>CM053586.1:202874688-202889071 GCA_028646515.1 Pseudochirops corinnae
TAAATGATATGTTTGATTAAAGTAAGATTGTTAACCCATTTTGAGTTGCTTTCCTTTAGAAAAGCAGATCTAAGAACCTGTGCTAGTAGCTGCCCTAGGCATGCTAGGGTGCTTGCTGTTACAGCTGCCAACATCAACTTCACAAAATCAAAAAATAAATCATCCCAAAAGGGCTATCTATACTTTTTGAAAATGAGTCTCAATGAGGTTACAATGGTACCTACACTGTCCTCACACACGATTCACAACCTCATGTAATTTTTATTCACCATCATTAAAACAAAGCTTCAAGGAGCCAAAAAAAAAAATCCAACCCCCCAAAACCAAACCAACCGTTTAAGGCTTAAGTATGAAAAAACCTTAAGAATTTTCTGTTCGAGTTTAAATCTAATCTGTAAGAGAAAAGCATCCATACATGAATTCTTTGGAGCATTTGATTTTTGTAGGATTTTTTTTTAAAACTTACCTGTTGGGTTTACAGGTATATCCAGGATAGTCTTCAATAGCTTCATATCTTTAATGTTGTGAATATAAATGGATTCCTCCAGGCACACCAGCAGCCTCTGCAACCACACAGACATGCATAGCTACTGAACCAAATTCCTTAAAAAGCACAGAGCAGACTAAATGACGTTACTCAGGAATAAATGTGAAGTCCTCTACTTGTTTTAAAAAATCAAATTGCACAATACAAGACAGAAGGATTTGCTAGATGACAGACTTTATCTAAAACAAAACAAAAAACCCTAAACATCAGGGTCTTTGAGTAGATTCAATCATTTAAAAAACTAACGGGATCTCTGGCTGCATTCATAGCATTATGGTGGCCAAAATATGGGAAGTGATTATCCTCTGCTCTTGTCAGACCACATCTGGTACATTGTGTTTACTTTTAGGTACTACATTTTTATAATAACCCTGAGAAACCAGAGTGGAGCAAAAGAAGAATGACTAGAATAGTGACAGAATTAAAAACCATACCATTTAAGAAAGTTGATTCAAGGAACTAGGGATATTTTAATCTGTAGAAGAGAAGAAAAGGGGCTGCCTTCAAGCATGTGAAGAGCTATCATGAGAAGAGGGATTAAAATTGTTTGACTTTTATCCTAAAGGTAAAATTAAAACTGAAAGGTCAAAGTTGCAAAGAAGTAATTTTCACTCAAAGGAAAAACGTACAATTCGAGCTATCTGGAAGCTGAATGGGCCTAGGAGGTATAGTTTTATAAGACTTAGAGCTGGAGAGCACTTTAGAGATTTTCTGGGTCAAACTTCTAATTTTACAAAAGAAAAAAATACCTTAGATCACAAAAATAGCAAAGAACAGGGCCAGTTTTTGAATCTAGATCTTCTCTCTGAATTCTTTCTACTATTCTTTGCTTCTGCCTACATGATCACTAGAGGCCTTCAAATAGATGCTGGATGATCACTTGTTAGAAATATCATAGAAAGGAAAATTCCGCCATACATATGGGTTGGCCCAAATGACCTCTGAGATTCTATGATTTTACAAGAGCTGACCTGAATCTAACTTTTGCTTGTAAACACACACACACATATACACCCACCAATGTATCTGATAGTTAGAAATATGAAAAATGCAAAACCTTAAATAACTATGTTTTCTATTTGAAGTCTATCCTTTTCATTTCTGTGTGTGATCTTTATATAGGGTAATAGGTCCAAAACATTTTCTGCTCAGACTCCCCCAATAAAAATGTAAGCAATTCTGTTAGATATACTTCATAAGCTCTCTTTCAAAGTTCACAATGAAGTTTACTTTCTTTGTTCTCTTAATGGCACAAAACTTTACTTCTAAGTATAAAGCTGCCCTTTTTGTTCAAGTCTTTCTATTCCTTCCTGGAGTAGTCTTGGGCAAACTGTTACAAAGGTAAAGGCTGTCTTAGTGGTCCCTTCAACCCTTTCAGTATCTCCCCTAAACAAACAGTACACAAGGTCTTCATGTTTGTTCCTTAATTGTTTGATGTTCCCTCATCTACTAAGATTTTCCTTCTTTCCTCACAAACTTAACTTGTCTTATGACCAAGGCTTTCCTTTGGGCTTGATTTTTTGCTAGGTAATCACAGTTTGGGATGAGTTAATAAGATAAACAAATCCATGCTAATATTTAGGTAGCCATCCCATTAGCTAAGTAATGTATTATTCTTCCAAGGTAATATAGTGTATATATCTCTTTAAGGAGTGACACTAACCTGACTGTTACAGAGGCTTTAATCACTGGAAACTATTGGCAAAGTAACCTTTATTACTATAACAATGACACCATAAAGCCAAAATGGAAAGAAATGTAAAAGATTTCCAGGTTATTCTGGCTAGCTGTGCCTTTTCTTTTTCTTTTCTTTTCTTTTTTTTTTTTTTTACAGTGCTTTCTCAATAGAACAACTTCTCTGGTTATCCAGACGTATATCTAGTTAAAAAGAGTATAATTAAGTTAGAATAAAAAGTTGGAATATTCTATTTCTCCTTTTTTTACATTCAAACTCATTTCATGACATAATTCCCCATGTAAATGTTCCAACATCACCCTCTTCTCCCACTCCAATTTTTTTTTTTTAGCAGCCACACAACTGGTAGTTGTTCAACAAATGAACTTTGTCCTTGCTGGAGAGGCTGGTTGCTCACAAATGGATGGAGTATGAAGAAGGAAGACCAGTTAATTCATCTAGCTCTGAGAAGCTGCCTCTCACCCTACTTCTTTTTTATTTCTTCTGTTGGGACTAGAGACACACACAGTTAATGGGGATTGGAAAAGTCAACCAGTCCTCCTGCAACAAAGGTTAAATCTCAAATCTGAAACTTGAAAGAAAAGTACATTCCAGATGTAAAAGTCATTTTCCGAAGCATTGCTTTCCCTTTCTGTAACAAACACTTGTCCTAAAAAGCAGTCTTTTCTTCTAAAAGGCAAGGGTGGAATTGCCAGGATCACAGGATCACAGATTTAACATCTGGAAAGGACCTTGAGAGTCTAGTCCAGCTTCCTTGTTTTATAGGTGAAGAATCTGAGGCCCAACAAGGTTGACTTAATACAAGGTCATAGGGGTAGTGTCAGATTTTAAGATTCAAACCCAGTTCACTTGACTTCAAGTTCAGCATAACCCCCTTCCTCCCACTGTATGATAACATCTGAATTACAAATAATTTTGCCATTATTGTTATGGAGTTTTGGGTGAGAATTTCAAAGATTAGTAAAGCGTACTAAGGGAAGAGTGCTGCCAAATAGCAGGAAAGAAATGGGGGTATAAAGAAGAGGAGAGTATTGTGTAAATAAATAGCTTAGATAGTGTTTGAGGCTTCTGATCACTCTGTAGGACATGGGCTAAGCAATCTTAAAAGTCGTATCAAATCAATGGCAAAAAGATGTAACTAAGAATAAACTAATCTTCCGTAGACAACCACTAAATGAAAATATATCCAATGGTCTACAAACAAGTCACAAGTCTTAGAATTGGAATGGTGTTCAGGTGCCTAAAACAACTAATATAACCCACTCCTAAAAATGAAGTTCCTTTAAAATTTATCCAACAATTGCTCTCTTTTGATAGAAGATCTAGAGAGAGGGAACACAATACTTTCTGAGATAGCCCATTCTACTTTTAAACAGTTCTAATTGTTAAAAGTTTTTCATTTTCTAAAGGTGTTTCTTTGTAACTTTTACCCATTGGTCTTGACTCTGCTTTCTGCAGCTGGCAGCGAAAAACAAGTCTATTTCCTCTTCCTTTTGACAGTTCTTCACATATTTTAAGGTAACTAACTTTCTTCTCCTTGTTAAACATTCCCAGTTCCTTCAATCACATAGGCATGAACTCAAAGCCCTCATGATCTGCACACCCTTAAGTATATCAATGTCCTTTGTATAATGTCATGCAGACATAATATGCCAGATGTGATATCAACAGGATTCTACTACTTCATTAGTCCTGGGCACCATGACCCTTGGTTGCCATATCCCACTACTAATACTACAAACATAATTGGTTTGAGGTCCAATAAAGGCAACACTTTATTCAAGTATTTCCCTTTAAAGCTTTCAAGTACAAATACACTCAAATTACCTCTCATTTAATATAAATCATTCCTCCCTTGTCCCTTCTATAGCTCACCCATTCAAGTTCCACATTCTCTACTCTATATAAAGGAACATAGTTCTCAGGGAAGAATTTTAGACCTTGCAACCAATCTGCTTTCTACATAATTTAGTGGGGATCTAAATGAAATCATTATATTATCTTACAGAAAGTGATATCTTCCCACAAACAAGTTTATGAAACATTCTCTCTCCTTTGCAAACAAAGTTATTTTGGGTACCTTACATCTTGGCAGAATAGGGCAGAATAGATAAAAAAAAAAGCCTTTCACTTTCTTCCTTCCCTTTGACACTCCCAATACTCGTCTCTCCTTATTAAAATCTGCCCTATAACATGAAATCTTTTGTCATGTTAATAAAATTTGTTAATATAAAATATCTAGTGTTACATTTTGCCATGACTACCTATGAAACAAAGACAGAAAATGGCCTTTAATCTGTATAGCCCCTTAATTCATATAGCCCTATTTTATTTCTATTTTCTGATAATGATATGAGTCATGGGGGGGGGGAGGGAGACAGTGCTAAGAATGCCACAAGTTGTAGATCATCTATAAATTGCAAACTGAATCATGGTACTTTAAATGTGAAATCGAGGGCCACCACGGTGACAACATGAATATATTGGTAGAGGAGCTAAATCATATCATTTTTGATGCTTGCTATAAATGATACCAGAAGAAAAAGGTAAGTTGTATCTAAATGGAAGATTGGCTTACAGATATTCTTGGAAGGAGCAAAGAATGGAGTAAACAGAGTGGGTTTTATTGCATACAAAAGCAACAAGAAATGTTATTTCATGGGATGTCTAGTCATCTCATATGGCAGTACTGGAAAGTATGTAAAAGGAAAAAAAAAAGACCATCATGAAAAGCAATTGCAGCTTATATATCAACAATGGGTGCCAAGGATGAAAAAGGAAACATTCTACAAAGAACTCTGTGATCATATCAATAAAGTAACAAAAATCATATGATTATATCAATAGATGTAAAAAAAGTTTTTGACAAAACATAACACTCATTCCTATTAAAAACACTTGAAAGCATAGATATAAATGGATTTTTCCTTAAAATAAGAAGCAGCTACCTAAAACCATCAGCAAGCACTATTAATAAGGATGATAAGCTAGAAGCCTTCCCAATAAGGTCTAGAGTGAAACAAGGATGTCCGTTATCACCAATATTATTCAATATTGTATTAGAAATACAAGAACAGTAATAAGAGAAGAAAAAGAAGCTGAAGGAATCAGAATAGGCAATAAGATAATAAAACTTTTTTTTTTTCTGCAAACAATATGATAATATACGCGGGAAATCCTAGAGATTTCAACTAAAAAGCTAGTTGAAACAATAATTTTAGCAAAGTAGCTGGAGATAAAATAAACCCACATAAATCATCAGCATTTCTGTATATCACCAACAGAATCCTGCAAGAAGAGATAGGCAGAAAAAGATACCTCATTTAAAATAACCATAGAAAGCATAAAATATTTGGGAGTATAAAACAAACCCAGGAACTACATGAACATAGTTCTAAAACACTTTTTATACAAATAAAGTCAGATTTAAATAACTGGAAAAATATCAATTGTTCAAGGGCGGGCAGAGCCAATAAAATAAAAATGAAAATTCTACCTAACCTCTTCAATGCCATCCCAATTAAATCACCAAAAGTTTATTTTATTGGCCTAGAAAAGTTAATAACAAGTTCATTTGGAAGAACAAAAGGTCAAGATAACAAGGGAATCAATGAAAAAAATGTGAAGGAAGGAGGTTTATATATTGTTTGTCCTTCATTCTTGAAGAGGATCATATCATCAAGGAAGGTGATACCATGACTTGCAAGTGAATTGGATTTAAGTGAGGGAGGGCTGTGCAAAGTCACCAGCCTCACTCTCTCCTCTGGAGTCTTCTGGGTCCAGTGGCATGATATAGATCAGGACTGAACTGGAGATGGCCCTGGATGCAGTGGGAGACCTTGGCCTTTTTAAGCTACAGTCTTTCCCAGGTTTCACTTTGACTGAGGCAATGCCCATTCAGTGATTAAGGCTAGGTAAGAAACAAGGCAAAGAACGGTCTCTTTTATCTAGTTTAAAAAAGATCAATCTGGGAGAGGAAGACCATCTGGGTCTCTGGGCAGAAAAGAAACAATTGCTATTTATATTCACTCTGAGCCATCAGAGACCAGATAATGACCAGGGGAGGCTTGAGCTGCGACCTACTGCTGGGCAATCAATGACAGCTAGACTGATTTGGGTTTAAGATATGGTCTTTAAAAAATAACTCTAGCCCATAAACCCCAAGACATCTTGTGAGGTCTCAGCAATCAAAATTTATATTCCTTCGGCAGAGCACCTGTAAGTAAGGGTGATTCCCTGTGTGGACAGAGGGAGAGGAGGGAGGGGAAGGAGTGAGTGAGTGAGCGAGTGAGGGTGAGTGTGTGGGGGTGGGGTGGGGGTGTGTGTGTGTGGGGGGTGTGGGTGGTGAAATATTGGCCTTCTCTAGTGCAGGGCTAGGTGGGATGGAGAGAGGTATTTTAGAACTTAAAATGTAATAAATAAACACATTTAATTTAATTTAAAAAAGAACTTTATCACATCTTCCAAATTAAATCCACATGCATTCTGACATTTGATGACTTCAGTGCAAAGATAAGAAAAAATAAAGATGTCAAGAATTATATGTAAAAGCATGGATCAGGGAAAAAGAATGAAAGAAGCCAAAGTCTTGTAGAATAAACAGAAGTCTCTTGTTGCTATGCCATGAATACTTGAAAAAAAAATTTTTTTAGGTGCCAGACATGGCAGATACCAAATAATACTGCAAAAAATGATGTAGATTTTAGTAATCAGGAGAAAACTCATTATTGATATGGAAGTCTTCCCTGTATCAGCTATAAGCACTCAAATGGCTTATTACAGCATAAAACAAAATTAGTAAAAGCAAGAAGCATGCTTCTTACTTTTAATATATATAATAACAAAAATATATATATAATAACAAAAAAAATGTATAATTTATTGCTTTCAGTACTTTTTTCTTTGACCTGGAAGGTATATTTTGGCTATGAAATTCTTGGATGTTTTCATTTTGTTGTCTTTTTTTTTCAGGAAATATTGTAGGTTAGGCCTGTCTCACAGCAATCCCCTGGTAGTTTAGGTTCAATATTGAAAAAAAAAGAGAGACACTGAGAAGTCATTCAAAGGTTAACAAAAGAAAATTTCCTTAGCCATAGCAAGAGAGGATATTCAATAGGGATCTGAGCAAAGCTCCAATGCCAGAATTTCCCATCATTTTTCACCATACATGCATCAGATAGTACCTAAAGCTTTGTTATTCAGGTAACCAAGAAGTGAAGTCAACAGCTTGAGCCTTTGAGCCAACAAAACCTCAAGGATGATTTTAAAAACTTTTAAGGGAAAACAAACAAACCAAACTAGCCTAGCTTGTATGAGTACAAGGATTAGAATATTGCCCTTACCATACATAGGCGGTAACTGATTGATTTTTTTTCCATCATCACTTTGCCCTCTAGTTCTAATAGATCTCGCAGTTTTTGTTTGATTTCTTGAAATATGTCACCCAGGATTTTCATTTATTTATTTTTGGTCATGACCACAAGGTGGTCTGGTGATTCTTAAATTGCCTCTCCTTGAGATGTTTCCCAGGTTGGTCATTTTTGCATTGTCTCATCTTTCACGGGTTAAAAAAAACTCTTGTAGTCTTTGTGGCCAATACATTCTTTTCTCTGAGGATCTACTTGGTAAGAAGTTACTCTTCTAGGTTCACCTAGTGGCCGTCTTTCAGTATAAGGCATTTTTTCATTGTTTCAGCATTTTCTTCTGTTTACCCACATGCCCACATTCAATTTCTGGACTGAAGGTTTGTGTTTTGGTCAGACTGTGATTTTTTTCATACTCTTGGATGGTGTGGGCAGGCTCTACTTGGTCCTAGATGACATGACTAGGGTTAAATTCTAACATCTACAGAAATTCTTGGTTTGGCACTTAATCTCCTAGTGGCTCAGTTTAGGTTTGGGCCTTAGCTCCTTTTTCTGTCTCTTTCTCCTGGCACAGTCTCTGACTTGGAGTTGGTTCCATCCCTGACTATGGCTCTGACCCAACCAAATGTTACTGATTGTGTTGGTAAGCAGCGCTCCAAGACCCCAGGTGACTGATTTCCCAAGGTACTACCCTGACCCTTCATCTTACTGTGGCCCCTCTATGGCTGAGGCACGGGCTGTTTGGACACTGTCTGGCACTACGTCTGGCAGAGGCTCTGTGGTAAGTACTACTCTTGGACAAGTATGGCCCCTGTCTCCTGCAAAACCTTCTGTCTGGGTTCTGTGGATAACAGGTCCTGCACTAGTTGCTGTTCTGGCTCTTTTTCCCATGGAGGTTGGGGAATGGGTTGTGCTAGCCTTGATCTGGCCCTGTCTTCAGCAGAGGCTCGAGTATGGGTTCCCTGGCTGGATATGGGTCTGACCCTGTCTCTTGCTGTGGGACCTGGCTGTTTGCATGACCACCCAGCCTTCTACCTATCCAGCTTGTCTCTGCTGGATGCTGGCAGTTTTCTTGTGTAGTCCTGGACTGTATAGAAAAGTTTATAGTTGTTTCACTTTCTCTCTCTCTCTCTCTCTCTCTCTCTTTTTGTTACTAGGCAAAGCTTTTATTTTCATTAAAAAACCAGCCTAATAGAAGACACTAACATACACACATAGCCACACCACGTCCAGTGCTGGCTGTGGAGCTCTCCCAGGTTTACAAAAGGAGGCGTATGAGAACCCCACACTAGACAACTTAGAATGCATTTTATCAAGTTCTAATGGCAAGTCTTTGCCTTCAGTCCTTCACAGGATAAATGGTATAATAGCCTACTCCTCCTGGGCTGAGGACAAAGAGGAGGCTTCACTGTGCTCAGCCATTCTCCACAGAAGGCCCCCAAGCAGAACGCGGAGAAGCCTGGGTCCATTATCACTTGCCAGGAACTCATGGGGCAGGTCACAGCTACATTTCTTTCACTATCCATTTATCAGATGGGGACGTTCTTCACAAGACATTGAAAAGAATCAGGATATAGTTGTTTCTCTTTGATTTTCTTTGTCATTACTCCTTTTGGTGCATTTTTAGAGCCCTACTGGGGGATTTGTGAGGGAGTGTGGCTACTATACACTTCAACATATCATAATCTTCCTACAATTCCTGTAGCATATAGTTGAAACACATCAGACTTGAAGTAAACAGGGAATCATTAATGATAAATAAACAACAGAAATGACAGCACCATTTACAATAATTTTATATATTAATTTGACTATTATAAATCTAATGGAACAAGAGAACCAAAAGGAAAGAAAGAAGGAAGGAAACAAACATTTATTACGTGCCAGGCATTCTGCTAATCACTTTATAAGCACAATATAATGAATCCTCACAACAACTTTGGAAGGTAGGTGTTATTATCCACATTTTACAGATGAAGAAACTGAGGCAGATAGTGGTTAAGAGAACTGACTGGGGTCATAGATCTACTAAGTGTATGAGGCTGGATTCAACATCAGGTCGTCCTGACTCCGAGTCCAGTGCTCTGTCCACTGCGTCACCTAGCTGCTTCCAGGTAGAAAGCCCAGAAAATCACCTTAGTGAGCAAATATTTCACTTACTAGGAGTGTGGAAGAGAGGGAAGCCAAATGTGGTACTATTTTAGAATATAAACTCATCTTCCAAGGCAGGATAATGGATACTTAAGAGCAGTACTGTTTACTATTTTATGCAGATTTTACATTATCATTAACATTGTCATTAATGCATACTATCCAAAAAAGGGGACTTTCCTTCCTTACCTGTCGGTTCAGCCTTATGGACAGGATGTTGCTAGAATAGCTGTAGTTACAGATTTCTGTACCCTTTTTGAAATGATACACATTCATCTGCCGTGGTTTTGTGTGACTAACCACCACAACCAAGCTACTAGAGAAGAGGCGCTCTACAATGTAGACATCTGGTATTTCACCTAAATGGGGAAGAAAAAAAATACAATTTACAAAGAGAATACTACACAGGAGTATCAAGTTTAGGAACCCTGAGTTAATCTCCAATTATTAACCTGAACTTCTATTCACAATACATGAATCATTTGTAAGCAGCTTTAATCATGACTTTAAAATAATTCTGTTTCTACTACTCAGAATAATTATTTCTATTTACTTTTTAAACCTTCAAAACTGTAGAGATGACCGTATGGGTTATCAAACAGTCAGTCAACAAGCATTTATTAGGTGCTTCTATGTGCCAGGCACTGTGGTTAAGTTGGTGGATCGGTTGTTGTCCTTTGTTCTCAAAGAGGACCAAAATGACTTCACTATGCTAGAGTCAGGTTACAGTGTGTCCGTGTCCAACTGTGGCTGATCAGACTTATATGAGCTTGGAATGCTCTACTACAGGTCAGGCAAAAATAGTTCATGTGAACATTTGGGGTGGATTCTCTAAATTGCACATTTCATGTTTCTTTTGAGCTTCTTCAATTCTGCTTTATGTGCCAGACACTGTGCTAAATGAAGGGGATACAAAGAAAGGGAAAAAAAAAATCCAGTTCCTTCTCTCAAGGATCTCATGGTTTAATTATATACAGATAAGATGTAAATTGGATAAACTGTGGGTAAATCACAGTGGAAGGAACTAGGCATCTCATTTCTATCACTAACTTTCTACGTGACCCTAGGTAAGTCGCTCTGTCTGGGCTCCCTTTTTCTACTTTAAAACAAGGTGGTCCATAAATTGGTATGCTTTATAAAGCACAGAGGTTTGGGGAAGTCTCAATGTAGTCTACCTTTTCCTAGGTTTTAAGACACACATGGAGCTACTGAAGTATTATAGCCTCCATAACTCTCCGATTCTCTCTTGTACCTAACACTGAGAGGCATTATCAAGAGAAGTGTGGTCATATAGCTTAATCTATTCCCTTAGTTTCCCTACTCTTCTAGCCTCTATTTCCAGTTTAATGTAACCTGGGTATTGGCTTTGTTCTTTAATCTGTCCCTTGATCTCCATATAGAAGAAGGCTAAGATTGATAAACCATTATTCAAGTTGGAGTTAAGCTTCTATTTCTGTCTAAATGTAGATTTCATACCTGCACTAATTAAGCTGAAGTACAGATAATAAAACACACCACAATCTATTCATTCCCCAACTTGCCCAGTAGTAGGGGTACATAGGCTTTGAGCCCTAATATTACTTTGATACCATTTCCTTATCATCATGCCTCAATGTCTTCTCTTTTTCCTTAATTTTTTTTATAAACAAAAATTTCCTCACACTGTTCTTCCACCTCCACCCCCATTGAAGAAAAAAGAAAAACAAAATCCTTGTAACAAATATACAGTCAAGCAAAAAATTCCCAGATTGGTCATGCCCAGAAAATATCTCTCAATTTGCACTCTGAGTCCTTCAGCTGAGAGGTGATTAGTCCTCTGGCATCATGGCGTTGTTGGTCATTGCTTTGAGCAATTAAACCTTTCAAAGTTGCCTGTCAACAATATTGTTATCAACTGTATAAATAATTCTTCCTGGTTTTGCTCTCTTCTCTCTTGATTCCATTTAGGTATTCCCAGGTTTCTCTGAAAGTATCCCTTTTTATAATTTCTTATGGCACAATAGTATTCCATTATATCCATATACTATAATTTGTTCAACCACTCCTCTACTGATGGGCATCCCATTATTTCCAGTTCTTTGTAATCACAAAATGTACTGTAAATATTATTGCATAGGATCCTTTTCTGCTTTCATTTCTTTGTGGCATAGGCCTGGAATATTTTTTCATATGGTTATTGGCAGTTTGGATTTTTTTTTCCTTAGAACACTGCCTGTTATCTCCTTTTGATGATTTATCAGTTAGGGAATGGCTTTGTTTTTTGTTTTTTTTTTTTATAAATTTGAATCTGTTCTTTATTTTAAAAAAAAATTTATTTACTTTTAGTTTTTAACATTCACTTTTATAAGATTTTGAGTTTTAAATTTTCTCCCCTTGCCTCCACTTCCTCCTTCTCAAGATGGTGTGCAATCTGACATAGGGTATACATGTACAATTATATTAAACATATTTCTACATTAGTCATGGTATAAAGAAGAGTTAGAACTCAAGGGAAAAATCACAAGAAAGAAGAAACAAAAAAAAAAAGAGAGAGAGAATAGTGGGTGTTATCTGCATTCAGGCTCCATAGTTCTTTCTCTGGAGGTGGACAGCATTTTCCATCATGAGCCTTTTGGAATTATTTTAGATCCTTGCATTGCTGAGAAGAGCTAAGTCTATCAAAGCTGGTCATCACAAAATGTTAGTGTTGCTGTGTACAGTGTTCTCCTGGTTCTGCTCACTTCACTCAACATCAGTTCATGCAAGTCTTTCCAGGTTTTTCCAAAGTCTGTCTGCTCATCATTTCTTATGGAACAACTTGTTCAGTCATTGCCTAATTGATAAGCCTCCCCTCAATTTCCAAATCTTGGCCACCACAAAAAGAACTGCTATAAACATTTTTGTGCATGTGGGTCTTTTCCTGTTTTTTTTTATCATCTTGTTGGGATACAGACCTGGAAGTGGTATTGCTGGGTCAAAGGGTATATACAGTTTTATATCCCTTCAGGCATAGCTCCAAATTGCTCTCCAGAATGGTTAGATCAGTTCACAACTCCACCAACAATGCATTAGTGTTCCAATATTCCCACATCTCCAACATTTATCATTTTCCTGTTTTGTTATGTTAGGCAACCAGATAGGTGTGATGTTTTTAATTTGTTGTTTTAATTTGCATTTTTCTAATCAATAGTGATTTGGAGCATTTTTTCATATGACTATAGATAGCTTTAATTTCTTGATCTGAAAACTGCCTGTTCATATCCTTTGACCATTTATTTATTTGGGAATGAATTGTATTCTTGCATATTTGACTCAGTTCCCTATATATTTTGGAAATTAGGCATTTATCAGAGATACTGGCTGTAAAAATGTTTCCTAGCTTTCTTTCTTTTTTTTTAAGTTAAATTATTTATTTTTTGTTTTCAAAATTCACTTCTATAAGTTTTAAATTTTTTCCCCTCTCTCCCCTACCTCCTGCCCACAACAGCATGCAATCTGATACAGACTCTCTCTATATATATATTTCTATTAAACATATTTTCACATTAGTCAAGTTATATAGAAGAATGAGAACGAATGGGAGGAACTATGAGAAAGACAAAAACAAAGCAGAACAATAATAACAAAAAGAAAACAGTCTGCTTCCCTTTGCATTCAGACTTCACAGTTCTTTCTCTGGATATAGATTTTCCATCATGAGTCCTTTGGAACTGTTTTAGGATCTTGTATTGGTGAGAAGGGCCAAGTTTATCAAAGTCAGTCATCACACACTGTGGCTGTTACTGTGTACAATGTTCTCCTGGCTCTGCTCACTTCACTCAGCATCAGTTCGTATGTCTTTCCAGGGTTTCCCGAAGTCTGCCTGTTCATCATTTCTCACAGCACAATAGTACTCCATTACATTCATATACCACAACTTGTTCAGCCATTCTCCAATTGATGGGCATCCCCTCAATTTCCAGTTCTTGGCTACCACAAAAAGAACTTCTACAAATATTTGTGTACATGTCAGTATTTTCCCCCTTTTTTTTGTGATCTCTTTGGGATATAGCCCTAGAAGTGGTATTGCTGGGTCAAAGGGTATGACATTTTTATAGCCCTTTGGGCATAGTTCCAAATTGTTCTCCAGAATGGCTGGATCAGCTCACAACTCCACCCACAACAAATTAGTGTTCCAACTTTCTCACATCTCTAACATTTGTCATTTTCTTGTTTTGTCACATTTGCCAATCTCATGGGTGTGATATGGTACCCCACTGTGGTATGACACTCTCTAATGAATAGTGATTTAGAGAAATTTTTTTTTTTTGATTTAGAGAATTTTTAAAAATGACTATAGAATGTTCTAATTTCTTCCTCTGAAAACTGCCTGTTCATATCTTTTGACCATTTATCAATTGGGGAATGACTTGTATTCTTGTAAATTTACTCAGTTCTCTATATGTTTTAGAAATAGGCCTTTATCAGAGACACTAGTTGTGAAAATTCTTTTCTACCTTTCTGCTTCCCTTCTAATCTTGGTAGCAATGGCTTTATTTGTGCAAAACCTTTTTAATTTAATGTAATCAAAATTATTCATTTTGCATTTCGTAGTTGAATCTATTCTTTAAATATCTTAGAAATTAAACCATTATTACAGATACCTGC
>CM053586.1:202889171-202918299 GCA_028646515.1 Pseudochirops corinnae
AAAAAAAAAAAAAAAAAAAGCAAAACCAGACATGAAAGAGAATGATAACGAGTTTTGCTTCAGTCTCCATTTAAACTACAGTCTTTCTATATCTTTCTCTGAGTTTAGGCATTTAGTTCTTTTTGTATAAAAACTTCTTCATTTTAGGTAATCAAAATTGTCCACTTCATCTTCTTGGATCCCCTCTATTACTTATTGGGTCATGAACTGTTTCCCTATTAACTCATACTCAAAAGACATACCTGCTCATTCTTGCTGCTCTCATTAACTTACTTTCAGGCTACCATCTCAGTTTTTTCTACTACTTTCTCTTGGTTGTTTCTTCTTTGTTTATTTTTGGTTTTCAACTTTCATTTTTGTAAGATTTTGAGTTCTAAATTTTTCTGCCTCCCTTCTCTCCTCCCTCCCCAAGACAGCATGCAATCTGATATAGGCTATACTTATAACATTAAACATATTTCCACATTAGTCATATTGTAAAAGAAGAACCAGATCGGTTGTTTTTTTTCCACCCCATCCCTTGTCATCATCCAGAGACTCAATATGTGTACTAATGACCTTTTTTTTTCCTTTTTGGAGGTGGAAGGCAGGGCAATTGGTGTTAAGTGACTTGCCCAAGGTCACGCAGCTAGTGTTAAGTGTCTGAGGTTGGATTTGAACTCAGGTCCTCGTGACTCCATGGCTGTGCTCTATTCACTGTGCCACCTAGCCACCCCTTTCTAATAGCTTGACCAAAATATTCTTCTACCTCCTCAACTCTAGTCACCTCTTTCTCCAAATCATTTTATCCATATAGCAATATAGTGGGCATCATTTTTTTTCAAACTGGACAAAACCCAAGATCTGGAATTTGAGAATCCTATTCTGACCAAATTATTCTGTTTTCCTCTCCTACTTAAATTGCTCTTACCAATTGTGACACCCTTCATCCATCTCAACTCTCAAAGTCCTTTTCACCCACTCTTAGCTTTACTTGCCTCCATTTGCAACTTCTGTTGTATGGCCTGCCAACTTAACATATCATTAGCTATCACCCCAGAATCACTTGTCCTCTAATTTTATTTTTTAAAAAAATGGGTTCTAGTGAAATATTTTGACTGATACTAGAGTAATTTCTGGGGAGAGGGAAACTCTCCCTCATAACAAAGAAAAAGTGTATCAGTTGCTTTTACAAGTAACTAATACAATATATGCAACATTCTGTTCTAGCAGCCCTCTATCTCTTTTGTCTCAAGGGAGAGAAATAAGTTTCATTACCTATTCTCTGAGACATTCATTGCTTTTTTTTTTTTAAACTTTTTAGACTCCAATTCTCCCAAAGTAACCTTTCTATTAATATTGCTGTATTCATTACATAAGAAGGGAGGGAAGGGAATAAGTATTTATATAGTTTCTACTATGTTTGAGGCACTGTGTTAAGTGCCTATACAATGTTATCTTATTTTATCTTCACAATTCTGTGAAACAGATGCTATGGAAACTGAGGCAAAAGGATGTTAGGTGATTTACCCAGTCACACAGCTATTAAGTGTCTGAAGCTGGATTTTAACTCAGGGGTTCCTGAATCCAGCCTACCACTGTTCCCACTGTACCACCAGCTATCTATTTTTTCCTTCTGTTTTATTTCAATGCATTAAGTTCACACAAATCCCTTGTTTCTTTAAATTTCTCATATTTGTCATTTCTATTTTTTTTTGTTTTCTTTTTAGAGGAGGAAAGGTAGGGCAATTGGGGTTAAGTTACTTGCCCAAGGTCACATGGCTAGTTTTGTGTTAAGTGTCTGAGGCCAGATTTGAACTCAGGTCCTCCTGGCTCCAGGGCTGGTGCTCTATTCACTACGCCACTTAGCTGCCCCTTATTTGTCATTTCTTATTGCTCAAAAATGTTGTTACATTCATAGATCATAGTTTTTTCCCTGAACCAAAGCAATAGTTGATACAGTCCTTGGTAAAATGGAATGATGGATATCATGGACTAACTGATGAAGAGAAGAAAGATACATGGTTTACTGATGGGACAGCAAAATATTTGGGCCAAAAAAGATATCGGAAAGCAGTAACCTATAACTCATGTACTAGGCAGACTCTTGTAATGATAATGGGATTGGAAGATCTTCCATGCCCCTTGAACTTGCAGATGTAGCAGGAAGGGGTGGAGCCAGAGAGAAAGCCAGAGCCAAGCTAGAGTCTGTGCTGTGGTAACTGGAAGCAGCGGCAGCAGAAGTGGCTGTGGTTGAGGCACGAACTCCTTTTTCTTTGAGCCTGCCAGAATCTCTGCTAAGGACTCTTGCTGAGGACTGCCAGGGACAAGAACTGTGGAGGGGCCAGAGCTGCTGGGAGCAAGCTGCCTGGACGCTGAGCAGTTGTCGTGAGTGAGGAGAGGAGGATCTTTGCCTGAGGTAGCCTGTCCTGTTTTGAAGGCTTGAGAATGTGGGTGTTTACTACTTTAACTACATGTGCCAACTTCATAACTACTGTGTTGGCTTTGACTTTCTGGTTTTGGGACTCAGTTTTCTGGTATTTAAATAAATGTTCTAGCTATATTTCTCATGTAGAGAGCCTGTTAAATTTTGTGATTAATAACCATATCAGCATACTTATAGTTACTGTAGGCATTGTGAATACTGCATTGTTGATACAACTCTGGAAAGTACTGGGATAGGTGGAAATAGTCAATATGCTGAACTTATGGCAGTACTACATCAAGCCATCAAAACAGAACAAGGAGGGCAGTGTCATATATTCACTGATTCATGGGTAGTAGCTAATGGGTTAGCTAAATGGATGCCCATGTGGAAGAATCAAAACTGGGAAATTCATGGTAAACAAGTCTGGGGCAAAAATTATGGGAGAATATATGGGACATGTCTTTGGCTACTGATTTGTCAGTTTTTCACATAGATGCTCATGTGACCCTCACCACACCAGAACGTTGGGTGCAATGCACATGCTGATTGACTAGCAAAGACTGCTACTGAACATGTTGTCCCTACTTTGACAACAACTGATGATCTAGTACTAGCAAGATGGGTCCACCAAATGGCAGGCCATTTAGGCTACACACCAGTGGGCACAAGATCGAGATATTAGTATCTCTCATTCATTGTTAAAACAGATAGCAGAGGAACGTCATATGTCAACTGGAAAAGGAACTCAGGGAGTAACGGGAGATAGCAATGGGAAAAGTCCCAGCCCAAATTTGGCAAATAGATTATACTGGTCCCCTACCCCAAGATAAAGGATGCAAATTTATATGTACTTGTGTTGACACCTATTCAGGTGTACTAGTAGCTTGTCCTTATAAGAATGTAATCCATAAAAACTCCTGTAAAACTCTAGATCTCATAAGTCTATATTATGGAACCCCAATGCAGATTCAAAGTAACAATGAAGAGATATCGTATATTGAACAATATAGAATGGATATAGCATATTCCATATTATCCACAAGCATATGAGTTAACTGAAAGAATGAATGGATTATTGAAAGAACAGTTAAGGAAGTTAAGTTTTAATAATTCATATCAACATTGGAAAGATTTGTTCACTGCTTTATGTAACTTGCATAACAGACCACTGGGAGAAAGTACACTTCTAGCCAGAATAATGACCCCAAATCTGCAAATTAGAAAACAGCAGACATAAGATCCCAAATATTGAGTAGTGGACTATGAGGCAAGATGTCCCAGCACTGTATCCAGGAACACCTGGTTCAGCAGGATATGATTTACATTGTTTAGAAGACTTTTGGTTGGATAGAAAAGAAATAAGAACCATCTCTACCGGGACATGAAGAATCCCTAAAAATCATTTTGGGTGGATACTACCTAAATCAGGTTTAGCAGCTCGAGGAATACATGTATTGGCTAGAGTAATAGATTCTAATTATAATTCTAATTACCAATTCTAATTATTGTGACGTTGCAAAATTTGGGTAAAGAACCCATACAGTTTTGTAAAAATCACAGAATAATTCAAGTGATTATTATTCCTTGTGAAACAATACCACTCGTGAAAACTTACTCTCCTTCTGAAATAACTATCAGAGGAATTGATGAATTTAGTTCTACTAACAGAATAAAACTGGGAGCTAAAGTATGGGTAAAGTGGAAGCCAGATGATGTTCCGAAGTCTGAAGACATTATAGCACATGGGAAAGACAATACCATGGCTGTTGTTTATTCAGGAGAAGATGATTACCAAATTGTACCCTTAACTCATGTATTCTACTGTGAATGAGGTTATGATAGTGAATTCATGAACTCCAGAAGCACAGATGACCCTACATTTGTCTCTTTTTAACTTTTTGTCTGTTAAACTTGTTTGTGAGATTTGTTTCCTGTAGTGTTAATACCCTCCACCTGCAGATGCCTGATCGCTTAAGTCAGATGCCATCCTCTGTCCATGACTGTGATGTGCCACCTCTGGACCTGGTGTCAACCAAGCTCCAGATGTCAGTTAAAGAACTGACCTTTCAAATGGGACCTCCTGAACCTGGCATCAACCAAGCTCCGGATGCCAGCTAAAGAACTGACCTCTCAAATGGGACCTCTTGGGCAGGTTCAGCTCTACATCCAATTTTAGCTTGAAGTAGCTTTGGAGAAGAGACCTTCACTCCTAAACCCTAGATTTTGAGTCCCATTCATTCAAGGGAAGAAGAATGGGGTGCTTGTGCCCAAGCCCTAAGCTATTGTTTCATGTGCTTATTTTCTATTATCCCTGTAATATTGTTGTTGCAAAGTTTTTCTATTATCCCTGTTATATTATTGCAAAGTTCTGTTGATACCAGTTACCCCATCAGTTATCCCTAAATCCTCATTAATCTATGTAATAAAATGTATTGTTAATGCATTTTTGCCATGAAAGAACTTGGGGCTGAATGTAATGAGAAATGAGAATTTGAAGATTTTCCCTGCTCCTTAAAAAACTTGGGGAAATCTGAAGACCATCCCTGCTTTGAAAGTAAACTCTGTCCCCTAATAGGCTGAATATAGTCACATGGAGCCTGTGGTGAGAGGAGTTTGTTGAACGGTAGAAGAGAGATCATAGGAAGTTGGGAGTCAGAGCTAGACTAGATGGCTAGGGAAGAAGATGCTTGGGCAAGGAGTCAGATAGGCTTGTGAGTAAATATTGATCTAATATTGGTTTTTGGGAAAGTTAAAGGATGCTATGGCTCTCTGTGTTGTTATGGATTGTTAACTCCTTTACTACCATGATGGAACTGGCTTACCAGTTTTGGGATTTGGTTTTCTGGTGTCTAAATAAATGCTTTGCTTCTATCCTCTATATGGAAAGTTTGTTATACTTTGTGATCGAGTGCCATGCAAGAATATTTATAGTCATAGTCTTTATTGTGATTGTGGGTAGCATAAATATTGTACTGGCGCTATACTAGCTTCTTGCTGTTGCTCAACAATCCTATTCTTATTGACTCATCTCATTCTCCACAATAATTCCAAACCTTTTCTTTTCTTCTCCCCAACATTCTCTTACTTGGAGCAGATGACTTAGCCACTTATTTCAGTGAATACTGGAGCCAACTGACAAGAACTCCTTCAACTATCTCCTCTCGTTTCTCCAATATTTAATAACAGCATCCTTTCTCTCATGCCACAGATGATGAACCATTCCCATTCCTAAAACTAATTCCTTTAAATAGCTTTGAAAGTTACACACTGGAATTTCCAGTCAGGACAGCTGCCCAAATGGGAGGTAGATCACCTAGCTCCCACATAACTTCTCCAGCAAAATTTTGAAATTTTCAAGAGACTCAATGATAATTAAGAAGGCTGTGAAACTGCAATAATTGACTTTTTCTTCCTCAGAACTGCACAAAAAGTCAACCGAAAGCCTGAGGTCAAGAAGAATGATATTTCAGTTGTAATTTTTTTTGATAAATGTAAATTGTAATTCTTTTGGGGTAAATATTCATCCATTTCATGTTATTGGTTTTCTGCATATAGTTATGCAAAATGATTGCTAATAGCTTCCTTCTTTTCCTCTTCATCTTTTGTGAATGCTTTTTTCATTTTGATATTGTCAATTTGGCTCTCTCTTTTTGTGAAGATCAGATTTGCTAATAATTTATCTATTTTATTAGTTTTTTTTAAAATCCAGATCTAGTTTCAACTACTGATAAATTAATTCAGTGTTTTCTTTTATTTTTATTAATTTCTTTGATTTTCTATTTTAGCATTTAGCAGATTTTAAATTTGCTGCTTTTCTAGTTATTTTATTGCATACCTAATTCATTGACCTGTTTTGTCTCTCTTTTGTTGATACAAATGTTTAGAGATATAAATTTCCTCTTAAAAACTACCATTGGACACCCCCAAAGTATACTGTCACTCTTTCAGATGAAATTCTCCATCATTTCTATGATTTGTTCTTTGACTCACCAATTTTTTTGAGTAAATTTTCCATTTAAGTTTTAATCCTCTCTTTAGAGGTCCTTTATTGATCATAATATTTAATGCCTGTTGGTTAGTAAATATGTTTTTTTTTAACATTTCTACTTTTCTACATTTATGTAAAGGTGCCATAAAATATTGACAATGCATATATCGCTTTTTATCCCCATTCAATAATGGCCAGATAGCTATTATTTTGTGTATTTCCCTCCAACATATCCTATTCTGCTTTTAACTCTTGGTCCCCTTTTTACAAAGAAGAAGGTGGTAAAAAGGAAAGAACCTGATCGATGCTAGTGACCTATAACTGTTTCTCTACCCTTGTATCTCTTCCTTTGTTCCTATCTACTTTAATCACTTAAGACTGTTTTTGTTTTGGGAGGCAAATTGGGGTTAAAGTGACTTGCCCAGGGTCACACAGCTAGTGAGTGTCTGAGGCCAGATTTGAACTCTGGTCCTCCTGACTCCAGGACTAGTACTCCATCCACTGTGCCACCTCACTGCCCCTGATATCAAATCTTCAACATTTATTTCTCCTCTAACAGAAGTTAAGCATTTTATCATCATTTTATTGCTTTCAAATACTTAAATGTACCTTTCTAGTTCTTTTTTTTTTTTACTTCTGTCAAAAATTTCTACTTTTTCAAAGTTTTTACTCTATTCTGATCTTTTCATCAAGAATATTTCAAAGTTCAATTCCATTGAAGGCCCTTTTCCCCAGTTTTACAGAATAAGTTATCTTTGATTGCAAGCCATTATATTTTGTCATTTAGAATATGATATGTCATGATTTCTTCTTTACCTTAGTAGCTGCCAACTCTTATGCAATCCTGACTTTAGTTCCTTAGTATCTGAACTTTATGTCTGGCCATTTGTGGTAATTATCTTTGACTTGGGAGCTCTGAATTTTGGCTATGATGTTACTGGGAGTTTTTCACCTCTGATGCTTTATTCTGTAAGTGAACTTGGGGAAAGTTAGTTTACTTCCCTGAGCCTTAGTTTCTTCTTCTGTAAGGTGGGGGAAAGGGAGGCATCTTTGATTATCCTCTCTCTCATTCATCTTTAGTCTTTTTTTGCTATTGATACCTCATCTGACTATAAACATGCACAAGTTTCTCCAATTTAAAAAACAGAACAAAACAAAACAAAAAACCATTTCACTACCAAATCACACGTTTCTCTCCTCCTCACTGCTAAGCTTCCTGAAAAATCTACATTTAAGGCCTTCTCTTCTTTATTCAAAACCTTTTTGATCTGGCTCTCACCCATGCCACAGTACTAAAGACTCTAAAGTTATTAAAGACTAATTACTAAATCAATGGTCCTTTCCCCCCAGTCTTCATTCTCCCTGATTTCTCTATACCTTTTTTTTCCCAAACAATGAATCACTGTTTCCTTTTGGATACTCTCATTTCCTGTCTTCAGAGACACTATTTGTGGTTTTCCTCCAATCTCTCTAATTGTTTTTCTCATTTGCTGATTCGTCACACTCTTCTAAATTTCTTAATGCAATCTCTCTTGGTAATTCATTCTCCTGGCTTCAAACACAACCTCCAAAATGGCTCTCTTTACTCCTGATTTTTCTTCTATGCTCCAGACCTGCATCTCCAAATGCCTACAGGTTCCAAACCAAGCTATTTGTTTTCCCCATATCCCCTCTTCACCTCTGGCACTTCCATTTACCTTGTATTCCTTCTCTTCACCTCTCTTATCAATTAACATGCCCTGTGGAGTCCATAATCTCCCTCACATCTGTTCCCAACCTCTCTATTCTCCTACCCCCATCATCTTAGCACGTCTTTATTCCTATCTGAGTTGATTTTAATATTCTTCTAAGAGGTCTTCTAAGCCTCCATTTTTTGTCTACTCCAATCTATCCTTCACATCTTTGTCAGAGTAATCTTTTTATGCAGAGATCTGATCATGTCACTACACTATTAGAAACTTTATCAGGTCCCTAGGCAGCTAGGTGGTACAGTGGAAAGAGTGCTAGGCCTGGAGTGAGAAAGACCTAAATTGAAATTCAGATTCAGAATCTTACTAGCCATGTAACTCTAAGCAAGTCACTTAATCCTTTTTGCCTCAGTTTCCTTATCTGTAAAATGAACTGGAGAAGGAAACAGCAAACTACTCAAGTATTTTTGCTAAGAAAACCCTAAATAGGGTTATTAAGAGTCAGAAATGACTGAACAACAACAATTAAGTCCCTATGGTCATTCAAGTAAAGATAAAGTTCTCTTGCCTGACATTAAAAAACCACTATAACCTTGTGCAACCTTACTTTTCCTGAATTCTCTTCCACCAACCTATGCTCTAGTCAAAAATCAGACCACTTTATGCCTATGTTCATATTGCTTCCTATGCCTGGTACATTCTCACTCTTTCTGACTACTGAATTCTTATCCATCCTTTAAAGTCCAACTTAAACATTACCTCTTCATGAAGCCTTTCTTAGTTCCCTATTTGTATTTCTACCTTCCGTATCCTCTGGCCAGTAAGACCTTTTCCCTTGGACTTCATATTACATTTTATTCTGCATCTTTCTAATGAATTTATCATGTAATATTGACAAATAGTTATCTGTTTGTCTTTTCCTCCTATTAGGCTGGAAGGTCTGAAAGGGCAGAGACCTTGTTTTATCAAAAATTAGTATGACTCTCCAGCACTCAGCACAGTGTTCATCATATAGTGAAGAGTAAATAAACGGTTATTAAAATATTCTAGTTTTCTGTCTAATTCACTGAGATGAGAGAAAAAATGAGAGATCTCTTACAAATAAGTTCAAGTCTGATTTATAGCAACACATATGAAGAGAAAGATATTTTTAACAATTTATCATTTCACTGTCTTCCTGGGGGAGCCACAGTTAGTAAAAGAAATTAAACATACATTCCTTACAGCATTTCTTAGAAGCTGAATTATTTGTACTACCAGATTATTTAGCCTGTAGGGAATTATTCCTGAGACTGAATTATTTTAAAATACACAGCAGAAGCCTTAGACCTCTGTATTATTGATACCATAGAAATAAGGTGGGTGCTACTATTAAAGTTAAAGAATCAGTTTTTTATACTTCCATAGCCACAGAAGCAAATGTTGCGCTGACAAACAGTAAAACATAGGTAAATAACCAATTATCTGTTGGTTCAAAGCCCATCATAACCTACCTCCTCCAATCTTTTTCAGTATTCTTACACCTTACAGCCTGCCCTGCCATGTATTCTTCAATTTGGTGAGGCAGTTAGGTGGCACAATGGATAAAGAGTCAGGAAGATCTGGGTTAAAATCTGGCCTCAGAATTTACTAGCTACGTGACTCTGGGCAAATCACTTAACTCTTGTTTTCCTCAGTTTCCTCATCTATAAAATGGAGATGATAATAGCACTTACCTCCAGGGTTGTTGTGAGGATCAAATGAGACAATAATTGTAAAATGATTAGCACAGTGCCAGGCACATAGTAAGCACTATATAAAATGTCAGCCATTACTATTACTATTATACTGGTCTTGTTGTTCTTCAACCAGGACATTCTATCTTGAAACTTTTCATTGGCTGTCCCTCAAGTATGGAATGCTCTCCCTTCTTGTCTCTGCCTCTTGGCTTCCTTCAAGTACCAGCTAAAATCCTACCTTCTACATGAAGCCTTTTACAATCCCTCTTAATTCTAGTGCCCTCCTTCTGTTGATCATTTCTATTTATCCTGTATATAGTTTGTTTATACAGTTGTCTGCATCAATTAGATTGTGAACTCCTTAAAGGAAAAGACTATCTTTTGCCTTTCCCTATATCCCCAGAGCTTAGCACAGTATACAGCACACAGAAGGCACTTAAATGCTTATTAACTAACTGGTTCAATAAAATAGTAAATATAACAAAAAAAATAATGGTGGTATGATATATTGGATAGAGAGCCAGAATGGGAGTTAGCAGGACCTGATTCAAGTACACAGGCTATGTGACTCTGGGCAAGTCACATTCTCAGAAAGCCCCAAAGAATTTTCAAAGACTATAAACTGCAGAACAGTTGCTGATCTGCACTGGCAGAAGGAATTTCTTCTCTGAGAATCCCTTCTACCAATTAAATCATGTCTATACCAAAAAGAAGAAAAAAGGAAAAAAAATCTCCCATTTATATAGCACTTTAAAGTTTACAAAGCAACTAACCTCAAAATAACTTGGTGAGATAGGTCATGTGTATCATTATACACATCTTACCAATAAAGAAATTAAGTTCCTGAAAGATTAGGTGACTTGTCTAAAGTCACAAAACCAGTCAACTGGTGGAGTCAGTTTTTACAATTCCACTTCCCCTTCTACAACATCATGTTACTTCTCATTTGTAATTAAAACCTGAGAAAATGTGTTAGCAAAACTGTCTCAAATAAGGGGATTTCATGATACAAAAGAATTTCACTTGAGTCATTACCCAACAGATCAGTAATTGCCTCCCCCCCAACCTTTTGTTTTAAAGAAAGATGAGGTAGGACCATGATCCATTTCAAATCTTGGAAAATCAAAACTTAGTTTATAAGGAACAAGAAAAGGAAGGAGGGGGGAGGGGGTTCTCCAATGCTAGAAATTAACATTTAAAAATGATGACTAAGTAGGAATGAAATTAAATGACTTACTGCTTTCATGGACTTGGTCCAGTTGTTCCACAGAACTCAAGGAAAATAACCTATACCCAGTTTTGGTTCCAATTGCTAGGGATCTGCAATAGATAAAAGATAGAATAGAAATGACCAGATGCATTGTAGCTGAGCAGAGTAATGAAACAAACCCTCTTTCTCTCCTCTCAACCAAGTAAGGCATATTGCAAGCCAGGAACATACACACACACACACACACACACACACACACACACACACACACACACACTTTGAGTCTGAACTGGTAAATTCCTATATAATCGGGTATGTGTTGGCGACAGGTAGAATTATAATCAGAATGAATGGGTCAAATGAAATTTTAAAACGCAAATTGTAAGTTAGTCAATTTATTAATGATATGAAAGTCTACTAAACAGATAAAGCTGTCTTAAAAGTTAGATAGCAATGAGATAGGGGTATTTCGGAGTTGTCAGTGATGACTGCCCCTCCCTGGTACTTGGGAGTTTTTTTTTTTGCTTTGCTTTAGAAGTGAAATAAAGATGGTGAAATTGAGTAGCAAATGACCATTCTCCATCAGCTCAAAAAGTAATGATGGAATAAATCTATCATCCTAAATGACAGATTTATACCCATAAGATATCAAAATAATCAGTAAGTTTAGCTTTTAAATAAGTCAAACCAATTACCTGGCACAAGTCAGACAAAATAAAAATGAGTATGATTTAACTTGTCATGTTTCAACTAAGTGACATAGATAATCTTGATTTCCATGAGGAAAGAAACCCAGTTGACAATAGAGAGGCAGGGCAAGATCTTCTTGAATCCCAATTTATGTTTTCAGCTTATTGTTTTGTTCCTAATAATGTGCATCTAAATTAGCAGCGAACAAAACAGATTTCTAGTGTAACAGTAAGCAGAGGTAGAGTTGTAGAGAAACTTTTGTTTTGGACTTGTTGACAAGGGAAATGTGGATTGTACCCTTGCCTCCAACATTTAGTGGTGTGACCATGGGCAAGTCACTTAACTTCTCTTTGCTTCAGTTTGCTAAATTAGGATGATAATAATACCTCTAATACCTAACCCTCTAATCCCTACTCCTAAAGTTGTTATTTTATCTGGACCTAGGATTTCATTTGTCTAGGGAATGCTCAGTGAGGAACCTCCCTTAACCTATGATACCCTGTTCTGCCAGGGGCTTGAAAAGGTTAAGACTTGCTCAGGGTCACAAAGACACTTTGTAGCAGTGGGACTTGAATCTAGGTCTTGCTGAGTCAGAGGTCACTGTCTAACTACCAAAACATACTGTATCACAAGGTTATAAGGATCAAATGAAGTGTTTTTAAAGTTCTTTCCAAAACTTAAAGTACTAAATAAAATGTATTTTATTATTATCCACTTTGGTGAAATTATTAAGGGTGAAACTTAAACCTTACAACAAAGTATATATTAAAGTGAAGCAACAACCATTATTAGAGAGCTGAATGGCTATAGCCTTTTCTTTCATTAACACAAAGACTGGACTTCCACACCTTCTAATTACATACTGATACAGTCAACTTCTACAGAGTATAGTAACTGTTCTGTCTTTTAACAACTTCAACCAGCATAGGTTAAAAATTTGGTTAAAAAATAGGGTTCTCTTAGCTAGAGCACCAGTATAGGTGCAATAACTGAAAACAGAAACCAACCTCCCAAGAAGAACTTACCTTACGTATTTAAGATAAAACAAAGAAGCATTTAGCTATATACCTAAATTTTAAATTTATGGAGGGAGGGGAAAATGTTGCTTATTATCATATAGCATTGATTAAAATACTTAGCACTTTATAATAATTTTCAAATAGTTCTGTTACTTCAACCATGGAACAAAGCATCTTCATTTTATCTGTGAGAAACTGATTTCTATTAATTCAAAATTCTTATCATTAGCTACAAGATCTAGACATAGTGCTGAATCAATCAAGGACTTCCAACTTCTAGATCTTGTTTTTAAGATTTACTACATTAGTGAGTTCCTGTTGCCTCTTATGAAAAGAGGCTTCAAAAAATCCCTTTTCTTAAAAGTGTGTGTTATTAACACAATCATGAGTTATGTCTTTTATATTCTCGAGTGTCAACAAACACCTTTACAAAAAGTGCAATTACACACTAAATATGTCTGATGATGGGCACTGATTTATTTTAAAACCATGTCATATAATCCATGGTTCACAGGGACTGTAACGACAACTTTTATTTATAGATGAGATTAGGCTGCCCAACAGAGAGCTTCTATCTAAAAAAAATGGTAATAATAGCAGGAACTGAGGAGGTTAATCAAAGATCCCCATAGATTTGAAAATAGTGTGCTTAACAGTTCAGCAGAAGCTGATATTTATTCAATGAGATTAAAAAATACTATAATAAAAGTTAACATTACTACTTAAAATCCATTATAAATCGGGTTCTAACATAAACTTTCAGGCATCTATTATTAATTTGCAAACGGATTCCCTTCTTCCTAACCTGTATGCAATTGGGAAGAGCACTATCACCAGGCATTTCAACAGCCATACGTTCTTGCAAAACACATCTTACAAAACTTTAAATTGTTATCGAGGTTAAGCTGCTGTGCTGCTCAGTTACACAAAACTTTCAAAACAAAGGCACACTGTGAAGCACAATGTATTTTAAAATAAAAACAGGGTGAATGGAGAGCTGGGCTACATAAGAGTACATGGTGACTTTAATTATACTATTATTATGTTCAATATTAGCATACCTCTGAAGCTACCATAGCTCAAGCATGAAATATATTCAGAAGAATAACGAGCATTTATATAGATCTTTAAATATGTCTCTCACTGCAGCCTCGCAACAACCCTATGAAGTAAATGCTATCATTATTCCCATTTTACAGTCGAGGACAACAAAAACTGGCACAACCAGAAGTGAGAACAGGAGGTAGCCAACTCCAACGATCTGGGACTAGATATCAAAGAAGGCTGTCCATATGGTTGTAAGGAAAACACTTAAAAGTTTCGTGAAAAGTGGGAGTCGATTGCATCGGGTCAAAACATCTAAATTACAGTTCAACAACTTGGGCTGTGGTTAAGCAACTACAGCTAACAACCAGGCCCAAAGAGAACCAAAGAGATATATTAAGCTCCTCACGGGCACAGGCTGTCTTCTTTTTTCTTTGCACCCAGTGCTGAGCAAACTCAACATCTGCTCTTAAAAAAAAATGTTGAATTTCATTTAAGACAATGTGATGCTCAACTCCTCTACAAAATGTAACATTTGTACAAAAGCCCCTCCTGATTTAGAAAAACAAGTTCTGGTTCTGTCACAGGAGATGAATGAAAAGCCAAACAGAAGCCAAAACTTTAGTGCCTGAACACTAGTTGGGTAAATGGCAAGCAGGCTTCCAAAACATCAAGGCTGGACCAGAGCAGGAAGAAAGAAAGACTGCCACATCTTTGTCCCGAGTCCCAGAGCAGTTGCCACGTTACCGCGGCAAGGGACAAATGGGAAAACAACCCTTCACACCCATCCTCCTGGATCCCCTTTCTAACCTCCTCTAGCACGTTCATGAGGTCAACAAGCAGTTATGAAACGCCTACTATGTGCTGTGCTTCAGTTTCTCAATTCTCAAGCTCTTCTCTCTGCTTCGACCAAACACCGTTGCTCCCTTTCTCTCCTCCCCTCCTCCTCTTGTCTTTCCAGCATCAGATCGACCCTCTTTTTTCTGCTTTCTTCCTTCTTCCCTCCCTTCTTCTTTCCCCCCATCCTACCCCCCACCCACCCCCATCCCCCCGGCCCGGCTCAAGTGGAGCAGCCTTTTGTTTGGGTGGAACTCGTTTTGAGTCCCGGAGTTGAAATCAGGCACTGGGAGATGGGAAAGTAGGGGGTCGAGAATCATATGATCCTCACGTGACTGCCAGTCTCTCTCAATACCGCCCCCCCCAATCGCCCAACATTGGCGACATGACACCTCTCCCCTTGCTGCCCCCGCCCCTGCTGACACTTAAAGGAATGAAAGGAGGAGGACATTTCAGTATGGCACAGGTCGCGACAGGCCCCGCCCCACACCCAGCTGGGAGTCGCCAGGCGATAGGCCTCGGAGGGGTGGAGGTGGCAGCGCTTACGTGCGGTCCTGGTTGAAGGAGAAGCAGCTGAGCCCGACTTCGGCCTCCGCCCCACCCGGGGGGACTTCGGCCACCTCTGCCTCCATGGGGGCTAGGGGAGAGGGGCTCAGCTTTACAGGTGGGGGCGGGTCGCGAGCAGTCTGGGTCGCGACAGCCGCCCAGATAAGCCTCTCCGCGGCGGCGGCTCCTCAAGCCCCCCTCCCCGCTCGCACCCTGGGGCCCACCTCCACAGCTGGCAGCCCGGCACGGCCGAGCAGCTGACTGGGTGGGGCCAGGAACAGCCGCCTGTCATTGGTAGCCACCCCACTCCAGGGTGGGGCTGCCGGATCCGCCAGTCGCTAGTAGCTGGGGGTGGTACTTATCTGTAGGGGACCTTGCCCCCGGTCTGGCGACGCCGTCGTTCATTGGGCCAAGGGTTTAACTACGTGGCTGGAGGCCACGTGGTAGTGTTTTCTTCGCCTGGGCTGTGGGCTGGAGAGGTGCAAAGCTAAGGTCCTTTAGGAAGGATAGGCACATCTGGAGCCTCTGGTGTGTGCACCTGAAGGCAGCTCCATTGCCCGATGCCGTCCTGCAGCCCTGGCTTCTGGAACTTTATTTTTACTAACCTGTTCTCGGTAAACAAAGCGTAGATTTCATTAAACGGCATTAGAAGCAAGGGTATCTTCAAAGTGAAGATTCTTCCCAAAACTTGTTTCTTAACGTCAGGAAGAAAGAACACAACTTCGAGCCAGAAGGAAATTCATTTTTGTTGAATTGAGTTGAACTAATCCATTTCTTTGATTGGGAAAGGCATTCCTTCGTTAACTTGCCTTCCCAGTACTGTAAATTCCTCAAGGAAGAAGACTTAAAATTTGAATTCCTAGAGTCCTGAGTTATAAATAATAACGAATATTCAACTTCGGGGAAAGAGAGGCGAGAAGAAGCACATATTTAGAAGCCATGGGCCTAGAATCAAGGAAATATAGAGGTGGATTGGATAATACAAATTTTTGAGTTTTACATACCGAGCGTCATTTCAAGCCCTACTGTTCCGGAAGTGGAAAAGACCTGGCCGTCTTTTCATTCTGCTCCGTGTTCTCTCCCTTCTCTCTAATGAAATAATAATAAGGCACTTTAAAGGTATACTTATGGGTTGGTTCAAGGCTTTTGGTTTCAAAACACTATTCTGTGCAATGAATGAAAACTTCTCATTAGGGGTGGACACTACCATTCTCTAATGTTCCAAGTCAAAGGATAATCCCCTGCCAGCTCAGCCTTATACCTCAGTCCTCTGTACAGTAGTCAATGCTCTATTTAGAGGAGGAAGACAATTTGTACAAAGCCTCCTGGTTAGAATGGCCTTTGGAATGCTGGGTTCTATTTCTAGATCTGGCTCTGAGTCACTGCAACGGGAAGCAAGAGGCTTAAGGTCTCTAGGCTGCAACTAACTGTAAGGTGAGGAGGAAATTAGAGGAGAGCAAATGAGAGTAAACTTATAAATGTACTTTATTTTGGGAAATTTATTTGTTACTATAAATTTATGTAAACTGACTTCATACATTGTTTTGTACCAAGTGAACAATTGTATCTTTTTAAGTTTTCCTATTTATTCATCCTTTCATAAAACAGAATAAAAAGGAATGTGGCATAGGCCATATGTTAGCATGGAACAAAAATAGCTCACAACAAAGTAAGCTGGCATTTGATAGTTTAAAAAACACTTTCCTCAAAACATCTGTGAAGTAGGTGGTATAAGTGTGGTGGGTGTGTATGAAAGGATTCATGCTGAAAGGATCCAGGCAGTTCCAAAATAAGCTTTACTTGCTGAAGGAGAGCCTTGAGGCACATGTACTTGAAAAGCTGATTTGGTTGTGCCAGCATGAGTGCCTAGAGAGCTGTGGGATGGCTGAGAGGCAGTAACTGAGACAGAAAGCTAAAGGAGTGAGACTAGTATGTTCCTAGGAGCAAATTCCTAGGAAAAAACATTGTCAAGAGAAGCTGCAAAGCAGTGAGCTGAATGACTCCTCAATTCCACTCACACTAATAGTATTTCATCTCTTCAGCATCTGTGATTGAACCTATAAGGTCAAGGGAAAAGTTGAGTTCTCTGACAGAACATGATAACTATTAATTTGCTAAAGGAGCTTGGATGTGAATGCATTCTCTTTCTTTGCATGCATTTAACAAAGCTTCTCTATGTTAATGTTATAGTAGCGTTGGTTGCTTGCAGGGACCTAAAGAAACATAAACTCAATTCTTATGTTCCAAGAGGAGATTTGGAGGATTACTACTATAAGGAGGTCCTTCTCTTTTCCCACTTCCATACTCCAACTTCTTCTCTATCAAACCTATTCTCCCTAGGAGACTGAGGTCTAAGGGATCTATTGGCATATGGGTTACAGCAGTCTTATTGTTTTTTATCATCATTGTAGCAGCCGCTTCTTAACTCAAGTAGCCTAAGGGCCAGCCTTAGGCTGTATTCTCAGGAGGGACTGAAGAGACCAGAGGCGAGAGAGAAGTGTATAGCAGCTGTCCTTTATTGTATTGTAACGCCCTCCTTATATACCCTAGAGGTAACATGATTAAAGCATGATCTCCACATGCGCTGGAGGGATGGACCAATGGAAGAGAGACTGAGCCAGCCATCTCTGCTGCTGCACGACTTCCCCATGAGCTTAGCAACTGGGCTATGACCCTCAGCAGCACAGGTACTTTTAGACACACTGATCTCTACACATCATCATCACTCTTCAGAGAAGAAAACAGATTTTTGTTGTTTAATATCTTGGTTTTTTTGTTTTTTAAACTATTAACATCACTTTCCAGACACTCTCCTTCCCACCTGAGAATAGAACCCTCCCTCATGACAAATTCTCCCTGCAAAACAAATCAGCACGTTGGTCATGCTCAGAAAGGTTAGATTATTTTCCCTGAGTACATGTAAGTATTAGAATCAGATTCAAAACCAGATGTCTCCTTACTCCAAATCCAATATTCTTTCTTCTACACCATATTGCCACTAAATAAGGAGCACTGAATTTCTGGATCTGGATTTTAATTCCATCTCCGGTATTTGTTTCCTGTGAGGCCTTGAGCAAACTAGTTCACTTTTTGTACCTTAGTTTCTTCTTTTGCAAAATGAAGAGAGGTTAGATTTAAAAAAAAAATTCTCTAAAACTTCCTAGCTCATGTTCCTAAGGATCTTTTATTTTTCAAACATACTGGGGGTGGGGAGAGTGATAGAATTTTGAGATACGTTTGCTTGAAGTGAAGGTTCACCAGTATTATGCTTGAAAAAAATTAGTGGAACAGCAGGACAAACTACCTCATAAGAAGCATGGAATTTATAAGAAATAATGACACAAAGAAACCTCTTTGTTAGATTCCAGACTCCAGTGGGTCAAAGCAAAAGGAAAGCTCAGGAAATGTCAAACACTTTCTGACTCAACCATAGTGAAGCCAATAATAAAGATCAAACACATTTAATAGGGGTGCTATACCAGAAAAAAAAGAGAATTCATAATCAGTGAAATAACATACTTAGGAAACAGCAATTAGTCATGTCTGGCACTGCATTACAGTAGAAACAAACACATCATCCCACTGTACAAAAACCTTGACTAGCTCCTCATTTATGCTCCTTGGTTAGCATGTCATTCAAGGCCCTCTACCACCTTGTTCCAACTTCTATCTTCCTGTTAACCATCACGTGGGGAGGAAGGCAATCAGGTTCTTCTCCAAGACCCCACAAGAAATTAATGTGAATCAGAAGCTGATGAGTACTCTTTCCCATTGACCAAGAACTGGTGAGCTTATATTGGAAAGATTATGGAGCAGCCAGAGGGATGTGTATTTCCCTTCTTTTGTAGATTAAAGAGGGACTGGCTCAAAGTTTTTTTTCCCCTTTAAGCTCATGGACAGTTTTCTCTCTTGGGGAGAGGACCAAACTCAGGAATAAAAGCTTATTCTTCCTTTTTCCTATCCAAATGAATTTTTCCTACTGTTGCCATCCATTGATCTTTCATTGCTACTATATCATTTCCTCTCTTTGTATAAAAGGGCAATGAGGTGTTGCAGTAGATAGGAGTCTAGAAGGGCTAGGAGTCAGGAAGACAAGTTCAAATTGGACCTCAGACACTAGTTGTGTGACCCTGGGCAAATCTTTTAACACTGACCTCAGTTTCCTAGTCTGTAAAATGGGCTGGAGAGGGAAATGGCAAACCACTGCAAGTATCCTTATGGCAGTGGTTCTGAACCTTCCTAATGTCGCGACCCTTTAATACAGTTCTTCATGTTGTGATGACCCCCAACCATAAAATTATTTTTTGTTGCTACTTCGTAACTGTAATTTTGCTACTGTTATGAGTTGTAATGTAAATATCTGATATGCAGGATGTATTTTCATTGTTACAGATTGAACATAACCCACAGGCTGAGAACTGCTGCCTTATGGGGTAATGGAGACTCAACAACAACTTTGTATAAAAGAAAATCTGGTGGTAACTAATCCTTATTTGTGTGATCTGTATTAAGCAGGTACAAATGGCAAAGGTTTGGATTTTTGTAAAGTGATGGCTTTATTGAGGTTGAATCTTAGGGAAAGAAGAGAAGCAAACAGTGACCCCATTCAGAAGTCACAAATCCTTGTTATGGTTGTTGTTTGGTTGTGTCCAAGTCTTTCATGACCCCCTCTGGGCTTTTATTGGCAAAGATACTAGAGTGGTTTGCCATTTCCTCTTCCAGCCAATTTTATAAATGAGGAAACTAAGGTAAACGGGGTTAAAAGAGTTGCCCAGGGTCACAAAACTAGTATGTGTCTGAGGTTTCATTTGAACTGCGGTCTTCCTGACTCCAGACTCTGATCTATTCACTGTGCCACCTAGCTGTACTCACATATACCAAGGAGGTAGATTGAAATAGGGCCCCTAAGAATACATGCTTTCATAATCAAGAGTCTGTAAGCTGAGATAAATTAATAACACAAATCGTAAATTTACTCCTAAACCTAGCAGAGATTAGTCCTTGAGGAAAAAGCAAGCCAAGCCAGGGAAAGGAGCCCCCTACCCCCCACCCCAAACATGGGACACATCAAATGTTGTATGTGGTGACCCTGTACAAATATTACAAATGGGCGCCTTTCACCCTTTTCTCCAACAAAATACTGACACTTGAGGACCCCTTACAATTTACATGCAGACATCTTATCCTTGGGAATTAATTTAGAAAGATTGTCTTTTTTCTCTTGTTATTCCTCCTACCCAATTATTGGGACTTAAGTTTTATAATTTTTTTTTGAATGGTCATTTAAATCCCCTCTTGTGTTTGGGTTAATTGTGACAGGTTTTTTTTAAATTTGACCTGGCCCCTGGATCAGGTTTAGCTGATACTGGCTGGAAAGAATTTTGGCTTTCAAGTCCCAGAAGCTTAATTTTAAGTATCTTTGTGTCTATTCGTTGATTTTTTTCCTGATCTCCTTTGGTAAAAGTGGTTTCCTCACTTGAGAAGTCCCTATACCAATGAAATCACAGGTTGGGTCTCTATCCTATCTTACCCTCCTATGAGATTTTCATTTTCCTACTCTGGAAGGGTTTTTTTCTTTTTCTTTGGGAGGGGGGAAGGCACTTTTTCCTCCCTACCCAGAGCAGTCCATTATTTCAGCTTCTTTTAAGCATATTATCTTTTTTGTTTATTTGTTTTTGGATTTTGAATGCACAGATTTTATTGCATTTTCTGGCTTTTACCATAATGTTCATAGCTATTTCTTCCAGAAATGATCTATTTTGTTGCCAGTTTTATTTTCTGTTTTTATTGAGTGTTGTCATCCTCAAGCCTCAAACAGACAAGTCTTTCTTCCTAATCTATCTACTGCTAAAAATAAAATATTATTATGCAAAACCTTTTATTTGTTCTTAATTGTTATGCTATGTTTATGAGAAAACAGGTTTAAATGGCTCTGAGCAAGTGTTTTTATTCACTGCATGTTATTCACATTATTTGATATATTTTGTTACTTGAAAAAAATTATTGGCATTTTTTTATGATCTCCATTTTATTTCTGTTGCATTGATATTATGTCTGTGTGTTTACTAAAGTGTCAGTGTGTACTGATTGGAAATAATTCCACCCTATTCAAAATACTAGCAGGATACAGGTTGAGATCCTGTATCTACATACTTTATCTGCATACTCACCAATGCAGCCTGTGCAGAAACCTTCAAGAGAATGAAGATAAACATTGGCAGCACACATCATGACAACACTGGTTTTTCAAACTCAGCAGGGGACGCTAAGATATTTGACCTTGGCGACTCCCTAATATGGTACCAGAAGACTGAAATGATTGATTGAAGTAAAAGCTCAGGACGGGAACAAGCATTTCCTTAATGTATAAGTGGAATGTGGCATGCGTCTAAGGAGCAATTCAATTCACTGATGCACAACCAACTGTCTGGGACAATTGGGGATGGAAACCAACAAAAACTGTCTGGAAGAACTGTTGGTCATTTATGTTATCAAAGAATTCTGCAGCTTTTTTATCTCTCTCCAATTATAGGGATAATGAGGAATGGAAAGATACAAATGTCTATTGACTACCAGACTTTGGAAAAAAGAAGGTAAATGGACCAGTATACTAAAGTCTCAGATCGTCTACAAAACATCCACTTATCAACAATCTTAGATTTACATAGTAAATATTAACATATTTCTATGATTGAAGAAGACAAAGCAAAGGCACCTTTTATCTGACAAAGTGCATTTTCCCAGTTTGAGTGTATCATCCAGGTGTCTTAGGGGCAGCTATCATATTTCCACAACTGATGGTAATCCAAGAAGTGACTATAAGGAGGGAGTTCATTCTGGGCACAGGGGAAAGTCAATGCAAAATACAGAGTTGTGAGATGGATTGTTAAATGTGAGGAGGAGAAAGGCCAGTGTGACTGACTATCAAGGATATTGAAACAAGTAGTGAGTAAGAGGAATTAGTAATTGATCTTAGAGTTAATAGTGAGTCACTGAATTTGTTGAGTATGTATATGTGGGGAGAGGAGAGGTGATATGGTCAGACTTTAGAAAATAGGGTCATTCCCTTTAGAAAATAGCCTTGGCAGCTATGTGGAGGATGTATTAGAGAAGGGGAAAGGCTTGAGATAGGGAAACCAAATAAAACTATATTGTAAGAGTCTAGATGAGAGGTTGACAAGGGCCTGAAAATTGAATGTAAGTTATATGTATGTAGAGGAGGTGACTATGTGAGAGATTTTGACAAGATATTTATTACATGTGAGAGTGAGGAGTCAAAGATGATACTAACATTGCAAAACTGGGTGAATGGAAGGATTTTGGTACCCTGGGTAATAAAAGGGAAGTTCAGAAAAGGAGTGAGTTTAAGGAGAAAGGCAATGGGTCCTGTTTTGGACATGTTAAATTCAATATGTGTACAAGACATTGAGTTTGAAATGGTTTATAGGCAACTTGTAATGTGGGACAGAAGCTCTAGAGAGAGATTAGGGATGGATATTTAGGTTTGAAAATCATAGGCATAGAAGTGGTAAGTTCATTTATCAGGGCTGATGAGGTTACCAAGTGAAAGTTTAGAGAAATAAGAGAAAAGAATCCAAAATGGAGCCTTGCTATATACCCACACTAACTTGGATGATGAACCAATAAAGACTGAGAAAATGGTTCTCTAGAAGGAGAGAATGGTGAACTGTGCAAATAACTCAAGAAGGATCAAGACTGAAAAGTGGTTATTAAGTCTGGCAATTGAAATCATTGCTAGTGCTTTGGCTTTCTACCTTACCAGCCAAATTAGAGAAACAGTTATGGGACCAAGGTTTTGTGTTCCTGTTTTTTACCCTAGATCACCACCTAGTGGACATTATGAGCAATATATCCCATTCCATGCTTCCATTTAAAATGGCTATAAGTAGTAGGTGCCCAGCGGGTACCTGGCCCAAAAAGATGGCCAGAAGTCAACAGTGGCAAGGTAAGAGATTGTAACAGGAAACCATAACAAGGCCCAGTGAACAGAACTGAAGCCTGTGAGTGATGAAAACGGGTCAATGACAAAGAACATAGGAGTAAACAGATGTTAAGAAATAGTATGGATTCAGAGAAGCCCAAGAGTTAAACCTGGAAAAGACTAACTCCAAAGCTAGTACAAAGAAGAGCCTAAAAGAGAAAAAAATGACTTGGTGACAGAGACTATAAGAGTGAATGAAAAAAATGAAGCAAGAGATAAAAATAAAATTACAAATTAGAACTCTGAAGGGGAAAAAAAAATTGGAAGGAAAATGAAAAGATTAAAACAGAAGGTAGAAAACCTATTGGAGTTGTTTGGGTCTTTAAAAAACAAAAGGAAAAATACAGAACTTAGTGACTTTAGGAGATAACAAAAATACTAGGACAAAGTAAACAAAAAATAAAAAATTGAAGAAAATGTCAATTACCTCCTATCAAAAATAACAGAGCTGGAAAACAGGTTGAGAAGAAATTAAGAATCACTGCCCCCCTTGATAATCAGGACCAAACAAAAAACCTTGATGTCATATTCCAAAAGAAAATGAAAGAAAGCTACCCCACTCTATTAGAACCAGGAGACAAAATGAAAATTGAAAGAATCTACTAGTTACCTCCTGGAAGAAACCACTAACTGAAAGCCTCCAAGAATGTCATTGTTATTTAATTGTTATCTTCCACTCCTTGCATCCCCTCATCCCACATATTCAATCTATTGCTAAATCTTGCTGTTTTTACCTCTACAAATCTAGAATCTAACTTTTTTTCTCTTTTCAAACAGCTATCATCTTTTGCTTACATGATTGCAATGGTCTCCTAATTGATCTCCTTCTCTCAAGTCTTTCACCATATCAGTCTATCCTACACATTGCTAACAGTGATTTTTAATTAGAGCATATCTGACTATGTTATTCTCTTGCTCAATAAACTCCAGGGGCTTCCTACTGTCTCTAAGCCACAACTCCTTTCTTTAGTTTTTAAAAACCTTCACCACCCATATCCAACATATCTTTCCAAGCTCATTTTTCTTTGTTCTTCACATATATTTCATCTCCCATATTTGATCACTTTATGATCCCTGTGTCTAGAATGCATCCCCTCCTGATTTCTGCCCTACAGAATCCTTCTCTTCCTTCATGATTCCACTCAAGTTCCACCTTCTACCTAAATCCTTTCTGATTCACCCAGCTCTTATTGCCCTTCCTTCTTAACTACCCTGTAACTAACTACTTTGTTATTGTTTTGTTTTGTTTTTCAGGCAGCTAGATAGCACAGTGGATAGAGCACTGGAGTCAGGAAGATTTGAATTCAATTCTTGCCCTAAATACTTCCTAGCTGTGATTTTGGGCAAGTCACTTCACCTCTATTTGCTTCAGTTTCCTTAACTATAAGGTGGAGTTAATAATAACTCCTACCTCCCAGGGTTCTTGAAAGAATAAAATGAGATAATACTTATAAAGCACTTCACAAACCTTAGGGTATCATATAAATGCTAGCTATTATTATTATTCTTTTTATATATGTGTAAGTATATACATCCTAACACCTAAACCAGGAAAGGATAAAGCAAAGAAAATGAAATGTAAGGTTTATCTTTCCTTTTCTCTACTCTTGTTTTCTAACTCTTTCTCTAATATTAATAACGATTGTTCAAAAACTGTAAATAATATTGGCAGAAAGAAAGCAATTTCTTTAAAAAAATTTTTTTTTAGAAGATCAAGTTGTATTTCTACCAGGGATGTGAGGGTAGTTTAATATTAGGAAAATGATCAATTAATGATATTACTTGGTATATATCTTGCAGAGAGCAGATTATTGAAACTGTTTTCTTATTTATTCTACTACTCTTTTTCCTTTACATTATGTTGAAGTTAGTTACGTGGTGCCATAGTTAGAGTGATAGACTTAGATTTAGGAAGATTCCTGAATTCAGATCTTGCCTCAGGCACTTATTAACTGAAACTGGGCAAGTTATTTAGTCTTCATCCTTAATTCATACTTAAATTCCTCATCTATAAAATGGGGATACTTATAGTATCTACATCAAAAGGCTGTTGTGGGGATCAAATGAGATATGTCAAATGCTTTATAAACTTTGGAGCATTAGCTATTATTATTAAAATTATTAGATTATTTAGTCTACTTACATATAAAGTTAAGAGTATCAGACTTGTGTTTTCCTCCATTTCTGCCCTTGTTTGCTTTTTAATATCTTTTTTTAATCCTCTTTTTTTTTAGAAATTTTTTTATTCCTTTGTTTTACCTTTTTTAAAAGTAATTTGATGCTAATCTATTCCAATGGACTCTTCTTTCCTCTACTTCTACTTTTTTCTAAGTTTCAGTATTTTTGTTGAATTGTTGACTTCTTTTTATTTATTTTAATTCCTTGTTATCTATTTCTTCTCCTCTTTTGTCCCTTCTCTTTTCTAAGTTGGGTTAACAATCTTTTCACCTTCTTAAATTTATTAGCTCTCTTTTATTGCACCTTTTGCTAAATTTTCCTTTGCTTCATTCTTTTAATTATTTCTTCTCTTTTAGTTGTTTCTGAAAAAGTTGCTTTGCCTTGTAAAAATTCATGTTTATTTTTTCCAAGATTTTCATTACAATTGTTCCATTATTTAAAACTCAACAGATATGAATTTTCCATATACAGAAAATAGAAAAAAGAGTATTTTAAATGAAGTTGTAAACTCCTATTATCAATAGTTTGGTTTTTCCTCCAAGTATATGGGAAGTTCAACATAGTTAAAGTGCTATTCCATTTTTCTCTCCTTCTGAACTTCCTTCTATTCTGTGCATTAACAAAAAATGCTTCATTGAGGTTTTATCTTTCTTTTCTTTATCATCATCACTATCACTAGTCACCCCTTTAGTACTTAAATGGATGCTAAAATACTTGTTGCCTATTTATTAAATATTGATGTTATTTCATTGTCAGTGGTTCCTATAAATATAATGTAGTTTCTCTACTGATCTCTTTTAACTATGACTGTTTCCACTGTTATCTCCTTTGTCCATTTTGATTACAAGCAAGATTTGTGTGATTCTGCTCCTCTTACCTTCCTACATGTTTATATACTCTTCTTCTTAGACCAGTAATTATGAGTAGTTCTATTCCCTTATTTCTAATTTCTTCCCTAGAATATTCCTTTTCTGCTCTATTTTATTTCTTAAGATTCTCAAAAAAGAACAAAAATGCTATCAAGTCTTTTCCATTTCACATATTCAGCTCCCTCTGTGACTTTTAAAGATGTTAGAGTCCAGAAAGAACATATTTTTCCTCTCTACCTATTAGGATTGAAACATTTCATCAATGTTCATCTCTTTCCAAGTTCTCAAATGTATTTACATTTCTAGTTTTCTTTTGAAATTTGTATTTATATTTGTCTTTTCATAAGGAATGCCATAAAGTTTCCTATTCCATCAAACATCCATTTCCTCCCTCTTCCCCCATTCCCAGCCTATAGAATTATATTCACTCATGCAAGACGAATTATTGTTGGTGGTAAACCTTTGGGAAAATTGTATTCCAATATTTTCTCTTCGTTATTGTAGTTGGAGCATAGTCTTGTTTTGTTTTTTTTTTTGTTTTGTTTTGTTTTGGAGGGGGGAAGGCAAGGCAATTGGGATTAAGTGATTTGCCCAAGGTCACATAGCTAGTGAGTGTGTCAAGTGTCTGAGGCCAAATTTGAACTCAGGTCCTCCTGACTCCAGGGCCGGTATTCTATTCGCTGTACCACCACCTAGCTGCCCTGAGCATAGTCTTGAGTGATCCTGATTGTAGTTCCATGATATGTGAAGTCTTCCTTCCTGACTCCTTGAAGTATCTTTTTCTTTGACTAAGGAAATCCTGAGAGTTTTCATTTCTTTTAAGTGGTAACTGGTAGATTCTTTATGTTTTTACTCTGACCTTTGGATGGAATAGAATTGGGCAGTTTTCTTTTATAATTCCAAGTATTCAGATTGGTCATGATTTTCAGGAATTTGGTCTGAGCAACAGTATAATACCTCCAGACTGAGTCACTGCCAGCTAGCTGGATAGTTCTGGTGGTTCAGAGTGACAGAACTGTAGGTTCCCCTTTTGTCTGAAATTCTTGCCCTGGTTATTTCTCTATAAGTTTCAGCCTGGGATAGAAGCTAGAACTGAGACCATGCTCTGTTCCCAGGGATCAGTCACTTTGCTACTGTTTGTTTCTGAACCTGCTTCTCTCTTGGAACACATTCCATGACCCACAGCAACTTCCTACTCCAAAACACCACCCATGGGAACATAGGCTCTCCTCTGTCCATCTTGGATCTGTGATCAAGAATGAGGCAGGACAACAAAGCTATCAGTTAAATCTGTTCTTGAGCAATGTCGTTTTACCTCCTCTAGTTCTGATACACAATCATTCCTTGGATGTTGGAGTGACATCCCCCAGTGTCTACCAACTTCTTCTGTCTTCTCTATCTTTCTCTGCTGACCTGACCTGGAAAATCAATCAATCAATAAACATTTGTTAATTGCCTACTGTGTGTCAGGCACCATGCTAAGCAATGGAGATACAAAATGACACAAAAGACAGTTGCTGCCCTCAAAGAGCTTACAATCTAATGGGAGAGATAACATGTAAACAAATATACACAAAGCAATCTATATACAAGAAAAATAGAAAATAATTAACAGAGGGAAGGCACTGGAATTAAGAGGGGTTAGGAAAGGCTTCCTGTAAAAGATGATATTTTAGTTGAGAGGTAAAAGAAGTCAGAGAAGTTAGTAGGTGGAGTTTTGGAGGGAGGAAATTCCAGACATGGACACTCTTGTTTGTAGAACAGTCAGAAGGCCACTGTTACTGGATCAGAAAGTACGTGGTAGGGGACTAAGTTGTAGGGGGTTATGTTATGAAGGGCTTTATATGTTAGACAGCCACTGAAGTCTGTTGAGTAGGAGGGGGACATGACTGGGCTTGTGCTTTCGAAAAATCACTTTAGTGGCTGAATGGTGGCAGATGGAATGGAGTAGGGAGAGAGTTGAGGCAGGGAGGCTCACCAGCTGGCTATTGCAATAATCTGGGTATAAGGCATGAAGGCTTACACTAGAGCAGTAGCAGTGTCAGAAGAGAGAAGGGAATTTATTTTTAAAAAATGTTCTAAAGGTGAATTCACAGGCCTAGACCTGAATTGACTGGGAGTGGGGTGAGAGATAGTGGGGAGTCTCTGATGACTAGTAGGCCATGAGCCTGAGGAACTAGGAGGATGGTAGTAATAGGCAAAGTAGGAGATGGGAAGGGTGAGTTTAAAATGTCTATTAGACATCTAGTTTGTGGTGTCTGAAAGGCAGTTGGAGCTGTGAGATTGGAGGTCAGCAGAGAATTTAGAGCAGGATAGGTAGATTTGAGAATCATCAGCTGAGTAATGGCAATTAATTCCATGGGAGCTGATGAGATCACCAAGTGAAGTAGTATAAAAGGAGAAAAAAAAGGGTCCAGGACAGAACCTTACGGGACACCTACAGTTAGATACTTGTGGTGTGATATGAAGAGGATCCAGCAAAGGAGATTGAGAAGGAGAAGTCAGAGAGCAGTGTTCTGCAAACTTAGAGAGAAGAGTATATCAAGGGAAAGAAGGTGATCAACAGTGTCAAAGTCCTTGGAGAGGTCAAGAAGAATGAGAATTGAGAAAAGACCATTGGATTTAGCAACTAAGAGGTCAATAATAACTTTGGAGAAAGCAGTTTCAGTGGAATGATAAGATCTGAAAGGATTGTAAGGAGTGAAGAAGAGAATGAAAGAGAGAAAGTAGAGGTATTTACTATACATGGCCTTTTCAAAGAGTTTAGCTTCAAAGGACAGAAGAGATATAGGACAACAGTTAGCAGAGATGTAAAGAATTCTAATTCTTTTCTCTCATTTCACTTATAATTTCATTTCTTATTTATTGCTTCATTTCTTCCAGGTGCTCTTGGAGCCATTGTGGCCCAGCCATTCTTTCTCTCTCTCTGCGG
>CM053586.1:202918799-202971933 GCA_028646515.1 Pseudochirops corinnae
AGCCGGGGGGCTCAACGGCTGCCCAGAGTCTCTTCTGGCCAAATCACACAACTCTTCTCAAAGTGAGCCCCAAACCAAAACCTCACATCAGGGCGTATATATAGTCTTCTCCTGGCTTGGAGAATGTCACAGCCCTCTAGACCCACTGCCCAATCACAAAGCTACAAGGCACGGGCATTCCTGGAAAAAAAAGCCTGGCGCCACAGGCTCCACGTGACCACATTCAGCCTATTAGGGAACAGAGCATACTTTCAAACCTGGGAAGGTTCTCAAGAGTCACGTAGCCACATTAGCAAAGGGCCTAGGGGCAGGGAAGATCTTCAGATTCCCATAACAGCAGCATCTCAGAATATGAGAAGTTTGTTAAGTTGTTAGCTTTTTAAAAAAGATTCTCTAAAAATACAAAAGTTGTCATTAGAGTAAAGAGGCTTGAGATTGATTTGTTTTGTATAGCAAGGAGAGGGAAAAAGATAATAGAATCTTAAAGAATTGAGTTCATTTCTCTGTTCTAGCAATGAGCTAAAAAGGAGTTTCACTAATGGAGGGAGCAACATGCAAAACATTGTACGTGTGAGAGTTGTATTTAGAGCAATATCAAAGTTTAAAACAGTGCTGAAACTTTTCAGACTAATTATATCAGTGGTTCTCAACCTGTGGGTCGCGACCCCTTTGGAGGTTGAACGACACTTTCACAGGGGTCGCCTAAGACCATTGGAAAACACATATTTCCGATGGTCTTAAGAACCGAGACACCGCTCCTCTATCCGTCTCCAGGCGGATGCGCCCACATGCAGATATGCCCACATACAAGTATTAAAGGGTCGTGGCATTAGGAAGGTTGAGAACCACTGCTTTATATAGTGTAAATCTGTCAGTAAATATCTATCAGCTGTGTGACAGGCACTGTGCAAAGCACTAGAGATACCGTTGTTTTTCTTTGGAAAGGCAAAAGACAGCCCCTACCCCAAGGAATTCACAGTCTATTGAGGGAGACAACATGCATACAACTACATACAAATGAGTTATATGCAGAACAAATTGGAAATAATCAATAAAGGGGAGGCCATTCGAATTAAGAGGGACTGAAAAAGATTGGATTTTAACTGGGATTTGAAGGAAGCCAGGAGGCAGAGATGGAGGGAGGGCATTCTTGAGGGACAGCCAGGGAAGATGCCTAGAGTTGGGAGATGAAGTGTCATGTTCGAGGAACAACAGTGAGGCTAGAGTCACTAAATCAAAAATGTAGAGAAGTCGAACGTGTCAGAAGACTAGAACAGGGTGCCAATTATGGAGAAATTTGAATACCAGCAAGATTGGACCTACACTTGAGGAAAATCACTTTGGCAGCTGAGTGGAGGAGAGTTTTGTGTCAGGAGTCAGGAGAGACTTGCAGCAGGCAGACCAACTAGCAGACCATTGCAATAATCTAGACATGAGGAGATGAGCATCTGTACCAGGAGAGAGGGAAGTGTGTTTGATAGATGTTATAAAGATAAAATTGACAGGGCTTGGCAACAGATTGGATATTTAGCAAAAGATTGTATATGGGGGGTAAGAGAATGAGTAGTGAAGGATCCAGTGAGGGTTTGGGTTTTTTTTTTTAAGGATGATTAAGACACATACATATATGTGTACAGTGAAGGGGAGGGGAGAGTGATGGTTATTGAGAAGGTGGGGATGGTAGAGAAGGAGAAATGTTCTGGTGAAGATGGAATTGATTTGGATCAAGAGTGCACATACAAGGGTTTGCCTCATTAAAGAGAAGGGCCACTTCTTCATGTGAGACAGGGGTGAAGGAGACAATGGGGAAAACTATTTGGGGGATTTGAGATGAGGAGGAATGAAGAGGGAGCTGTTGGCAAATGGCCTCAGTCTTTTCAGTGAAGTAATTAGCAAGATTCTTAGCGGAGAGAGGGTAGAAGAGAGGATGCCAAGGGAGGCTTGAAGAGTGATGAAAAGGTTTGGAGTAGCCTCTCTGGTGAGTGAGATAGCAAATCAGGAAGGTGCAAAAGGATTGTATTACTGTAGTGAATCAAGTTGTGATGGGGTAACAATAAATTTGCAGTGGACCCAGTCAGCATGGTTTCATGACTTTCTCTAGGAGAATAAGTCAAAGTTGGGGTTTAGCAAGACAGAATTAGTGGTATTACAAGGGAGTGTAGGATTCCAGTATAGAGGATAGTATAAAGGTGAATTGATTCACCACAGGGTCTCCTCTCTCCTGTCTCTAAGAGGGTATTAGGCTAAAATTATATCTTTCTTCTACATCTCAAATATTTGTACTCTGGGAATATGAGGGGTTCAGAATAAAAGACAATTTTCCTGATTGCTCTTGAGAGAAGGGTAACTTTTAGCTACTATCTCCAGCTTAGTTCCTTCCCACCAGATTCATAAATAGTAAATAAATAGTTCTTTATCAAGGTAAACAGAAATTGGGGGTTTATATAGATTAGCATAGACCAAAGAATTCACACAAGTAAATGAATTCTCTAGCTAGGGTAGCTTAAGGAAACAGAGATAGAACAGTTTCATAAAGGGAGTCTAGTCTTAGGTTTCTCTAAAGTTTCAGGCACTGAGAATAAAGACACATGGTAGAATCCAGCTTCCCCATATGTTGTGACTCTCTCTTTCCATTCCACCATTCAAAAGTCTGACCACCTCTCTTGAATTCCTTCTGAAATGTGGCCACCTTACACAGCACTCTGGTTTAGAGAGAGCTCTCAGCTGTTTTGGAGTCACATCTACCTGCACATATACAGCAAGCAGCATCACAGGCCTTTCCTAGACTTGGGTGGGAATAGGGTTACAAACATTTACTGTTGATGTTATCATTATTATCACTTTGATTATACAAGAGGAAGAGGGGCAAATTAGTGTTCCACAAAAAATAAACAGATTAAATTGGCTGAAATATAGCATTTGTGAAGGTGAATAATTGAGAAGTATGGAAAGAAAGGATGGAATCAGATTGTAAATGAAGTTAATTGCCAAGTTTAGTTCTTATTTTGTTTTAAAGGCAAAAGGGAAACAGCATTGAGCAGGGGAATGATGGGATGAAACCTGTGCTTTAAGAAGATATTTTGTCTGAAGAAGAATAGAACCAAAGCCAGGAAGAACAACTAGAAAGTTCTTGAGGTAGTCCAGGCAAGGGTAAAGATCTGACATAGGTCAGTAGCAAGAAGGGGGTAAATTCAAGGGGTGTTGTAGGCACAGAATAAATAAGGCCTGGCCACAGGATATGAGAGGTGATAGAGAAGGAGAAGTTGGAAATTACTACAAGGAATTTCCAGCCAAGGTGACATACTGTCCAACTCTCATGCACTTACTCCAGCAAAAAAACTAAAATTTGAACCAGACTGAATCAAGAAATATACTGAAAAATTAGTGATTTCTTTTAACTTACAAGTTAGAAGCCCATGGCTAGAAGGAAAGGGAGCCACCAGCAAGGCCAGTGCCAACACAGGTAAATAAGCCTCCCAGTGTGACCAGAGATACATCAAACCTGCAGGGCTATGTGTCACAAGGAAGCAAGAGGTGAGGATTCCCCAGAAAAAACCCTCTAATGGGGCTCTGACGAGCCCCATGGGGCCCCAGGTGAATAGGGGCTCCAGAGTCCCCACATTCTTTCTTTAGATGCCATAAAATGCCCAGATGTTCCAAAGATCCAGGGGAACCCAAGCCAGGAATACAGAGGTCAACATAGGAATCCTGGGGTATCAAGCAGCATTGACCATTTCTGATTAGCAAGGAGCAAAGCCTGCGCCTACGCAAAGCCCAAGTCAGGAACTGAAGCTGGAGAGATGACTAAACAAACAATCACCCCCCTAGTATGTATACATACATATATATATATATGTGTGTGTATATACACACATGTATGATCCAGAGAATTATTTTTAAAAGGCGAAGGGAATTCTTAACAGCAAGTAGAGACCAAAAAAAAAAGTAGATATTCCAGAGGGACTGCATGAATACCTGGAAGAAATGAAGCAAGGAAACTCTGGAGAAGGAATTGGAGGGCTAATAAATGATTTAGAAGAGAAAGTAGGAAACCTTACCTAAGTAACAGATTTCCTGAAAACTAGAATAGACCAAACACAAATCATTGACTCTACTAGATGGGAAGAAATATTAGAATAAAATTAAAAGTTTTTTTTAACATACCTGATATCAAAAAGCAACTTAGAAAATAGGTCAAAGAGGGGCAATTTAAGAACTCTTGGACTCCCTGAAAACCATGATTTTAAAAATATGGCTGGGGGAAAGTGGCCTGGGTATTATACAGATCTCACTTTTTGGAAATTTGCATTACACAGATTAGACTTTATGTAAAGAATTCTGAAGGAAATCCACATTTCAAAAAGACACCTATGTTAACTTTACTGTACAGTACCGTGTTCTCCCTCTCTACTCCTGCCTTTTGGCTTGGTGCTTCACAGCCTCCCCCACCACCTCCACTAAAAAAATAAATAAATAAAAATCCTTAAAAAAAAAAGCCTCCAAGTGAAAACAGAAGAATGGATACACAAAGAGACCACCACCACCCCCGGATTGGGGGCTTGGTTTGAAACCTCCTATGCAAGAAAGGAGACCTTTGCCCTGCTCCACCCACTGTCTACATCTGGCCCCTACACATCTATTTTCTGTCCATTCTCACTAGGTGTGGAGTGCCTATTCCTGGCCCTTGTGTGTCACCTATCCTTTCATCCTCTGTCCTCCACCTATCCTATGTTGATGTCTGACCTTCATGTATCTGCTCCTCCTACATGTTCTTCCTCTTGGTTCTGGCCAGGCCCCTGTGTGGCTGGCCCTATGTGTTCCTCCTCCTGCTTCTCTATCCCTAGCTCCCATGTGTCCTTCAACTATATGTCAGCCCCTTCCCTCCACAGGCATGGGACCTGCTTTTTATCTCCCTCCCTCTCTCCCTGTCCCATATCTGGACAAATCTGCATTACATAAAAACCACTTTATATAGAGGTCTGCAGAATGGTCCGCTTATATAAAGTGAGAACTATCTGTATTTCAGTAAATCCTAAATGAAAACTGCCCCAATAAATTAAAACTAGAGGACAAAGATAAACAAATCTGCAATCACCTCCAGAAAGAACCTCTTGAAAGAAAAGTTCTAGGAATGTCATAGCCAAAATCCCATATTAAAATGTGTGTACACACACACATTCTATATGCATATAAAATATATATGTTTTATATATATTACAAGCATCCCAAAAGAAGCATTTAAAGTAAGAAGGAACCATAGTCTGGATCCCAAAAGACGTGATAGCTTTAACTATAAATGAGAGGAAGTCTTGGAATACAATATTCCAAAAAGCAAAAGATAATGTCTTACAACTAGAATAACTTGCCCTGAAAAACTGAGTATAATCCTACAAGAAAAAAAAAATTGTATCTGTGCTGGAATAGAGCTCTTTAATATATTTCTGATGAAACCAGAGCCGAGTAGGAAATTTGAAATGCAAACTGAAGAGTTTAAAGAAAGGTAAATTTATTTGTGCAGCTGGAAGGAGCTATATGATGATATGTTGTTAACTTTCTAGTAGGGGGAAGAAAAAAACGGATGTCTCTTCAGAATTTTAATGATTTTTTTTAAATTTCTCAATTTAAACTTACCAAATAAAATCCAGTAGTAGAACAGAAAAAGGATTATGCATGAAACTGCAGATCTGTGTTTTGTATAGCTTGTTTTTCAAGTAAACCATTTCTGCCTGTAGTTTTCAAAACTATTCTTCATGTCTGTGATTCTTTGTGGTCATCTTCATTATTGCATTTTTTTTAAAAGAGAAGATGCCTTACTGACCTTAATTTCTTTCTGTTACCCTATCAATTCTCCCTTGTCCCAACTCCTGTTTGGGGTAAAATAAAATAAAAAAAAAGGAGGACCTGGGGGTGGGTTGGTTCCATTCTGAAAGTTTTAAGAGAGGAAAGAAAAGATATGGTGAAAGATACTCTTCATGTTGAAAGGAGGAAGGAAGGAAAGGCAGGAAAAGGGACTTGCTATTTCTCATAATTGGAGTGTTTGAGAAGAAAAATTTAAAAATATGGAAGAAGGGGTGGAGAAGGAGCAGGCATGAGATGAACGTCACTCTTATCTGAAATGAACACACATCCAGAATTTGATATAGAAATCTATTGATATACCATGATCAGATATGTCACACTCAACAGGCAATAACAAGTGGAGATGGGGGTGGAGGTTAAGCTGGAGGATAGTACCAAAGAGGGAATAATAGAAAGCAAAACAAACATAATGAGGAGATTAAAAAATATAGACTGTCAGGGAGTCCATCAATTAGGGAATGGCTGAACAAATTATAGTAAGTGTGTGTGTGTGTGTATGTGTGTGTAATAAGCTATAAGAAATGGTGAAAGAAAGACTTATTTCAAAGAATCCTGTATAGCATGAAATAGTATAAAGAGAAATGAGCAGAACTGGAACAGTTCCTATAAGCACATCAACACTGTACAGAAAAAAAGAATTTTGAAAGACAAGAACTCTGATGAGTACCAATCAGAGTTCCAGAGGACTAATGATGAAGCTATTCACCTTCTGACAAAGATGTGATGGCACAGAGTAAGACTTTTGTTTTGGACATGATCAGTGCTGGAATTTGCTCAGCTTATGCTACATATTAGCTATAAGGATTTTGTTTCATTTTGTTTTGTTTTTCCAATAAAAGATTGAAGACAGGAGGAAAAATAGATTTATGTTCATTGAAAAAAGTTCAATTTAATTACATTTTTAAAATCACAAAAACATCTATTCAAGATGTGAAGGGTTAGAAAATTTAAATTGATGGCATTAGCCACACAGATGAAGTCATGAATCTGTTGACATCTTTTAGTGAAATTATAAGAAGGAGACTGACTCAGAGAACCTCATCTTTATGTTCTAATTCCTAGTAGGTTCATATGTCAGATTGAAGAGCATTTATCTAGATTAGGACTGACCATGAGTCTTTTGTATTTGGTGAACCAACCCACAAATAATGGCTATAAAACTGCCAGTTCAATCCATTTCTGATAATAACTGTTAATTTCCTTACTTTTGTGATAATGCCATGTTGCATCAAAGACTGCATATGATTTCCTTTAAGCTGTTTAGCCACAAGAAAACTCAATTTCCTGACAGTTCAGCAGTCCTTACTCTAAGCAGAGACATAAACTATCAGAAAGATTTGCCAACTCTACAGCCATGACATAACACATAACCTTTCATGGAATATCGATAGAATAACTCAATCTACATAGAAATATACATGCAAACAGGCCAGTAGTCATTTTGTTCCAGAGTCTGTTCACCCTCCATAAATGTGGTAAACTGTTAATGGCCATTTTGTATCAGAAACCAAAGTTCTTCCTTTTCTTAGCTGGTGATTGATAGACATTGGTGATACCATGTTGAAGTCTCTGATAGGTAGTTATACTGCCTGAAAAAAAATATGGTGTAAATTAAAAATCCTAGGAATCTAGGAGGTTTGGGTTCTGGCCCTGATTCTGCCAAGTGGGTTATAGTTAGTATCAGTGAAAGAACACTTGACACTTAAGAAAATTTTTGTCATTTCTTTATGTAATAACAACTTGCAACTCATATTGAAGCCCAATTCCTGGTGAAATTTGGCAGAGGAGGAACGCTGGTGCAGTTTTTTAGTCTAAGCCTAAAAAAAAGGTGTGTTTTTCAGTTTCACATGATCTAAAATTGGAGAAATATGGAGGTTGGTTTAGTGAGGGACCTAGTCTAAAAGTCAAGTTATGTCATTTTGGAATTTCTAGGGCCTTCATTGAGATTGGCACAAGTGTTAGTGATTTTGGTTGGCTTATTACCAGGCAGAATTGTAAAATGGGTGAGGTTTTGTCTTGGCCCATCATTTCTAGACAATGGTAAAAGAAAGAATGCTGTCTTAAAGTCAGAAGAAGTTGGTAGGAGTTCTGGCTCTAACACTAACAAAACCCATCTGTGTAGAAGGGATAATAATAGCTCACAGAGTTGTAGGAAAGTTCTTTGGCTCTTAAAGTGCTACATAAATGAATGGTTTGTTATTGTTTTCAGGTTTTGCTTTTAGGTTGGACCTATGATTTAATTGTTGTTGGAAATCCACTGTGAAGAAATACTCACCCCCATTAATGCAAATCTTCAATTTTTATTCTTAGAGTTACCTGGGGCAGTAAATTATTTGCCCTAAGGATACCCAAACAGTGTGTGTGTGTGTGTGTGTGTGTGTGTGTGTGTGTGTATATATATATATATATATTTAAAATCCATGATGGAATCCAGTCTTAATGACTCCAAGGCTGATTATTCACTGCCTGATCCCCTTATTATTTGCTGTCTTTTTCAATGAAATTCGAGTAGAAATGGTGTTGAGACAATTTACTATCTTGCTACTATTCTTTTATATTTAATGTTCTGTGGATTATTATACCAGTGATTAAAATATTATTACTAGTATTACTAGTAGTATTATACTGAGGCACTTTATCTTTCTCAGGTTACTGTCAGCTAAAGTATTAACTAATTTGTAAGGTGCCTACAGATAAATCTTAGTAAAACTTTAAGGTAGATGTATGTTGCAGGATGGGGTGCACTTAAAAATTATGTGATTGTGAATTTTAAAAGTCATTGCCAAACACAAGCATTTCCATATTCAAAGGAGGCCAGAAAAAGAGGATTGTATATGAAATCACGAATCTATTAACACAGCTTTAAAACATGCATAAATTTAACATGGCAGTACCAATATCACTTATCATTGTCCTGTTCTGAACATTCTAATGCTGTCTTTTGGGGTATTTTAAAATGATTAATTAATGTTTTTCCCCCTTACCCCCACATCACTTTTTCTAAAATATAAGACCTCCCTTTTAACAAAGAAGTGTAATCAGAACAAAGAAATTTGTGTTATATTGGATATAGCTGAAAATATACTGTTTTCACTTCATACCTTCAGCCCACCTCTTCACCAAGAAGTGGGAAATATAGTTTATCATCAGTCTTTGGAGTCATGCTTGGCCATTTCATTGATTGTGATTCTTTAGTATTTGTAAATGCTTTTTCTTTACAGTGTTAATATCTGAACTCTTCTGTTCTTTGATTTCACTCTGCATCAGTTCTCAGAATCCATCTTTTTGGCATTTATTACAGTATAATAATCGGGCAGCTAGGTGGCATAGTGGATAAAGTTCGGGGCTGGTAAACCGGAGCACGAGCAGCTTTCCAGAGGACTGCTGCTGTGAACAGCTTTCAAGGTTCTGATTACATAGTATACTCTATTTATTCAGTAATAAACTAAGACAAAACATTCACAGAAAGCAAAGTACAGCATTCACAATGTTATAGCATAACAACTTATCACTAAAATAGCCACATAGTTTTCACCAAAGTGGTCACATAGTTTTAAGCAAAAGATAACATTCATTTAGTAACACAGTCATTTAGTAAGTCCTTAATTCAATCATCCTTAAGGAGGCAAGCCTCCTTAATTGACACAAAGTACAAAGGTCAAAGTTTGCCACCCCTAGGTCACATTGTCTTAATCTCTTCAATCAAAAAGTCCTCTTTCTTCTTAATTGGAGAAGTCCTTAACTTAGTCATCTAAATATAAAGGTCAGAGTTCTCCACCCCCTAGGCCACAGAAAGTCATCATTTTCTCAATTTGCATTAAATACCCAAGCATATGTAGGTCTTTTCATCTTGACTAGAAGCAGGCTCTCAGCTTCCATGGTTCCTCTTCCATGGTCTCAGCTCCTGCCCATATCTGTCCAATTGCCACCTGAGTTCAAAGGCAGACAGCTCTCAGTTCTTTGTACAGCTTCTTGTGCAGTTTCTGTTTCATATTGAAGCTCACAGTGTCTAGTCCACTTCAAGTCCTTCACAGTTTCTGTTCCTGGGAAGACAAAGCTTAACAAAGCCACAATGACAGTCATACACGTTGCTGGCATCCTCAACAATTCACCATCTGCCTGTGAAATCAACATAGACCTCTGAAAACGTCAGCAAGACCCTCCTTCAGGATTTCTGTAAATATACAACAAGAAAATCCTCTTTCAGGGCTTCTGAATGAGCAGCAAGGTCCCAGAGCTTCTGTAACAACAGCAGCATCCTCTATCATCAGACAAATCTGACAAAATAACATCAACACAGACAGACAAAGTACCATCACCACAGCCATACATCCTCCCAGTTCTCTTCTCTTCTCATTTCTCAGTTCTTCTCAATTCTCAGTTCGGTTCTCAGTTCTCATTTCTCTTATCAATTCTTCTCAGTTCTCATTTCAGTTCTCAGTTCTCTTCTCTCTCTCTGTCTCTGTCTCTCCCTCTGTCTGTCTGTCTCTCTCTCTCTCTCTCTCTCTCTCTAGCAGTAGCAGCCCAGCCTCCAGATGCTCACTCCCAACAGTTCTGGCTCTCTAGCTTGGTCTTTTCTTTATATAAGGTATTAGCTCCTCCCTGTCCTGCCCCTTCCTGTTACATCACCAAGTTCATCCCACTGTGGGATTCACAAGTTCTGGGTCTTAATACTTGACACAGCTATGAACTTGAGACTAAGTGCTAAATACCTGTTAGCTTGCCAATACAAGGGGCAGGGAAGATCTTCAAATCCTCATTACCATTACAGGGCCTGGTGTCAGGAAGACCTTATTTCAAGTCCAGCCTCAGAAGTTGGCTGTGTGATCCTGGGCAAATCTTTACTTAACCGTGCTTACCTTAGTTTCTTCATCTAAATGAGCTGGAAAAGGAAATGACAAACTACTCAAGGTATCTTTGCCAAGAAAACCCCAAATGGGATCATGAAGCGTCAGACACAACTGAACAATAGCAATAGCGCAATAATATTCCATTACAGTAAAATATCAGAATTTGTTCAACCGTTCCTCAGCTGATGTTCATCCACTTTGTTTCCAGCTCTTCGTTACAACAAAAAGTGCTGCTATAAATATTTTTGTTCATATGACTCATTTTCCTCTGTCTTTGGATTCTTTGGAATACATTTTGAATATAGTACCCAGGATGATTGGATTGATTCACAATGCTAGAAACAGTATATTAGTGTTATTTTGCTTTCTTTTTTGGTCAGCTTGGTCACTCTGATGATTATGAGTTAGAACCCCAGAATTGTTTTAATTGGAGCTTATTATAGAATTATAGAATTTAGTGTGAGATGTTATAAACCTAACTTCTCCCAAACTGCTTTCCAATTTTTCCCAATAGTTGTTTTGAATGCTGAGTCCATACTCCAGTATTTTGTGTCATGGAATGTTTGGAATAGTGTTTCTATATCTTATGTACCTAATCTGTTCCATTGATCAACTTTTCCATTTTTTTACCAAAACCAAATTATTTCTAATGATTACTAGGTGATAATATAATTTGAAATCTGGTGCTGCTATGCCCCCTTCCAATTTTTTTCATTATTTCCTTAGAAATTTTTGACCTTATGTGCCTCTAAATGACTATTATGAACTACAAAATATGATTATTCTATTTTATTATTCTTTGGTTTAGTTGTATGAAGTTATCCTTTGGTGGTTGATTGGTAGGGGGTCTGAATTCCTAAGTTAATTTAGATAGTATCCTTTTTGTTGTATTTATATATCCCAGTCATTAATATCTCTTAATTATTCATATCTGTATTTCTATAAAGAGCATTTTATAGTTTTATCCTTATTATTTCCCATATGTGTTTTGCTAAGAGGAATCCCAGGAACTTTATACATTATGTAGTTATTTTGAATGAAATCTTTTTTCTATTGCTTCTTGCTGGATTTTGTTGGCAATATATAGAAAGGATGATTATTTTTTGTGGGTTGTACCAGTAATTAATTGCAAGGACCATGAAAACCCATGGCTACAAAGAACATAAGGTTATAAACTGCAGGAAACAACGGGTGATACTCAAAATATTCTGTGGCTTGAATGTTATACATAATATAGTACAGGATTCTACTTTCTAATCCATTCTACCACTCTCATTTGTTTTATAGGTAGTCATCCCATTCACCTTCACTGTAATAATTGTTTATTTCCCCACATCATATCTTCTTATATTTCTTTTTTTCTTCTTGGACCCTTTTTTATAAAGAAGGAAGTGGGTGGAGAAAGAGAAAAAATCTCAACACTAGAAATTTATAATTAAAATGGTCTGTTCTCCTCTGCACTGCCTTTATTCATTAAACTAAAGACACTGGTATCTATTTCTTAAATGTTTTCTGTCAATTTAATCTTCACTTCATGATCTGTCTTCCAAAGCTAAAGTTTCTTTTGCATGTAACTGTTCTCTCCTTGGCTCTTCTCTCCCTTTCCTCTTGCTCTGTCGTTGCCTTTCCCTGAATTTAATGAAACTGTCAGTGTATGTCCCTTCTCTGGACAGATAAAAGTGAGGTCATGAGATGCCTGTCCTCCATCTCTTTTTACATATTTGTACTCTTCTTAAGCATTTCACTTATGCAAAATAGTAAGTTCTTCCTTTTTCTTCCTTATTTTTTCCCTAACTTGATAAATTTCTCACACATTTGAGATGTTTTCTTTTATGATTTCTTGAAATACGGTTTCCAGGGTTTTTAGGGAGTGTGATTCTTAAATTATCTCTCATTGACCTGTTTTCCAGGTCAGTTGCTTTTGATAATATCTAACTATAATCAGTGCTTCCACTTCCTTTTCTCTCCCTCCCTTCTTGACTTTCTGTAATCTGGTTTCTGACTTCAGCATTTAACTGAAACATTTTTCTGCAGAGTTATCAGTGATCTTTTAATTGCTAAATCTGAAGGGTTTTTTTTCTCAACGCTCTTATTTCTTGACCTCTTTGGTTTTGACACTGTTATTTACTCACTTCTCTCTAGAATTATGACACTGTTCTCTCCTTATTCTCCTCCTGCACATCTGACTCCCTCTTAGTCTCCTTAGCCGAATCTTCACGTAGGTCATCACTGCTCACCATGGTTATCCCTCAAGCCTAGATGGGAGGTAGCCAGTATGAAGGCATGGTTTTGAAAACCAGAAAGTAAGGTACAGAGTCAGGAGAAGAATGAATGCAGGCTGCCCTAAATCTTCACATAAAATGTAGGCTCCAGAAGAAACTTGCCATTGGGAGAAGGGTGGTGGGGGCCTTTGAAGAGGAACATTCCAGGGTGAGCAGGTTGCAGGGACCATAGCCTTTTCCAGGCAAGAAGACCCTAGGTGTTGAGAGAAGTCACAGGCTGAGCCACCCATAGAGAGGGCTTTGTTTTGAACTCCTGAAAGTCTAGAGCAAGGCCCCAGAGGAAGAAAACACAACAAATCTATGACTGGGCTCTTCTCCCTCCTGCTAAAATGTAAGCACTTTATCATTGTTTAGCCCTTTCTAGTTGCTCAAAAATGTTTATATTTCCAGGTTTCTCTGGCTTCCTTTGTTGTCATTTCAAAGATTTTATTCAACTCTGCTTTTTCAATTAGAAAGGCTGAAAGTCCATTTTTTTCCTCTGTAAGATTATACTGTTTTGCAAGGTAAATTTTCCCTGCTTCTAAGTCTTTACCTTTTGCCTTTTGGAATATCATATTCCAAGACTTTCTATTTCATTGTATTTGCTACTTAGGTTTTGTATGATCTTGACTGTAGTTCTTTGATACTTGAAGTCTTTCTTTCTGGCTACTTACAGTATTTTTTTCTTTGACTTGAAAGCTCTAGATGTTATCTATGGCATTCCTGGCTGTTTTCAGTTTGGAGCTGCTTTCAGAAGGTAACTGATGGTTTTTTTCTATGTTCATTTTACATTTTAGTTCTAATACATCTTGAGATGTTTTCTTTCATGATGTCTTGAAATACAGGATCCAGAGTTTTTCTTTGGAAATGATTTTCAGGGAATCTGAATCTTACATTGTCTCACCTTGACCTGATTTCCAGGTCAGTTGTTTTTAATAATAGATATCTTATTTTCTTTCATTTCTCAATCTTTTAACTTTATTCCAATATTTCTTAGCTCACTGGAATCATTTAGTACTGCTTGCTCTAGTATTTGGAATATACTACTATTTCTCAGTATTTGGGAAAGGTTTTTCACCTTCTGTTCTAATCTTTTTAGTCTGCTTTCAGTTTTTTTCTCCCAAACTCTCACTTTATTTCTAATTTAATTTTTTCCCTTTTAGATTCTTTCTTTCTTTCTTTCTTTTTTGCTTTTTGGAGGGCAGTTGGGGTTAAGTGACTTGCCCAAGGTCACACAGCTAGTTTTTGTGTGTGTGTGTGTGTGTGTTAAGTATCTGAGGTCACATTTGAACTCAGGTCCTCCGGACTCCAGGGCCGGTGCTCTATTCACTGCCACCTAGCCACCCCTAGATTATTTCTTTTAGTAGTTGTGGCCAGGTCATTTTTTTTTTCCCTCTGAAGCTCTACTTATAGTTGTTCTAGGGTTATTCTCTTCTGAATTTACTTCCTGGACTTTTCTTGCCTCATAGTGTTTCTTCATTGTGTTTAGTGTCTCCAATTTAATTATATTTTCAGCCTGAGTTCTAGGATTGAAATTTTTGGTTAGTTTCCTGGTGCATCCTTGTAGGTTTAGGCCTTGGCTGTTTTTCCCCTTTGCATGATCTTCAGTTGGTTCTGGTCCCTGACGTGGCCCTGACAGGCTCGTTCTATTCTTGGAGACCATATTGGTCTCTAACCTTCTTCTTCGTCTTTCTGTTGCTGGTATGCAGACATTAACTTGTCCCTGTCTGTTAGTAAGACTGTCAGTGCTTAGAGGGGAGTGCTCACCCAGGTCCTGTTCCCTTGTATGCAGGCCTTGTCACAGCTACTTCTGTTCCTCTCTGATAGGCTAGGATCAAGATCTGGCTTCAGGCACTCAATTAATGGAGCTGGCACAGGTTAGCAATGCCCTTGTCCAGAGTGTGGGATAACTTCAGGTACATTTGCAGCAGTTAGCTGAGGCTCACCCCTTCTCCGTGCCTCTGGGAACTTCCCCTGGGTTTCACCTGCTTTCCTGGTACAAGCCCTCTCCCCACCTTTCCTACTTGTGTATTTACCTGAGCTGGGCAGTTCTGAACTGAATGGAGGAAGTGATTTGTTTCTTTTAAAAACTGACTTGTCATTGGTCTTTCTGTAAGCCTTTTCAGACATTTGGGGTTTCCTTGGGAGAACTGGGCTTATCTATCTGTGTACCTTTGATATCACCATGAAGACCATGGCAGGTACATTTTTAAATAGGACTTTAAAAGTATAGATAGAAGTTTCTACCAAAAACTGGCAACTCTTCTTCTGGGGAAATAAAATTGACAGAAATATGGAATAAAGGAAAGTATGCTAAACTGGATTTCTAAAGTAAGACGACATGGGCATAAATTCCAGGTATACTACTTACTGGCTATGTTACCAAGTTGCTTAAACTCTGTGATCCCCAGTGTATTAATCTTTAAAGTGAGGGTAGTAATCTATAAACAGCCTATTAATTAGTATAATATTAAATAGTATAATATGTATAAAGCACTATATAGGGTGTCCCAAAAGTCTTAGTGCAGTTTAAGCCATTAAACCTTAACACCCGGTATCATTTTAAGTTATTAATGCTTAGCCTAGTCTAGAATATGTAGTCTGGAGTGTATTTTTGCATAAGAGCTGCCTGTTATTATTGAGACAATTCAGTTTAAGTGTTCATGTATGCATTACATTCTTTCATTGACTTTTTTAGAGGAGGGCTTATAACTAAAGGAGGAGTAGAGTTATGGAACTTCATTATTAGAGGCTCTGCCTTGGGAACATTGTTACCTCCTGTGGTTTGACAGACAAGGGTTTGGCACAGCAATCCTTACCGTACCAGCCAGTCTTTAATTTTGTCCTAGTTGAAAGACTTATAATTACCTCGCTTTTGCCTTGGAAATGCTGCTTGTTACATTATCCTTTGAATTTGGAAATTATGTATGGACTTTGATTTGAAATGCTACTCTCTAAAACTACTTTTACAAAGTACACAACAACCAGCTTCTAGTCCCTTCCATTTCCAATCCATTTTAGGAACCTACTGCCAGATTAATTTTTCTGAAAACACTCCTTTTTTTAATAGGTTACTTCCACATTAATAACCTTCAGTGATTTTCAGTGGCCTACTAACAAAATAGGCCTACTGGCCTTTTGTGGACAAAATCCAAACTCCTTAGCTCAACATTTAAGGCCTTCCCTCTGACCTGTAGGAAAAAAGCCTGACCTCTCTTCCCACAGAGTGTCCAGCTTTATCTCATATCCATATACAAACTCACCATGGTAGCCAAACTCATCTCACTCCATACTTGAAGCCCTATTCTTCCCTCCCCATTCTCAAATGTCATCCCTTTCCTCTGTGCTCTCCCTTTCAGTTGCCTTTGGGTTGCCAATAATATGGATCAGAAGAATGGTTGGGATTCCAAGAGCAAAAATGGGTGGTTTCTTTAAGACAAACACAAGAAATCTCCCAGTATCAGGAGTGAGCAGTGGCACTGCTACAAATTCTCCATTGCATGTAACTTAGATCCCGGGGCCCAACTTAGCTATTTTTTCCTGCCATTGATTTCTGGTAGGTAATAAGACCAGTTACCATATTGGTTATTGCCAGACATAGGTGGAGGGGAGGCCATGGTTCAAATCAATGTGTAACTTATTTTCCAATGTTTGCATTTTCATTAGTTGATTGGGGTATTTTTACCCTGTAAACTTTTCTAGGAAATCAGCTTTACATTAATCCTTATCATAGCCAGCCAACTAACTAGTTAGCTATGGCCTTTAAATGACTACACAAGTTCATACCCATCTGCCTATTTGTTGTTGTTATTCAGTTGTTTCAGTTAGGGTCCAACTCTTCCTGACCCCATTTAGGGTTTTCTTGGCAAAGATCCTGAAGCAGCTTGGCATTTCCTTCTAGCTCATGAGATTCAAAGAGATAAGTGACTTGCCCAGACTCACAAGGCTAGTAAGTGTCTGAGGCTGGATTTGAACTCAGATCTTCCTGACTCCAGGCCTGGCACTCTATCCATTGAGCCACCAAGCTACCTATTTAGGTATTTCCAAAGATTTCAAAATACATATTAGGTGGTTGAGGGGAAGGAGGGAATCCGTCCTTACTAACTTACTGAATTCAGTGATGTGATATAAACTTCTGTGGTAAACACTTGTAAGAATACCCCTACTTCAAAACGAAATACTTGCGATTTTTTTTTCCCACTGGATCTGTGTCTTTATTGGCTTAGGGAATACTAGGTAAGGAAAGGTCTTCTATCAAAGCAGATCAGCACCTATTTTCCAACAGTGGAGTCAGGTACTGAATATTTGTGTCTTGCCCCAGATCATAGAATCATAGACTTAAAAGCTGGAAGGAACGTTGGAGGCCATCAAGTCCAACCCCACCTTCTACCCCCTCATTTTGTAGATGAGGAAGCTTAGACACAGAGAAGTTGTGACTTCTCCACTGATGTGCCTGTGGCAGGATTTGAACCCAGATCCTCGAAACTCCAAGTCAGTTACCATCCACTATGCCATGTTGCATAGCGAGTATGTTTGTCATTTGCTGAACTTGAACCCAGCAGTCTTCCTGACTCTGAAGCCAGCTCTACAATCACTACTCTGTATACCTTTAATTTTTAATTTTCTTTTAATTCTTTTAATTTTTTATTTTAAATTTAATTATTTAGTTTTAATTTATAATAAAATTTCTAGATGTAAATAAAAATAAATTATTTCAGTCCACTGTCTTGGCTGCATCAGATTTACTAGTCTGTATGCATGTATGTTGCCTCTTTAAACACAGACTTCTAAGAAACTTTTTACCCCCATGAAATCACCCACTTCTTATCATAGCACATTTGATCTTAGAAATCAACAATATCTCATTAGACTCTCCCCTCCACTACTTCAGGCTCCAGTTGGAGATCAACAGCTAGTTATGTTTAATCACTAGTAACCAGGGACTTGTTACAAGAGATTTGTTTGTTACTAACAAATGCAGCTGAAGGAGAAAGAGGAAGGGAAACAGGTGCTGTTTCAGAGCCCCTGGGGATGGAATTTGAAAGTTTTTTTTTAATTCCAAAATCCAATTGCTTAGCTTTGAAAAAGATCAGTTTTGTTCCTCATGACCAAAGTCAGGCAAATGCTGGGTTCTTTCCTGGGGCATTCACTTTTTTTAAGCCTTGGTTGGAATAATAAACAAAAGAAACTGTTTCCAGAGCACTTTTCCTCATTCACCAGTAGGTGATGCTATAGTTAGTCATTTAAATTGCTGCTTAAAAATTAATTTATTTCCATTCTCAATCTATCTTCTTTACCAGGTTTGTGTGCTCTATCTATTAACCATTCCAATTCTTACCTTGCCTACCCTGGAAGCTTGACTACTGGGGAGATTGTACTTTATGATGGAAATACTCTGGTAAGTTGACTTTAACTTGTTATTTTTCAGATGTCACTATATAACCACCTGCCTACTAATAAATGAGGCAGACAGAGTTAAGGGAGAAAAGCAGAGCTGCACAAAAGAGATATAAAATATTTATCTTTACACTTCTCTGGCCACTCTAGGGGGGTAAGGTATGTCAGGGAAGGTGACAGCCAGAGACAAAAGATGCTTGCTTTAAGGCCAACCAACCATTAATCAAATATCACTATGAGGCAAAGTGAGAAGCTGACAGGGTGGTTGTCAGTTGGAGATATTTTGTTATGCAATTGTTGTAACTCCGGCCAGTGTATGCCTGTTAACATTTCCTTCTTTTAGGGCTAACAGCACATAGCAGCAATTCAACGGGAAGAGTCTGAGATTAGAGACAGTGGCATACCTGAAAAGAGACCTCTTTTATTCAGTAATATCATTTGGCTTGCTTGGGTGACCATCTGTCTGAAGGCAGGAAAGGGGATAGGATTATGATTGGAATTGGTATGCACTCTTTCCTTTTGCTGCCAATTCCATTTATGAAAACTAATGATGAAGAATTAGTTTTATGTGTATATAGCCTGGCTGGGAGGAGAGAATGGCAGAGGAAGTACAGTAACATAGGTAGAGAATCTGAGATGAAGAAGGAAAAGGAGTCTCTAGGGGCAGGTAGGTGGCACAGTGAATGGAGCACCAGCCCTGGAGTCAGAAGAACCTGCGTTCAAATCCAGCCTCAGACATTTAACGCTTACTAGCTGTGTGACCTTGGGCAGGTCACTTAACCCCAATTGCCCTGCTTTCCCCCCTCCAAAAAGACAAAAAAAAGGAGTCTCTGCCTTCTTCCTGAGTTAAATAAATCTCTTTTGTTCCTCATTCTTAACAGAAAACAGTCTGCACAATCCCTGCCCATGATGGTCCACTTGCTGCCATCACCTTCAACTCTGTGGGATCCAAGTTAGCCAGTGCTTCTGAGAAAGTGAGTGGGTATGACTGCCTGTTGCCTAATTCTTCCAAAGGTGAGGTGATGAAGGAAGGAAAGTCTGTGGCCCTGCCTGAACTTCATATTGCTACATTGTGACTGGCATCTGTCCCTGCCAAGGATAAGCTTCAGAATGAAGTTTGCCAGGATTAGTAATATGTCTACATCAGACTCACCAAATAAATTAATTCAGCCTGCAAATGTATATTAAGTGCCCACTGTAGCAAAGGCATTGTGCTTGGGTGAGGAGAGTGAGTGTGGTACAGCCCTGCCCTCGTGGAGCTGAGATAGAGCAGAGCTGAGCCATTTGTGCAGAAGCTGTAATACAAGGCAGTATGTGATGAGTGCCGTAAGAGTGGTAGTGGGGCATGATGTTAACAGTTCAGAGGAGAGAGAGCTCATTCCTAGCAGGGGGAATGAGGAGTGTGAGTGTGAGACAGCCCTGCCCTCACAGAGCTGAGATAGAGCAGAACTGAGCCATCTGTGCAGAAGCTGTAATACAAGGCAGCGTGTGATGAGTGCCGTAAGAGTGGTAGTGGGGCATGACGTTAACAGTTCAGAGGAGAGAGAGCTCATTTCTAGCAGGGGGGATGAGGAGAGGCTTCACAGAAGAGGTGGCATTTGGGGGCTTTGAAAGATAGTGCAGATTTCCACAGGAAGGGATGAAGAACCTTCTAGACATGGGAAACAGTTGTATGAGAAAAAGCACGTTTGGGGAAAGTCACTTGGGAATCAGTGCGTAAAATCCTAGTGATAAAAAGGCTTTATTTTGTATGTCTGCCTCAAAAAGGGATGTTAATAAGCAACAGAAATGGAAAAATATCTATTATGAAACCCTTAATGGCAATGAAATGTTAACTTTGTTATTTTTTCCCCCCAGGGCACGGTCATTCGGGTGTTTTCCGTCCCTGAAGGACAAAAACTCTACGAGTTTAGGAGAGGAATGAAGAGGTCTGTGTTAAATTTAAAATCCATTTTAAAGTATACCTGGGGATTATGCACTGGAATAACTGGAAGCCAAGTAGGGTGTGAGAGGTGTGAATATATGTGTCTCCTCTGTTAGAGAGTGTGAGAAACGGACAAATGTAACCAAGTAGTATAATCAGAGGCTCCACTGAGTACCTAGCAGAACCAAAACCAAAGAAGTTGCTTTTACTGATGCTCATCCAGCTATTGGAGTTTTTTCTGGTGTATGCATATGAGGGTTGGCAAGAAAGGATCCAAGGAGATGGAGTATATAATCCATAGAAATTATTAAGATCATCCATTTAAGATAAAAAAGTATTATTGCTGATTCCATGCAGAATACTGCTTATCCCATGAGAAGAGAGATGCAAAGCATAGTTATTTGGAATTCTGTCAGATTTTAAAGGCATCAGAGCATCTACCAGACAGATGAGGTGCCACCAAGTAATGGTAAATATAATTTGAATTTGAAGATCCCTTTGTATTGGCAAAGGTAATAGGTACTTAGCACTTAGTAATTAGTCAAGCCTCTGTTAAAGAAACAGAAGGTATGAACTCCTATCTCCTGTTACTGATGTAACAGGAAGGGGTTGACTGAAACAGGAAGTTAATGCTGTGTGTATAAAAGGAAAGACCTTGGCTGGGAGAGTCAGATCTTCTTGGAGTGAAATCTGTAGAGGCAGAAGCTGCTGCCACTGGGGAGGCTGAAGGGGAGCCGAGGAGACTGAAGAGGAAAGCCTCCCCCAGGCTGAAGAGAATGATTTTGATTTTGAAAATGAGAATGGAGTGATTTTGATTCTGGGAACCAGCTGAAACTTCTGCTGAGTCCAAGGGCTGGCCAAAGCTGACAAAAGACTGAGGAAGCATGACTGTGAAGGATTTAAGACTTTGTTTGTGGCTTTGTTAAGTCTTGACTTCCTGGAAACAGAAACTGTGAAGGACTTGGGGTGGACTGGATGATGTGAGCTTCAGCATGGAACAGAGACTGCACAGAGAGCTGGACAAGGACCTGGAAGCTGTTTGCTTTTGAACCCAGGCGACAGTTTGGTGAATCCAGGTAGGATCTGAGACCATGGAAGGGGATCCAGGGAATCCGAGAAACCACCCCCGAGTCAAGCTGAAAGAAGACTTTACTTGGATACCGTGTACTGACTGAGAAATTATAGTTTACTAGTGACCTAGGGGTGGAGGGTCTGTGTATTTTTTGATGATTGAATAGTGAGTGATGAAGGATGATTGATAGACTAAATGATTGTACTTAGTGATTGATGACTGAATAAGTAATTGATTTGTAACCTAGTATGCCCCATGAGTGGACAACTTTGACTACTGTCCTTTTTGTTCCTTAAGGAGGCAAACCTCCCTAAGGATGATTGAATGATTAAGATGATTGGATGATTGAGTTACTAAATGATTGTTCTTTGTTCAAAACTTTATGTCCACAAAACCATTTGGCCATTTTCTGTGATAAGTTGTTGTGAATGCTATTATTTTGATTATCTGTGATAAGTTGTGATATTGTGAATGCTTGTTCCTTGATTTCTGTAAATATTTTGTTCTGATTTGTTATGGAATAAATAGAGCGTTCACTATACTGTGTAATCAGAACCTTAAAAGTTGTTCACAGTAGCGTTCTTCTGAAAAGCTGCTAGTGCTTAGCTTTATACTCCAATGACCAAAAGAAAAGGAATGACTCTTCCTGCTGTTTTGGACATGATCATAACCTTTTATTGAATTATTTGACCTTGTAATTTCTAATTATTCAGGACTTAGGGAAGATGATTTCAGATGACATTAATATATTTGCCTTCTTCAAGGCTTGGCTGTATATTTGGCTTTTCAACATAATATTCCTTTGTTCCTAGGTATGTGAATATCAACTCTCTAGTTTTCAGCATGGACTCACAGTTCCTCTGTGCATCTAGCAACACGGAAACAGTACACATCTTCAAACTGGACAACCTTACCTCCAGGCAAGTATCACACTGGGAGTTGGGTAAACCCACAACCTCTTCAAACTCCTCTCCAGGCAAGTGGCCCTGATTGCCAAGTCTCTGTTTTTTAAACAAAGACATAAAAGGCAAGATATTTTGGTCCCTAACTAGTAAATGTTTATTAGCATAAAAGCCATCTTTCATTTCCATAAGTCAGAAATATGACATATCCCTTATATTTGATAAAATAGCCTATGGAAACAGGTGAAGATCATGAAGATCTATCTTTCTAGACTTAGGAGATGCCCATGAATGTGACAAGGCCAGAAGTTGCAGAGTTTTGTTAATGTCGGAAGCATCTTAGAACTTTTTATAACTTCATTTCTTAGCAAGTAGAATGTAAGTATCAGGTTATATTTGTTAAGTATCTCTTGAACACATAGACCTGTACTAGAGGGTTTTTTCTGGTTTTTCCTGCATGCCTGCTGTTTCTGGTGAATGTGATACAATGGAAAAAATTTGAACAATCTAGGGAATCCTAAGAACAACACAATTCTCAAGGAATTGTTGAAAGCCTTAACAAAATTGGCTGGAGTAGGGCGCTGCTAATGCATACTCTTCTTGCAACTCTCTTCCCCCAAATATTTCTCCCCTCCTCTCTTTCCTCCCCCTCTGCCTTCTCTCTTCCTTTTCCTCTCCCTCTCACAGCATCCTCCTTCAGAGCTATTGCAAAGGGTTTATTTTTTAAATTTTAAATTTTTACTTATTTTATTTTTAATTTATGGAATAAAACAAGAATTTCTGTGACAATATAATAAAAAAGATGATTGCACATGAAGCTACAGATTGATTATGTACAACTTGCTATTACTTTCATATATATAATAAAGGTATCATGTAAGTTTATTTTTCCCCCTCCCTCTCCTACCCACCCACTCCCATTAGACACAAATATGTATATATGTAAAATCATTTTATACATACTTGTACTTATCAGTCCTTTCTCTGGAGGCTGATAGTGTCTTCTTTCATAGGTCTTTTATAGTTATTTTGTGTATTTATAATAGGCAAAATGACTTATTCAAAGTTGTTCTTAAAACAGTATTGCTGTTACTATATACAACATTATCTTGGTTCTGCTCATTTCACTCTTCACCATTTCATGCAGGTCATGTTTTTCTAAAATCACTGAGCTCATTATTTCTTATAGCACAGTAGTATTCCATCACAATCACATGCCACAACTTGTTCAGTCCTTCCCCAGTTGATGGGCATCCCTGCATATTCCAATTCTTTGCTACCACAAAGGAAGCTGCTATAAATATTTTAGGACATATAGGTTCTTTTCATTTTTCTTTACTCATCTTTGGAAACAGACCTAGTAGTGCTAAATCAATGGATATTGGCAATTTAATAACCCTTTGGCATAATTCCAGATTGCTCTCCAAAATGGTTGGATTAGTTCACAATTCCAACAACAATGAATTAGTGTCCAAATTTTTCCACATCCCCTCCAACATTTGTTGCTTTCCTCTTCAATCGTTTTAGCCAATCTAATAGATGTAAAATATCTCAAGATTGTTTTAATTTGCATTTCTCTAATCAATAATGATTTAGAGCATTTTTTATATAACTATAAATTGTTTTAATTTCTTCATTGGAAAACTGCCTATTCACATCCTTTGAATATTTATCAATTGAGGAATGACTTGTATTCTTATAGATTTGACAAAGTTCTTTATATATTTTAGCTATGAGACCTTTTTCTAAGTAACTGTCTATAAAATATGTTGGCTCTGTGTTTTATTCGTACAAAACATTTTTAATTTAATGTAATCAAAATTATCCATTTTATACCTCACTCTGCTCTCTGTTTATTCATAAATTGTTCACCTATCCATATCTGATAATATGTTCCATGTTATTCAAATTTTCTTATAATATCTCTTCAAAAAAGTTTTTATACAAATAAAATCAGATTTAAATAATTGGAGAATATCATTAGTGACTAGGCAGGGCCAATATAATAAAAATGACTACTTTACCTAATCCACTTTATATATTCAATATTATACCAGTTAAATGATCAAAAACTATTTTACTGTATTAGAAAATATAATAACAGAATTCATTTGGAAGTACATAAAGTCAAGAGTATCAAAGGAAATAATGAAAAAATGTAAAAGAATGAGGTTTAGCAGTACCAGATCTTCAACTATATTATAAGGTAGTAATTATCAAAACTATCTGGTACTGGCTAAGGAATAGAATGATGATCAGTGGAACAGAGTAGACATTCAGTTTATAGCAGCAAATAAATATAGTAACCTTGTATTTGACAAATGTAAAGACAAGATTTGGGGATAAGAATTCATTATTTGGTAAAAATTGTTGGGAAAACTAGAAAGCAGTATGGTAGAAATTGAATCTAAACCAATATCTTAACATGATTTGCCAACATAATATCCCAAAGGGCCTACTTTGGGCAGCAAATAATGGTAGTCTCATAATGGTTGATTGCTTTTCTCAAGGAGCTTAGAAACTCCAGGGTTTATGCTGAACTAATAGTCATAGCATATCTTCAGTAAGTAAGGAAATCACAGTACACAAAGGTTTAACGACTTGACCAGGATCATGCTGAAAGTACAGTCGGTTTTGATAGAACTTGCCAGAGCCAGCCTTTGCTAAAGTAGCTCCATTTATTTTTCATAAGAAGTTCAGAAAACTCTAACCAGGATCCACAATACCGACCTCCATGTTTCATTGCATCTCTTCCTCAGTCAAAAGATATTTCACACTCTTGGGCTGCACAGACTTGTCGTGGAGGAATCTTTCTGCATACAGGCAGTAGGACTTATAGTCTGGCTTCTGCTGTCATTATTCTAGCTGAAACTCCTCGTTCAGCTTACCAATGATGTATGAATTATCACATCGAATGGCTTTTTCTCAATTCTCATTCTTCTTGACTCCTTTGAAACAATTAACACTATTGACTACTCCTTCTTTCCTGAAACTTGCATCTCCCTTATTTTCCCTGACATTAATGCCCTGCTTTTCCTATTAACTGTTGAGGCCATTCCTTTTCCATCTCCTTCATAGGGTTTACATACTCTGCCTTTTCCATACATTTGGATGTACTAGAAGGTTTGGCCCTTGGCCCTTTGATCTTCTTTTTATACTTTCTCACTCTCTCTCTCTCTCACATCATTCACTCTCAGGAACATGTTCTGCTGTGGGATAGATTTTTCAGTACTAGAGCTTTGCAGTGTACATGTCTTTTAACAGTTGAAACCAAGAATCTACATGGCCTGTCTAAATGACAAGTAGTCCTTGATGTAAGAACAATCAGACCTGTGATATTCTACTGTAAAAAGGCACCAACACATGGACTTTTTACCTCATGCCATTGAATGCAGCAAATGATACTTTTGACCTTGTAGTTTTTTGTTATTTTTTTTCTTTCTGTTTTTACTTTTGAAGCAGAATTTTAAATCCATGCTGATGGCATTAGTACTTTGGTAGGTGCTTATGTCTACAATTCAGACATATCATTGCTTCTACATTGTTCTCATTAGTGGGCCAGAAGAGCCCTCAACCTGGAGTGGTTACATGGGAAAGATGTTCATGGCTGCTACCAACTACCTCCCTTCTCAAGTCTCAGATATGATGAACCAGGATAGAGCCTTTGCCACTGTGCGTTTGAATTTCTCTGGTCAGAAGAACATCTGTACCCTCTCTACGTATGTATGGCATTGCCCTCTTCCTTTTCTAATTTACAGAGACTGAGATTTAATAGACCTTGTAGCTTAGTCTTGTTTACTAAACAGTTCACTGAACTGAAACAACCTGTCCTGCTAAGGATGATGATCTAACTTTGAACGTTGCCCCTTCAAACATCCAAAACAGACCCACACTCATGCAGAAAGAATTAATAGCCCCTGTTTATGAATTAATGTTGCTATTTAATTACAGTAGATTTTTCTGATGAAGCTGTTATGTCAGAGGGGCTTCTTTATGTAAGGAAGAGATGTTAACAATGACCCTAGTAGATTTTTCATCAAAAAGATGGCCTGTTTGTACAACTATTTCACAACCAAATTCCATATTTTCATTTATTCTTAGTATTCAGAAGCTGCCAAGGCTGTTAGTCATATCATCTGACGGACGACTTTACATCTATAATTTGGACCCTCAGGATGGAGGAGAGTGTATCTTAATCAAGACCCACAGGTAAAAATGACTTTTCAAAAGAGGAACTTTTAAAAATGTTAGAAGAGCTGTCTTCTTAACATAGGTTCTAAGACCAGTGATATATTTCAGGGCTCTTGCTTTATTGTCAAGAACAATTACATTTTATTAAGTACCTGACTCTTTGTAGGACAGTGTTGGATGAGCTTGAGCCCATATATATATCCCTCAGTTTTCATTTAACATTTTAGAAACTTCACAAATGCCCAGACTTCACTCCTGTTCCACCTTGTAGATAACTCTGGGCTCCTGAGACTATGCCAATGGAGCACAAGCTCTGGCAAGTCCCCCTGAGCCAGAAAGGCTTCAAGTCCAGGGATAGACTCTGTGTCTGCCATTCAAGGACCAGCCTGCCTAAATTCAGAGATCACCCATACCCTGGATACAGGGACTCTCAAAGGCCATTTACTAAGTAAATGTACAAAGGTGTGAGCTGTATCTTTAGATCAATGGTTCTCAACCTGTGGGTTATGTTCAATTTGTAACAATGAAAATACATCCTGCATATCAGATATTTACATTATGATTCATTAACAGTAGCAAAATTACAGTTACGAAGTAGCAATGAAAATAATTTTATGGTTGGGGGGTCACTACAACATGAGGAAGTGCATTAAAGTGTCATGGCATTAGGAAGGTTGAGAACCAGTGCTTTAGATTAAAGTACCCACACCATTGAAATCCCCAGTTGAAGTTTAACAGTCATTCACAATGTCTGCTTTCCTGCTTAGTCCTTTCTTTAGTGCTTAAATAGTTTCTGTAACCAAGTGAGTATGATCTGTTCCTATACTGTGGAAAGGAATGATGCTAATGTCTCTCTCTTGGTTTTCACCATATCTTAAACAGATTGGCCTGACTGGGTACTCATTTTTAAGGCTTCCCTTAGCTATTTTGACCTTTATGTTGCCTGTCTCATAGGTTAATATAAACTCAGTTCATGCCATCCTAGAAGTAGTGGTGAGTCTATAAAGCCTGGTTCTTTCTTTGACAACCTTTTAAGTATAACACATTTCTTTTTCTTTCTTCCCCAAATTGATGAAATTTAGCTTGCTTGGCTCAGGAAAGACAGAAGAGAATAAAGAAAATGGCCTCAGGCCTTCATTACCTCAGTCTTACGCAGCAACAGTAGCCAGAGCAGGCACCACGTCTTTGTCCTCCACAGTGCCAGGTGAGCAGAAATCAGACTTGTGGGGTACGACACGTCTAACCATTTTCTTATTCCTCCCAAGGTGATGTTTACTAAAACCTTCTTTTTCTTACTTGTATTTGCCATACAAGTGACACCCTTATGTTTGGTAAACATAAAACTCACTTCATCCTGATGACTAGCTTTAATCTTATGACAAGTTGGCTAGTTTTGACTGGCATATTTCAGCTTCGTATTTCATGCATGCATACCAGCAATACAAATGCAAGAAGTTGTATCCCACTTTCTAGTTTTCCCACATTTTTCTGTCTTTCTGTCCAGGGCCATCAATTAAATGGGGACACTTTGGTGCTTTTCATTTCTCATGTTTCTCTTTCTGGCCTTCCAGGTTATTCCGAGGATGGTGGGGCACTTCGAGGAGAGGTTATCCCAGAACATGAGTTTGCAACGGGACCAGTGTGTCTTGATGATGAGAATGAGTTTCCTCCTGTGAGCATTAGGAGCCCCTAAATGAGTGCTTCAGTCTGCACAATAAGAAGACGTTCTCCTCCAAGAGGCGAAGTCATTTTCCCATTCTGTTAACCTAGCCTATAATAACTAATTCTCTCCACTAATATTCAAAAAGCCATAAAATAATTTTTATATTATATGCTTAAGATCTTAAAGAACAATAATTAGCTATATGCTTAATATTGACAGCAATTAGAATAGCAGGATACTAATCCAGGAGCTTTGGACTGACTGGCCTGAATGAGATCAGAGGCCTGAAAAACTTTTCTCTGGCTTATATATCTTTTGTTGATCATAATTAGCAACTTACTATAACAAAACTGGATTTTCCTTAGATTTCTAAGGATGCTTTGGGGTGGGGGTGAGGGAAACTTTTTATCTTTGTGGAGATAATATTTTTTCCAGTGATAGGCTACTTTTTCGGGGTGGAGGCCCACAATACAGAACTGGTCACTGCTGTAACCTTGAGAGGTTCTGTTATATCCAAGAGGATCATCGTTATTGTTTCTTTGCCATGCCAACCCACAGCAGTCTGAGTGTTTGTTTAGTGGAATCTTGCCCACATAGCTAAAGATGAGAGTTGGAACTAAGGATATTTATTGATTGTTTCAATAGTAATGTGTATTCAGTGTTTACAACAAAGATGAGCCTTTTAAAATGGAATCAATGTATACATACATTTATAGTTACAATGTTCTGGAATCATGCCAGATCAGTTGTTAAAAGTCACTTCTGAATAAGGTGGATAGTTTTTCTGTAGTCTCAAGTATCGACTAATGTATGGATAGACTAACAAGTCAAGCATAGCATGTCCTGTCCCCAATTGACTTTGCATGGATTCAGTTCTCTTTATGACACAGCCTGCTTAACAGCCTCTTCCTGGAAAGAGTAAGGACATTTTGTTTTGATTTTGGTAGATAATCTTGTGCCGTGGAAGTCAGAAGGGCAAAACGAAGCAGTCATGATGAGAAGCACACCTCAGAATTCAGCACATCCCTTTATCAGGTGGTTTTGGAAAAAAAAACCAAGGTGGAAGAATGGATTTGTATGAGACAGACACAGGGTGGTTTGGGTGGAAGAAGTAACCCCAGGTGCTCCACTTTTTTTTAACTACAGTATATTCTTAAATTCTTACCGTGTTTTCCTCAGCCCTGGTTTTTCACTGGGCGAAATGATAATATATGCACATTACTCAAAAAATAGCTTAAAACTACAGTGTAAATGCTAACTTAACCATATTGGTATGTAATCAAAATTTTGTAAAAAGAAAAAAAAAGTGGGGGGTATCCTTTTAAATTTTGTGCTGTGTGCAAATGTATTTATGGGGGTAAATCCCATTAAATTGTATTTCTTTGTACAGTATATTACATGCGCACACACATATAGATTATTTTACCCAGACAAGTATTTTTGCAACAACTACTGGAGGGAAAAAAACCCATTTATTACCTTTTGAGATCAGTAATAAAATCATGACAATGCATTTATAAATTGTTCATTATTCTTTATGGGCTTGGGGAGCAGGAAGAACTGCAGAAACCACGAGACTATAGTTCTATCTTCTAAAAACCACAGAGAATATGGAAATAGTTTTTGTATAATCAATATCATATTGCTTGCCTTCTCAAGGGATGGGGGAGGGGCAAGAGGGAAAAAGAATTTGGAACTCAAAATTTTAAACAAATTAATGTTAAGAAAATTTTAATGTAATTAGAAATGTTTAATGAAATAAATAAAATATATTAAAAAAAATAAAAACCACAGAGAATCTTGACCATTGAAGGATCTGAAAGAATACTTCTGGCCTCATACTCCAGCAATTATTCTGATTTTTTTTTATCCTAACTACATACCAGTTGGGATGAATTTAGTATGAATTAGCCATTGGAATTGGAGGGCACCATTCTAATTTCTGCAGTCAACTCCCTGCCCGGAACAACTGTATACCTGAATTAGTTTATTCTAAATCTGGCATAAAAAAAAAAGACAGCGTATGTAATATTCTGAACGTTGGTTTTGAAACAAGACCCCAGGTTTTGTTTTGAAAACCATAATGCTAAGAAAATTGAAAATCCCAGAAAACTGAAATCTGGAAGCCCATATGATTTCTTTTTTTCCCCTGTCTTTCCCCTGGCTGAAACACTGAGGCTAATTACAGGAGTTGGCATCGGCAAGCTATCTCAATTGTACTGCAACAGGGGATCACTGAAGGATCGTGAGAATAATCTGCTACTGAAGTGTTATCATCTGAGATATCCTGAAGAACATCAACAAGAACCTCTGTTACTTCAGGCAGTATGTCCTGGTAGACAGCACTACTGCTATCTAAAGGTGTACATTCTGCAGGATCCTCTTGTAGATTGAAAATAAGAGGAAGTTTGTGGTGCTGTTCAGGTCCAAGGCTCCCATCACAGGCTTTTGCACCACCTAGAGGGGAAGGAAAGAAAAATAATCCATTAAATCCTGCTATGATTGCTCAGTGTTGCAAAATTCCAAAGGTTGGAGTGATGTATAAGTATGCCTCAAGTTTTTTAAAAAGCATACCAGAACTCACATGTGCAGGTGAGTCCTATTCCTTCCAAGAAAGTTCTTGGAAGGCTATTAAGGCTATTGATTAATTGCATTGTTCAGTATGCCTTTTGGAGTTCCTGTCAATCTGTTGCATCTTGTGAATATGCTCTGGTGGCAAATCTTCAGTTATTGAGGGTACAACCCCAAATATGTTTTGAGTGCAGGAAACATCAGAATAAGTGTAGTGTTTTCAGTTGTAACATCTTTGAAAAGGACAAAGTTTATTTTATACATATGTGTGTGTATCTATATGTATATATGTGTGCGTGTATGTGTGTGTGTGTGTTTTCAGAGTGGTATCAGATAGAAACAGGGGCAAGTAAACCATAAGGATCCCCATGGACCGCATACTGAATTAGAAAAACGACACTGTATTTATATTTTATTGATACACCAGCACATTAAAATCACATAGGAATTACATTTTAATCTAGTTCGTGCACATTTGGGAGTGTTGCAGTCTGAGAGCCACATGTTTGGACACATCTGCTTTTGATAGTCACATCTAAACATCAGCTTTTATGAAGCTAAGGGCTCAGTGGCAAAGGTGGTTAGTTCTCATATTAAGCCAGAGGCTCCACACATCTTGAATGTTTTAATGTATCTGATGTGGAAGTATAATAGATATCTTCCTTGTGTGAGTGTAAGGTTTTTGAGAATATCATAATGAAGTTCTGACCTTAAAGTTTCAACTTAGACCACTTGAGAGAAATACCAGAAAAGCTTTTTTTTTGCATTTGACTCTGTATCCACCAACATACTTGGGAACAGTCATTTTTGTACTTGATTTAAATTACCATGAAACTCAATAATAGCTATCCCAAATTGGAAGCTAGTTCATGTATCTGAGATTGGACATCCAGACAGATTCAGCCCCGGATTCCTAAATAGTTCTTCAAGACAATTAATGACTAAACCAAAAAAGCACAGAGAGAGTTCTGTGTGGTTTTCTAAATAGACCTCTAAGAGTCTATTTTTGATGCAGGCTATTGTTAAGTAAATTGCACTTTTAAAATGTCTCTAGGCTTTTACCTAGTGTTCATCCATTTATAATGTAAGAATAAAATGGAACTGCTATAGTGAAAGAGGATTTCAGGAGTACAAGAAAAAGCTCTGAACTTGCTGTGAGACAGAGCAGAGTACAACGATCATACTGAATAATTGTGAGTACAGGGAACATACATGGAGCCCATTAGTAGCCTGTGGTTAAAGGCAAATGAGAGTGAGGGGCACAAGTTGCTTAGGGAGCTGTTGAGGCATTCATCTCACAGAACCCTAGTAAGAGTCAATTACATCTTCAGAAGGAATTCTCATCTAGGAAAATCAATGGAGTAGACATAAGGGGATGCAGCCTGTGGGTGTAAATAGAAGGGGGCTGGGAAATGAAAGGAATCTTACTACCCTGATAAATGAACTTTCTGTTGAAGGATAGGCTCAGGAAAGTTAGGATAGAAAGAGTCTTACCAGTGATGTAAAAGGCCTTATATTGCCCTAAACGAACTGTCTCTAGGGTGCCATAACTTCCAGCTGCCCCACTGTTGGGGTGAAACAGCACCTAAAAGAAGAACCAGTAATTTGATTGCAGTGACATGTGATGCCATAAGAAAAGCAATGCTCAGGGCAGCTAAGTGGTGCAGTGAATAGAGCACTGGCCCTGGTGTCAGGAGGACCTGAGTTCAAATCCAACCTCAGACACTTGACACACTAGCTGTGTGACTTTGGGCAAGTCACTTAACCCCCAATTGCCCTCCAAAAAGCAAAAAAAGAAAAAGAAAAAAAAAGCAATGCTTTCCTGTACTTCCCATACACACAAACTGGCCTAATAAGGGTTAGCATCCTCACTGGAGCCTCTGAGCAGTTCCCCGTACATTTATGGATATTTTTCTGAGTTGCTTAAAGATAGTCCCCCATAGGCCAGGTTTGCATTAAGAAATTCCTCTTTAACAGCTTAGTTACAAGTTGTGAACTGTTCATACAGTGACTTCTGATCAGAGAGTCTTTAAAAAAAATACTTGATTTGAGCTCAGCCTTAGCCTATTTTGGCCCAGAGTTACTCACCTTTGGCTAATTCTTATGCTGTTAGTGTTGAGGAAATATTTCCTCATCTGGTCACAGATGAAAAAAAGAAGCAAGTAGAAACAGGAATTTCCCTGTTCTCAAGGGAAGGGTAAAGGATTTAGTAGAAAATGTTTATACATGATTAGTGGTAGGATGGTAGGTTTGGCTTCTGAATTAAAAGACTTTCCTGGAATGAATCATGACTATATATCACTGGGAAGGAGCTTATATGATTCAAAGTTTCCATTGGGCTCAAAAATTAGAAACATCTGTTGAAGTGGTAAATAATCTGTTCCACAAAGTTTAGCACAGAGTATAGCTGTTTTGTTATATGATTACTTAGCCTGATGTATATACTACACTTGTTACCTTTAATGCTTTTAAGGGTCCCAACTAATACTAATATTATCTAAGCCCACTTCCAAAAATGAAAATAAACTGAAACTTAAAACACTTTCATTTATTTCTCCCCTGCAGAGAGCCAGGATGTTGGCCAAAAGAGATATTTCATTCTTCTTTCTTAAAAAGGAGAACCTGGCATTTCAGCAAAGCTAACAATTCCATTCTCGGTGTCTTAAGAGATTTGCATCATGACTAACAGAGTGACAAGGATACATATGAACTTTGCATGAGGACACTTCCCTTCTAAGGAGACCTGTCTCAAGTTAGAGATCACTTTATCTTCTCTGGAAGTGTGGAGGGGTTCTCTCTTTCAGCACCTGCTTACTCATGTTGGTCATGTGCCTTTTGCTCTGTTCTGGAAGCTGTGTGAGGGGAAGTACAGTTTTTCAGTAAGTCATTTTGAAACTAGTCCTTTTAGTCCCAAAGTAGTTGACCTTTCTCATTTATATGTTCATTTATGTTCTGAAAAAGGCAAGAAGTTCGTCTCCTCCCTGTCCCCTACCAGCCCTCTCCCCATTCTACTCCTCCTCATGCCATGAATAGAAAAGGAATATTCAGTACTAGAGATCTTAAAGAGAAGTGATCTTTGTGCCTGAAAATAAAATGAGCCCATCTCATTCACAGATGCTTAGCCTAGGATATTCCCAGTCACATTTTTGTGCCCAAGGCAGCTTCCAACTGGGCTGGGCTACACTGATATAGAACCATCTTGGACAACTTACAATCCTTGACACCCCAAAACAAGGAAGTAATGAGGGTGACACGCATGTGTGTTGACTTCCTGGTGTACCATCGACACTGTAACTTTCAGTTTCAAAATGAGAGGCAGGAAGGCTGCATTGATAGCAGTGTACTATCCAGAAACAAGGGAGGTGACAGGCCAATTTTGTTCTGTGTTGATTACGTGAATGTCTAAAGTATCATATTTAGTTTAGAGCACTACATCTTGCTTTTTTTTTTGGAGGGGAGGGCAGGGCAATTGGGGTTAAGTGACCTTCCCAAGGTCACATGGCTAGTAAGCGTTAAGTGTCTGAGTTTGGATTTGAACTCCTGACTCCAGTGCCAGTACTCTATTCACTGTGCCACCTAGGCACCTCTTAGAACACAACATTTTAAGAAGCACGTTTGCAAACTATAGAACAAGAAGCCTCAAAACCAGGTCTTAAAAAGAATAACTGAAGAAACTAGATGTATTTAACCTAAAAAAAAGATTTGTTGTCTTCAACTATTTAAAGGACTACTCTTAGTGTATCTTTAGTCTATATGAGTGCACAATGCACAATTTACAGGGTCATATTTCTGACTTAAGGGCAGCAAGGTGGTATAATGGGCCTGAAGTCAGGAAGACCTAAATTCTAATCCAACCTCAGACACTTACTAATTGTGTGACCCTGGACAAAGTCACTTAACCTTTGTCTGCCCTGGTTTCTACATATGTAAAATGGGAATAATAATAGCACCCACCTCCCAGGGCTGTTGTGAGGATCAAAGGAGAACCTTTGTAAAGCATTTAGCCAGGACTTGGTAATAAGGAACTCTAAGAATTAGAGCTTAACCACTGAAAAAGGCTCAGTTGTAGGGTAGTAAGTTCCCCAATGTTCTGCATTCAAGCGTAGGTTATATGACTACCTGTCACTAATGCTGTAAGGTCAAAGACTTAATGATCAAATTCAAAATTGAATTCAAACTTGGGTCTTCCTGACTTCAATCAAGCTCTTCATCCATTTATATCATCTGGCTGCCAACAATATTGACACTTCCTGCCTGTTTGCTCTATGGAACAGGAAGCCTCTAGGGAAAGAGTTGGAAGGGTTCTCTCTTCTTGCTTATCACCCCATAGTTATGTCCCGATGGGAACACACACACAATTGTAAGAAGAGAAACTGAAGTCACTATTTTCTTTCAGACTCCTCAAGTTTCAGATCTTTGTTGCTTGTTCTAGCTCAGGTCCAGCAGGGGCTATAACATTTTATTTGGTGTCAATTCCACCCCCGTGTAAATATGAACGTGAGGCTCCCCTGGAGACTAATGAGAACCAGGAAATATAGAAAGAAGTACCTCCCACCTTAAAACCTGGAGCAAATAAACCTTCCTGCATCCCGTGTGGAGGAAATAGGAAGTGAATTTGGAAGTCAAGACTCTAAAATTATTCTCTTCTATTTACTACCTATGTGACTTTAGACAAGCTTTCATAGAGATTCAGTTTCCTACTCTGTTGAATTAAGATAGTAGGGTAGCTAATTTCTTAAAGTCCCTTCCAACTCTAAAATGCTATGTTCCTACAACCAGAAGTATTTTATTTTAGAAGTACATGAAGAATTGGCTGGATAATTTGTTGCTTAGCATACTCAGCTGATTTACCTCTCAGACTCTAAGGATTTCATTTATAAAATTAAGCTTGGGTGCAGGAAAGGGAGGTAATTCAAGGATTATACAAGCCAAAGGGACAGCTAGGTGGCACAGGGTGTAGAGCGCCTGGAATCAGGAAGACTCATCTTCCTGAGTTCAAATGTGGCTTCATGTGTGACCCTGGGCCAGTCACTTCACCCTGGTTTGCCTCAGTTTCCTGATCTATAAAATGAACTGGAGAAGAGAATGGCAAACCACCCCAGTATCTTTGCCAAGAAAACCCCAAATGGGGTCATGAAGAGTCAGGCACAACCGAAACAAATGAATAACAAGAAATCATAGAGATAGCTTCTTTGGTTCTTAGGGAGTTGGTCACAGGGGTTTTCTAAGTTGCAAATGTATTCCTTCAGTCAGCTTCCTCTCTCCTTTTTTTTTGTGAAAGGAAACTATGAAAATGACTAGGTAATGATATTAGTAATAATCCTACTACTACAATAGCATTTATATAGTGCTTTAAGATTTACAACAACCACCCTGTGAAGGTGTTGTTATCCCCATTTTAGGGATGAGGGAAACTGAGGCTAGAGAAATTAAGTGGCTTTCTCAGTGTCAGAGAGTTCATTATCTAAGGTAGAATTCAAACTTGGGTATTCCTAACTTCAATCAAGCTCTTCATCCCTTTATACCATCTAGCTGCCAACTATATTGACATTTCCTGCCTGTTTTCCTCACCTTGGTCATTGCTTTGAGAGTCCATTGAAAGACTGATCGCTCAATCAATACCTAGTTCCAGGCAGATCAAATAAGGTGAGGCCCTAGACCCATATATTTATTGCTTTAGGAGGATGGCAGTACAAATGACTAAGGACACAATGTGTATGGGGTCCGGCCTTAAGTGTATGGAGGATGGCAGAAAACTAGAAGATACGTAAGTACCATTAGAAAGTTAGGAAAATTAACAAAACAGAATCCTAGATTCAGAAGGGAACTCAGAGACCATCTGATCCAGAGAACCTGAACAAGAGTTTCTTAAACAGACTTTAAAGGGAGTCATCCAGAGCAGCTAGGTGGCCCAGTGAATAGAGTACTAGAACTGGAGTCAGGAGGACCTGAGTTCAAATTTGGCTTTGGACACATACTAGCTGTGTGACCTCAGTTGCCTCCAAACAGAAAAGGGGTTCATCCAGTTTTTTCTTCAAGATCTCTTGTGAGGTAGCTGGCACTCACCCCACCCCTCCACCCAGAGAAAGTCCATTCCAGTTTTGGACATCTTTAATCAATAGGAAACTTTCTTTACATCAAGCCTGCCCCTGCAACTTCCAGCCACCACCCCTAGAGGGTCACACAGAATGAATCTAATTCCTCTTTCTGATAACAGCCACTAAAATACTTGAAAACAATGATCATGGGCCCCCAAGTCTAAAATAAAAAGTCACAGAACAAATCAAGAAACAACTCAAGAAGTCTCAAATGATACAAAAATACCCTAACTTTAAGTAAATCAACATATGAAATTATTTAGAATTACAGAATATCATTCATTTCACGAAAGGATTCACTTCAGGGATCCTGAAATTGTGAATGCTCTTAATATACTCAAAATAGGATTCAGTTTCTACAAATGCAACTTTTCAGATACCCAACTATTGCATAAAGTGAAATATTCCTGTAAAGCAGTGGTTCTCAACCTTCCTAATGCCGCAACCCTTTAATACTTGTATGTGGGTGTATCTGGGCATATCTGCATGTGGGCAGACCTGCCTGGAGAGGGATAGAGGAGCCGTGTCTTGTTTCCTAAGACCATTGGAAATATGTGTTTTCCAATGGTCTTAGGCAACCCCTGTGAAAGGGTCATTTGACCCCCAAAGGGGACGTGACCCACAGGTTGAGAACCACTCCTGTAAAGAAAAGGCTTAAGACCAGTATGTTCCAGGGATACAAAGTATAGTGGTCACAGGAGAGTGATACACACACACACACACAGTGAATAGTCTCAGACTCAGCAAAAGACTATTTTACTCACCCTATGCCCATTTTGGGAGTGTCCAAAGAGAACTTCTGATATGTCCAGACCATCAAAATGTCGTCTGGGGGGCAGGCTCACCTTGGCCAAAGATGCTATAGTTGGAAAGATGTCAAGCACACTGCAAGGAAACAGATATCGGACAAGTCACCTTGGTAGAGTCTACTCTTTTTTACTAGGATTTGCAACAATTCAGAAGGCAAGAAAAAAAAGTCTAACAGTAATCTCAGTTGACATATTCTGCTTTTTTACTTTGTATTTCTGTCATTAATAGGATTTAGACATGTTCTCTGACCTTTAATCTCACATCACCAACTGCCTTTTAGACATCTCAAAATACTGTAGACAACAGACATCTTAAACTCAACATGCACAAAACTGAAATCATTCTTTCCCTCTAAACTCTCACCCACCAACTTCCCTATTACTATCAAAAGGCTGAGGCCCTCAGGTTAACAAACTAGTTATCATCCTTAACTCCTTCCCCCATCCCCACCCCCAGTCCAATTTATTGTCAAGGCCTATGCATTAATGTATTTTTGCTTAATGGGAAGCATTAATAGGCCCATGTGACCTGCTTGAGTCACATGGAAGCCTGGGTCACATGTGTCCGTGGTGGGAAGTGCTTGCTGAATGAGTGGAACAGAAAGAGGTGGAACAGAGCCCAGAGGAGGTTGGTCAGAGTAGTTGGTGCTGTGGGAAAGACTCAGGGAAAGAAAGAGAAGAAGCAGTCAGCAAGCTGTGAGTGTTTGTGGGAAGGCCCTAGCAGGGGGAAGGCTTGGGGATGGCAGTGCCCTCTGCAGTGTTATTGTGTATGGATTTCTTTGTCGCTATGATGGATTTGACTTTCTGGGGTTGGGATTCAGCTTTCTGGTGTTTGAAATGTTTTAGTTCCGTCTTCTATGTGGAGAGTCTATTATATCTTATGATTCAAACCTGGGAATACACCAGTATATTCATAGCAGCTGCTGTGGGTATTGCATTGGCGAAATAGCCTATCAATTTCATCTTTGCAACATCCCTTGAATATGTACCTGACACTACCGTCACTCTAGTGCAGATCTTCATCACTTACACACACACACACACATACACACACACAGACACACACACACACACACACACACACACACAGACACACACACACCTACACCCCTGCCTGGACTACTGCAATAGCCTCTTGGTGCATCTACCTGCCTCAAGTCTCTTCTCCACTCCAATCCATCCTTCATTCAATCACTACACTGATTTTCCCAGTGTTCAAGTCTGACTACATCACCCCCACTAACTCAAGAAGTTCTAGAGGCTCCCCATTGCCTCCAGGATCAGATATAAGATTCTCCATTTGGTGTTCAACCCCCTTCATGACCTAGACCCCTCCTACCTTTCCAGTCTTCTTCCCTTGCTTCCTCCCTATCTGGTACTCTTCAATCCAGACATTGGCCTCTTGTTAGTCTATGAACAAGACACTCTGAGCTCTGGGCATTTTTTCTGACTGTCCCCCATGCCTAGAATGCTCTCCTTACACATCTCTACCTACTGGCTTTCTTTAACATACCAACTAAACCCCATCTTTACCAACTCCTCTTAATTCTGTTACCTTTCCTCTTTTTTAATTATTTCCTGTTTATCTTGTATGTAGCTTATTTGTATGTATTTTGTTGTCTCCCCCATTAGATTGTGAGCTCCTTGATGGCAGGAACTTTCTTTTACCTCCTTTTGCATCCTCAACACTTAGCACAGTGCCTGGCACATAATAGGCACTTAATGCATGCTTATTCCAATCCCCTTCTCTGTAAGTCTTATAACATTCAAATATTCTTTCCCTCATATCCCTGTTCCTGAGTAACTTTGTGGCTATGGGCAAATCATAAGATTTATCTGGAAAGGACCTTAGAGATAATCTAGCATAGTCTCCTTAATTTATGGATATGAAAACTGAGCCCAGAGAGTTGATGGTCATATATGTAATAAGGGAGAGTCAAGATTGGATCCTCTTTGACATTCAAGTTAGTATTTTTTCCACTATTCCAGAGTGCTTATGCTGAAGTTCCTGCAAGCTAGGCTTCAGCAAAGTATGAACTGAGAATTGCCAGAAGAACAGGCTAGTTTTCAGAGAGGCAGAGGAATTAGAAACTGAATTACCAACAGCTGCTGGATTACAGAGAGAGCAAGAGAGTTCCAGGAAAACGTCTACTTCTACTTCACTGACTGCACTAAAGCCTTTGACTGTGTGGATCACAACAAAATGTGGCAAGTCCTCAAAGGAAGAGGAGTATCAGATCATCTTACTTGTCTCCTGAAGAACCCGGGTCAAGAAGCAACAGTTAGAACCAAACATGGAACAACTGATTGGTATAAGATGGGGAAGGAGTATGACAAGGCTGTCTACTGTCACCTCATTCATTTAACTTAAATGCAGAGTACATCATGCAAAATGCAAGGGTAGATGAATCAAAAGTCAGAATTAAGGTTGCTGGGAGAAATATCAGGAATCTCAAATATGTGGAGGATACAACCCTGATAGCAGAAAGTGAAGAAAAATTAAGAAACCTCTTGATGAGGGTAAAAGAGGAGAGTATAAAAGCTGGCTTGAAGCTTAACATCAAAAAAACTAAGATCATGACAAATGGTTCCATCACTTCCTGGCAAACAGAGGGAGAAGAAATGGAAGCAGTGTCAGAGTTTATATTCTTGGGCTCAACAATCACTGCAGACAATGACTACAGCCATGAAATTAAAAAAAAAAATTGTTCCTTGGAAGGAAAGCTACAGGTAAATCTTGGCAGCATACTAAAAGTCAGAGATATCACCTTGTCAACAAAGATCCACATAGTCAATAGCAGGTTTTTAAAGCTAGGCAGTAAACAAAGTATGGCTGTGAGAGCTGGACTATAAAGAAAATTGAAAGCCATAGAATCAATGCTTTCAAATTGAAAGGCTAAACAAGTTGTGGTCTATGACTGCAATGGAATACTATTGTGCTATAAGAAATGATGAGCTCAATGATCTTAGGAAAACATGGAGAAAAAACCTGTGGTGCTGGAGGAGACTTGAGAGTCCTTTGGACATCAAGGAAAATAAATCAAACAATACTTACAGAAATTAATTCAGGCTACTCATTGAAAGGACAAATACTGAAGCTGAAGTTTAAATACTTTGGTCACATAATGAAAAGACAAGACTCATTGAAAAAGACCCTGATATTGGGACAGATTGAAGGCAAAAGGAGAAAAGGATGGCAGAGATAAGATGGACAGTGTCACAGAACCAACAAACAAGAGCTTGGACAGATTTGGGGAGATAGTGAAGGACAGAAGGGCCTACCATGCTATGCTCCATGGGGTCATGAAGAGCTGAACAAGACTGAACAAATGAATGACAACAACCTATTAGCAAAAATCTCCCTTAGGTTTAATGTTTAAGCTTACCCAATGTAGGTAAGTCATTCACCTAGGAAGAATAACACATCTGTGTGCTGGAGAGGTGGAAGGTAGACTATAATATGATGACCATATCTCTATTCTTATATTTATTTCCCTAGAGTTCACATTCAAATGGATTTGCAGTTTCTGAGCACATACAGAATAGTAGGAGGCTCTGGAATAAGGTGGATAGCAAGAAATGTTTTTAGTCTGCAATTCTAAACTTCAGAATTCTATATCGAAACTTCTAGTTAGTCAGGTCGTTACTTCTCCATATAACCATATCAGAATCCAAAGCCAATATGTCCTTCTAGTCCATAGCATTTATTAGTTGATTTTTATATTTAAAAGGTCCTAAAGGCTTCCTTAACTTGATAGGCAAATAAATTTATTCAAAGTACTTTGCAAATTAGACATTTGAGACCAGAGTTTAGGCACTTTTATTTTTAAAAATTAAGTTATTTATTTTTAGTTTTCAACATTCACTTCCATAAGATTAGGCACTTTTATTGAAAAAAAAAAGCAGTAAAGAAAGAAGGGTCTTTCCTACTAAGACCTACTCAGAGGTGACCTAGTTCAATTCAGTGCAATAAATATTTGTTGATTGCAACAGATGATACAGGCAAGACACAGTGCTAGCTCTGAACATGGACCTTTTACTTTTTAAAATTAGATGAACTGGGGGGGGAGTTAGGCATAGAAAATATAGCCTAATGTGAATGTGTAAGCTCCTCAAAGAACTGTAAGGAAAGCCGGTACAGCAAAGGCTGCACAAATTGTGGTATATGAATGTAAAGAAATATTATTGGAAAAGGGCCGTGGGACCTCAAACTGAGGGGGCCGGTCGGGAGCCACTCCCGGGCTCCGAGCTGGGAAAGCAGGGGGCATGGGGCCCTCTCACCGGGGCCATGGACGAGGACGGGCTGCCTTTGATGGGGTCGGGCATAGACCTGATCAAGATGCCAGCAATTCAACAGAAAAGGACTGTTGCATTTCTAAACCAGTTTGTGGTACATACTGTATAGTTTCTCAACCGATTTTCTGCAGTTTGTGAAGAGAAACTGTCAGCTCTTTCTCTTCGGATCCAACAAATTGAAACAACTCTCAATATTTTGGATGCAAAGCTATCATCTATTCCGGGTCTAGAAGATGTTAAATTTGAAATATCGACTGCAGATGTTAATGGTGTTACAAATGGTCCTGAAGCCCCCACAGGTCAACAGTCATCTCTGTCTCCTCAATCTGAGCAGAAGAGTATACAAGACACTGGACCACAGAAATGTGAAGCAGCTGCAGACCATATCTTAACTGTAGCCAAGGATCCAAGATATGCCAGATATCTCAAAATGGTTCAAGTGGGTGATCCTGTGATGGCAACAAGAAACAAAATGACATCTGAAGGACTAGACCTGGATCTTCTTGAGAGGCCAGATGCCCCAGTGCCTGATGGGGAAGGTGAAGCAGATGCCAAAGAGAGTTCAAATAGTGAATCTTCTTTTAGTGACTGAGCTCCATATTGATCATGTAGAATTCATGTATCTGTATAATCTGTACATGCACAGAAGAAGGGATGTTTTGACATCTTATATGCATTAGACCTGAGGTGAAATTCATTTCTATTGTTTTGGAGGGTGACAATTTTCAGAGATCACCTCTCTTTCAAAATATTTACCAAGTCTAAGATTTTTCAGCTCTTCCTAATGGCTTCTAATCACAAGCTGAAAAACATTATCTAGGAATCATCTTAATTTGTGAAAATTTTCTATAATGACTAACTTGAATTTTGTCTGACCCATAAAGTAATTAATAAAGAGCCACACAATCAGCCAAAAATTATTTCTGTGTTTTAAAGATGCAAAGGATATTTTATTATCATGGTGGACGAGTAACTTGACAAGTGTGCATCTTATTCCTGCATGGAAGAATCTATAACCCCAGTGTACCTAAACAAGTAAAAACTGAATAGCCTAATTAAAATAAAGCATAATGGTATTACTTAGTATCACTAAGCTGTGATACTTGATTGATGCAATATAAGTTGAAAGACAAAAATCATTTACTTTGAGTTTCATAGCAGGTGATATACTTCCTAATTAGCTCTACCAAACATTGAACTTGGTTGAATTGTAGAGGCTATTTGTACTAATCACTTCAGCATGAAAATGTTCAGGTTGACTTCACTTCCATAACATTTACTAAATAATTTTCTGTCCAAATGACAATACAATTCATGACGGCGAAGATAGTTCTCTTGCTGTTTACTAAAGAATAACACCTTTCAGCACTTGGCCATCATATGTTGCCAAGGCCAGAGGTAACAGTCAACACTGGCTGTCAATACAGTGTCCTCTTGAAAGAGTTAGCTAGGTATCTGTGTTACCCCTCACTGCTCAAAAAGAGCAGTCAATTTGCACATATTGTAGGAGCGCCCTTAGAGACAATCCTCTATAAATAATAGTGCATAACAGGGAATAGCTTAAGAAGTCTCTAAAACATTTGTTATGTGGAGAAATTGAAAAACTTAGTGGATGGTGCTATTTCCCAGCGACTGAATTGACCTAAATTTACTGTTTTACTCTAGAAGTATAGAATTGTTCTATTTCTCCTTTGATCTGAAGCTAGATTTGATGCGAAGCCATACTTAAGACTTCCAGAATTTTTCCATTTAAAAATTTAATTTTTTTAAAAAATCTACCCAGTAATGAGCCAAGGATTAACAATAAACAAGTCTATATCTTTATAGTCCATTGTAATTATGATATAAATTTTAAATGTTTCCCTTGACACACAACCCATTGAGTTTCCTTATATCCATAAGTAAAACATGGCTTCTGTTAAAAGAGGAATGGTGTCCATGTGCTCTTATGAAGCATCGCCCAGGTAACCCTATTCAGTAAAACTGCTTTGTTTCTGAACAGGTTGCTTAAAATCAACTCCATCTCCAGAGTTCACAAAGTATGGAAATTCCCACGTTTTAATCTTGTATGTAATGTAGCAATGTTACAGTATTGCCTGTGTGGTATTCATTTAAAAAAATTATTTTGCCTTCTCTTTCTTAAAATGTTAACAAGCTAAGGTATAAAAATGAGTGTCACAATGGTGGCTGCCTCAGTCTGTCCAGGTTGGACAAGCCATCTTTTTTTTTTCCCATCGAAGTTTTGGTGCTGATTCCACAGACATCAGTCGTTTGTAAATGTCAGTGCAATTGAATTGATCTTGTATTGCCTTTCTCTGCCCTGCTACAAGTAGTGATGTTTCTCTAGATCTTATCAAACACCTAAGTGAATGACTAAGAAGACAGAAATATAGGCTAACAAACCTCCCATTTTACAATTCACTGTAAGACAGGTTCAGAATCCCAGCTCTGCTTCTTATTCTCTTTGTGATCTTGGGCAAGTCAGCTAACCTCTCTGAGCCTCAGTTTCCTCTTTTATAAAAGCAAAGGTTTGGCCCAAATGATTACTGAGATCCCTTTGGCTCCAAATCATAGCATTTAATATAATATATATTTTTTGCTGCCTAGTTCATCTTGTTAGTACATTTTCAGCAAAAATAGTCTTGAAAAAATATGAATAAAAATATTTTCAGTATGTGGACATCATCTTGTCCAGTTTCCTTGTTTTAGAGGTGAAACAATGAATGCCAAGAAAGGTTAAGGTGATTTGCTTAAAAAATTTAAAATAATTTCATTTATGTCAATGAGAAATGTTTACTTTGGCCATTATATTCCTATGTATTAAAATACTAGTCCTTTGTAAGAACTTACAAAATAGATTTTAACAATCTTATTAAACTTGCCTTTTGTAAACTGCAAAAAAAAAAAAAGAAAGAAAGAAAGAAAAGAAAAGAAATATTATCGTTCCATAAGAAAATAAAGTCAATACAGAGACCAAAGACATTTGGGAAGAGTTGTAAGAATTGATGCAAAGATAAGCACAATCCAAAGAACAATTACATAATTACTACAATAATGTGGATGTTACATTCTTCAGAATCATAGGATTTAAGGGTTGAAAGAGACCTCAGAAGCCATCTAGTTCAATCCATACACAAAGGAATCTTCCCCATAATATACCTGACAAATGGTCAGCCACCTCTGGTTGAAGACTTGCAAGGACTGTGCATACCCTTTGACCGAGCAATACAACTTCTAGGTCTATATTCCAAAAAGATCATACAAATGGGAAAAGGACCCACATATACAAAAATATTTATAGTCGCTTTTTGTGCTGGCAAAGAATTGGAAATTGATGGGATGGCCATCAACTGGGGAATGACTGCAAAAGTTGTGGTATATGAACATAATGGAATACTACTGTGCTATCAGGATGATGAGCATCTAAATCACTATTGACTAGAGAAATGCAAATCAAAACACCTCTGAGGTACCATATCATACCTATCATATTGGCTAACATGACAAGAAAAGAAAATGATAAATGTTGGAAAAGATGTGGGAAAACTGGAATATTAATGCATAGCTGGTAGAGTTGTGAACTGTTGTTGAATCATTCTGGAGAGCAGTTTGGAACTATGTCCAAAAGGCTATAAAACTGTGCATAGCCTTTGATCCAGAATTGTATCTCAAAGAGATCATAAAATTGGAGAAAAGACCCATATGTACAAAAATATTTATATCAGCTCTTTTTGTGGTGGCAAATAATTGGAAAATGAGGGGATGCCCATCAATTGGAGAATGGATAAACAAGTTGTGATATATGAATGTAATGGAATACTATTGTGTTATAAGCAATGATGAGCAGGCAGACTTCAGAAAAACCTGGAAAGACTTATATGAATTGATGCTGAGTGAAGTGAACAGAACCAGGAGAACATTTTACACAGTAACAGCCACACAGCAGTGGGATGACTGACTTTGATAGACTTAGCTCTTTTCAGCAATGTAAGGAGGGAGAAAATTTAAAACTCAAAATGTTATGGAAGTCAATGTTGAAAACTAAAAATAAATTAATTTTTAAAAAGAAAAAAAAGACTTCCAAGGATTAGGAGTCCACCAGCTCTGGAGGCAAGTCATTCCACTTTTAGGCAGCTTGTATTCTTAGGAAGTTTTTCTTGACATCAAATCAAAATTGTCTTTTCTGCCCATTATTCCTGATTCTCTGAGGCCAGATAGGTCCTTCCTCCATAATGGGCCTTATAATGCTTGATCACAAGTAGTACATCTCCCCCGTGGTATCTTTTCTCCAAGGACACTAAAATTGCATTCAATTTCTTCAACTGATCTTATGTCATGAACTAAAAGGCCCTTCACCCTCCTGGCTGCCCTCCTTTGGACACTGAAACTTGTCTATGCCAAGAACTGAGCACAATTCTCCAGATGAGGTCTAAGGGCAGAGTACAATCGGACTGGATTCTCATCTCCCAGTTCCTGGAAGCTATTCCTCTACTAACAGGATTGAATCAGCTTTTTGGGCAGCCACATTAGAATGCTAACTCATATTGAGCTTGCAATCCACTAAAACTCCATATCCTTTTCAGAACAACTGCTATCTCTCCATGCTTTTGTCAAGTTTTTTTTGTGCCCAAATGCAATACTTTATATTTATCTCTATTGAATTTCATCTTATTCAGCCAAATGCTCTGTACTGTTAAGAACCTTTTCTCAACAGGCATTTTTAAAGCGCTTACTTTGTGTCAGGCACTGTGTGAAGTACTGGGGACACAGAGAAAGGCAAGAACAGGGTCCTTGACGTCAAGGAGATCACATTCTAATGGAGATAACATGCAAACAACTATGGGACATGAGGAATGAGTGAAAACACAGAGGGGAGAAGGAGCTCTGCTGCTCACCCCTACTAGGCAGCTTCAACCATGACGCTATAGGAAATAAAACAGCAGAGAATTCTGTGACTCCAGTGTCAGGAGTATGTGATCAGGAATGAATCTAAACCAAGCATGTAAAGGAGCTTCCACCACAGTTCTGTGAGGACAGAATCTGATGCATTTTACACTTCTATCCTTTGCTTCTTTCTTCTACCATCTCGTTCTCTCTCTGAAGGGAATAAAGCAGCTTCTGGTTTTATTCCTCTGTGTTTATTAATAGTCTAATAGTTCACTAATAGTCTTTCTGTTTTCCCACTTCTTAAAAATGGATTTTCTCTAAGACCGTATGGACTTCATTACTATTGTACTGATTATATGTGCATCCTTGGGGACAAATAGGTATTGAAGAGAGATGTTCATAATTATTGAGAATATTACCAACATGGGGGCTTAGAGAAATTTTATTGATTCATATTTTATAGCATTCCAAAAGCAGAGGGAATGCATGAATTAAGACCAATACCTAGATCCAATGAAACCAAGTCAATCTTGTTTAGAAGAAGAGCTTCAAGCAAACTGAAGTTGGGTTTTTTTTGAGTAAATTACCTCAAGGAATCTTTTATTGTTTTTCACAGACAGTTCTAGAAGGAAACTACCCTACTCCAACCCCCATAGGTCTAGACAAAGGAAGCTGACTAAAGAGAAAGCACCTGAAGGGTAGGAGCTAGAGGCCATGAAGACAACAACCAACCAAGAGAGTAACTAGCTCCCTTCCTCAGCCAAACACCTTCTGTTCTTATCCACTGTGAAAAATTATTTTTCTTAGTAATCATTATCTTCCCCTCATCACTCTTTCTTCCAAAATTCAGTTTCTTCTTCAGAAGGATATTCAGATCTAACCTAAAGGGTCTATTCCTGCTCATTGTATAGCCCAGACAGGTCTGGGAAAATGTTGATTCTCCTTATGTTTAAGACAGGTGATATGGAAACTGATGTCTCTTTGACCAAGATTAAGTGCCCTAGGTCACGTACCCCAAGACCCACATTTTAATATAGCTTACCTCCCAGCATGTTGACCAATCAGAGTTGATTGGCATCCCTTGGAAATACCTGCTCTTTGAAGGGCATATAACTTTGTGCCTAAACCCCCAAATAGAGCCAATTCTGTACTAACTCCCTCGGGGGACCCAGTTCTGGACTGCAACTCCCATGCAATGCATGCATGTCACCAGCCTGACAGAAATTAAAAACATGGACACAACCTAATTTTGTTTGTCTCTTTCTTAGAACAAACTCTTTGAGATTGACATCACTAACAGATAAAGGAAAACAACTGAAGACTTAAGAACTCTGATCTAGAGACAACTGATCATCACTTCAAAAGACTGATGGAAAATCATCCCTCTCCCCTTTCCTGACAGAGGAGTGATGGACTATGAATACAGAGTGAGGCTTCCTTGTCAGGTATGACCAACTGATTAGATGATTTTTCTTAACTGGGTTTCTTTGTTATAAGGAAAGGTTCCATGGGAAACTAGGAGTGGGGTAGGGGGTAGAAAACCATTGGGAAGAAAGAGTGACATAACAAAGATATCAAAAAATTGCTTCTTAAAAATGTGTGAGGGGCGGCTAGGTGGCGCAGTGAGTAGAGCACCCACCCTGGAGTCAAGAGGACCAGAGTTCAAATCCACCCTCAGACACTTAACACTTACTAGCTGTGTGACCTCAGGCAAGTCATTTAACCCCAATTTTCCTGCCCCCTCCAAAAAAGCAAAAAAAAAAAGTGTGAGTGCCTCTCTCTCCTTTTCCACCCCTCTGAAAATAAGCTAAATAAATCAAGTTCTTTCCTTAAAATAAGTAGTGCCTGGTTTGGGCCAGACTGTTCTGTTTGGCTACCCTCCAGATCATTCCATTAACATGTGTTTATTATGTGCCCATTGTGTACAAGGAATTTTGATGGGCAGACAAAAAGGGGGTAGAAAAAGCCAACATCTCCTGACCTCAAGGAGTTTACAATTGAGTAGTGTAATGGGAATGGGAATTTGAAGATCTTTCCCACCCCTTAATAGACCTAGGAGGGAATCTGAAGACCTCCCCTGCTTTGAAAGTAAACTCTGCCCCCTAATAGGCTGAATGTAATTACATGGAGCCTGTGATGGAGGGAATTTGCTAAAGGGTGGAGCAGAGCCCACAGGAAGCTTCCCTGCTGTGAAGATAAACTCTGTTCCCTAATAGGTTGAATGTAGTCATATGAAGCCTGGGGTGGGAATAACCTGCTGAGGAGAAGCAAAGCCCACAGGAAGCAGGGAGCCAGAGCCAGAGAGACGGTGGGAGAGAGAGGTGCTCAGGCAAGGAGAGAGAGAGGTTTGTGAGTAAATATTGATCTTTTATTGATTTGTAGGAAGGCTGAAGGATGCTGTGGCTCTCAGTGTTATTATGGCTTGTTAATTTCTTTACTATTATGATGGAATCAGCTTACTGGTTTTGGGATTCGGTTTTCTGGTGTCTAAATAAATGTTTCAATTTCATCCTCTACCTGGAGAATCTGTTATATTTTGCAATCAAATGTCATGTGATATTTATAGTCATGGTCTTTACTGTGATTGTGGGTGCTGTAAATATTGCATTGGTGCTACAAGTAGAGACAATTATGGCCTTTTCATGAGAAACTACAGTGGTTTCCTTTCAGTCCTAGGCCCAGACTAAAGGAAATAGAAAATATCTGCATATGTCAGTCTCTCCCAAAACTGGGAGATGATTATCTAAAATCATCTCCCATTCCCTTCAATGACTTTACTGGGGTTCTTAAACAGTTTGAGGGTTAGATATGAGTCTAATTTTAAATATGAGTCAAATTCCCTCATCAAAATACAGAATGATTTAAGACCACTGAATGCCTTTTAGGAGAACACAGATTTGGAGCTGAAAGTATCCTTGGAAGTCACTTTTCATTTTACAAATGAGGAAACTGAGGACCAAAAGAGTTAAGTGACTTAACCAAAGATCACACAGGTATTAAGTAGCAAAGCCCTGATTTTCACTCAAGTCTTCTAATTCTACAGCCAGTGCTCTTTTTATTATACCCCCTTACCAGGACTTGCATTTGAGTACTCTTGACCAAGGTAACTTGGTAATAGTGTCTCTTTTAATTTTACCCTTATTGTGTATTGTATAAATATGGTTTGTCTTTCATTCTCAAAGAGGACCTGCAAGTGAATTGGATTCCAGTGAGGGAGGGCCAAAGGCTTATTTTTGAGACTAATTCAGGGGAATTTCAGTTCAAATTGATTTTAAAAAAAGTTTAAGATATATTTTAAAACACTGCAATTTTTCTATTTTCAGGGTCATGACAAACAGTAGACAAAATGCTGCCAGGTAGAAGTCTGAATTTTCTTGAATGAACAGGTATCAGTTAGAATGTGCTCTATTATTGTTGTAGTCATGATACTATTTCTAAAAAGCATGATTCTAGTGACATACATTTTTGGAACTTACTTTACAGGATAGAAATAAATAGGTATTTTTCTAAAAGGCAATTGTGTTGACATTCAGTCATGTTACTGAATTACAAATTCAAGTTGCAAAGAGACAAATTTAGCATGCAAATATGTTTCACATGATTGCACGTATATAACCTATATCAAATTGCTTACTGTCTTAGGGAGAAAGGGGGGTAAGGGAAAGGAGAGAGAAGGAGGGAGAAAATTTGGAAGTCAATTTTTTAAAAAATGATTCTTAAAGGGACTTTGACTGTTGCAGTGAATAGAGTACTGGCCCTGGAGTCAGGAGGGTCTGAATTCAAATCCAGTCTCAGACACTTTTTCGCTTTGTGACCATGAGCAAGTCACTTAATCCCAATGACTTCTGAAAAAAATTTTTTTAATGATTGTTAAAAATTGTCTTCACATGTAATTGGAAAAAAATAAAATACTATTTTTTTAAAAGAGACAGAGTTAGGCTTTATATAAGGAAAAACTTCTAAACAATTAGAGCTGTCCCAAAGTTAGGACAGGCTGTTTTAGGATGTAGTTTACTTTCACCAAGATTTTTCAGCAGAGATTGGATTACCCCTTTGAGGGAATATTGTAGAAGACCTTCTTATTCTGAGAGTCTATAATTTTGTGTGCTTTTAGTGATCCAGCCCTACTTGATGCTGAGGACACTAAAATTTCCCTAGCCTCTTTGTATAAGGCAGGTTTTATGTCCATTGATTTGTTAATTGCATTAGCATTAGATTATGCTTAGTTAGCATATTAAAGTAAGTACTGAAAAACACTTTGCTTTCTTAAATAGGTCTCATTCCTTAGAAAATTATGAAAATAAGTATCTTTGCCATCCTCCCACCTGATGAAGTAGAAAAAGTCAAGAATGTGGGCTCAAATTCTGATTTTGCCCTTGTTACCATGAGACTTTAGGCCATTCACTTAGCATCTCTGGCCCTCAATTCTTTCATCTGTGAAATAAAGGAGATTGATTCAATGATTACCAGATGCCTTGCTCCAAAATACTGCCAGTTTCCCTGAGACTTTAAGTGCCCAGCCTTTGTCTAACCTTCTCAAGCAGTGTCCCATGCTCTAAAGCAGAGGTTCCCAACTGGGGTATGCTGGAACCATCCAGAATGCTGGTAGTAGCCTCAGGGGCAAATAGGGGGTATTGAATAAAAATAAGGGGGCAGTGGAAACATTAGGAAAGAAGAGAAGAAAATTCTGAAAAACCATTCATACATATTTCATCTGTTGTGTAACAGTGTTAAAGTCATAGTGATTACATTATTTCCAAATAAACACACAAAATACAAGTTAAAACCAATCAGTGGTCAAGCCCACAGACAGGTCTTAACAAGCAAGTGTTGGCAGGCGAGCATGGAGCACACTGTCGAGCAGTCCAGCATGTATCAGCAGGGATATGTGCATGTAATGACTTGTTTACAAAATGATACTATATGATTACATGATGCAATATTGAGTCATCAAAATTTCAATGCAGGAAAACTCACAAATTTACAGTAAATTATTAAATATAAGATGTCATTTTTTTTTAAATTTATATTTTTTAAATCATGCAAATTTAAAAAAACTGTTAAAGGATTAATAAAGGAAATAGATTTCCAGTGGAGCACTGAGTAATTTTTTTTTTAAGGGGCAATAGACCAATTAAGTTTGGGAACCTCTGCTCTAAAGCTACCTTCCTTTCATCAAAAGCTACCTTCCTTTTGGCATCAAAACTGCAGCTAGCTACCTCAGAAGCCCAATGAGTGAAGAGAGTTTCCTGACATCTATGATTTCTCCTGTTTGAAAACCTACAATGGCAAGGCAGTTTTAGTTTCCTACCTTAACAAAGCAGTGCTGGTAACATTGGCTGGCACCTTCTTGGGCCAGTAAGCTATAGCTGGTACACGGTGCCCTCCTTCCCATGTGGTCTGCTTGGCTGAGCTTCCCCCTGCAAAGAAAAGTTGGAGGTCATACATTAGCTTATGACTAAAAGATTAAAATAAAGGAGACATTCTGAATCACTAAAGCAGAGTTACCCAGTATAGCGGAAAAAATGAAATCGTGTTTTACAGAAAAGTCTTAAAGACAAACTCAATTACCTATGAACATTCCCCTCAATCTCACCTTCAATGGAGAGATCAAAAGTTCAGTAGTTAATGTGCAAATCACCCTTCCAAGCCAAACGTTGTACACAGTTCACATATAACATAGCCATATATCCCATGATTTTCTAGCCTAAATAATGAAAACAATTATTCCAACTGAGAGGGAAGGAAAAAAGAGACATGTGTTGCTCTGTAGTCATATTACTGCTAACTGAACTTTTGATGCTCCAGGCCAAGCATAACATACAGGAAATGCTCTAAATTCTTTGTTCTTTCTCATAACCATCTTTGGAGAACCCCAAATATTTTTAAAGCCAAATACCTCATTTCTACCTTGTTGTATAAGAGGAGCTTAAAGCCTTTTTGGGTTTTGCTGATCAAACCTACTTAGGAAAGGGCAGGAATGAAGTCAATCTAGTAATAAGTTTGTCCCTAGACTTAGCTTTGTTTCTGTATCTTTCCACTAATTCATTTATCAATCTGGCAAAGTAGAATGGGTTTGGAATTGAAAATATTGAGAAACATCAAAACCCAGAATTCTGATCATTGTTGGACAGATGTTCCTTACAGGGATAATGACCTAGGAGAGTCTAGTCTTCAGAGATCAAAATTGGGTCGTATACAGAGTTGTCATCCTGAGCTATAAGGAGGTTGTCCATGGAGACCCTCAATCCCAGAGACCAAAGGTTTAATCCAAAGAAAAGAGTTAGTCCAAAACCAGTAGCTGCTTAGGAATATATCTGTTATTTGTTCTAAAGAAATTGGTACTTGGGGCTG
>CM053586.1:202972433-202987939 GCA_028646515.1 Pseudochirops corinnae
CATCTCGTCAACACAGTACTGAAGGACAACAAAGCAATCCCTTCTTGGTCCTCAGAACTGGGGGTCTATATTGAATATAACAGCCAACTGAGTCAGGAAAAGTCACCCATTCAGGTTATAAAAGGAGAGGACAAAGGCCCCATCTCTCTCCCTCTCTCTTTTGAGCATGTCTCTTGGAGTTCTGACAGTAAACACTCCTTTGGATTTCTAGCTGGGGTGGGAGGACTAGGCCTCTAGTCTCTTGAGTACTTCTTCTGTTTTGTGCTTTCTTCCCTAAGCACATATGATGGAATAATGATCTAAAGGGGACATTTCCATTTTTGACTGATGCCTCATGAGTGTGAGACATCAAGGAATTCCTGAGTCTTAATTGCCCAATGGTCATGTTTGCTGAAACTATACTGCTTCTCAAAGGATCTTATGCACTTCTACTAAGAGCATGCCAAAACCTGAAGAACTAAGAAAGTTGAAGCCATATCCTAGCTTGCCCTGAGATCAGGATTTGTGAGTTACACAAATAGCACAGGTAAGAGGTAAAAGTGAAATATCTGTTCAACAGTCCCACAAAATGCCTCTACCATTTGGGGAAATTATAAGGAGAATGACAGGTTATTGAGTTACGTTTCAAGTAATTGTTAATGTGCACTTGTAAGTCTTTTATATTTTAAGCACTTATTTTCTGATGGAGAAATAAATAGCTGACTAATATGCAACATCTGCTGTGTACACTGAGTATCTTTTCTAGGAGGGACCTTGTTAATCCCTAATAAGAGAGATCCTAGATGTGAGCCATACCTAAGCTTAGGGAAGGAAGCACAAAACAGAAGTACTCAGAGACTAGAGGCCTAGTCCTCCCACCCCAGCTAGAAATCCAAAGCAGTGTTTACTGTCAGAACCCCAAGAGACATGCTCAAAAGGGAGAGGGAGAGAGACAGGGCCTTTCTCTTCTCCTTTTATAACCTGAATGGGTGACTTTTCCTGACTCAGTTGACTGTCATATTCAATATAGATCCCCAATTCTGAGGACCAAGAAGGGATTGCTTTGTACTGTTGTAGAGATTTTCCCTAGAAATCAGGGTTGGGGCAAAGAATTAGACAGATGATAAAAGGTCTCTTTGGAGTGCCAATATTTTCATAGGTATGAATCTAGGCCTACCCCAGTCTAAAACCAGACACTTTTGTAAGGGAAGGCCCCTAGGCCAAGGGTAACATAAGGCCATAGGTCTTGAGTAATATTTGTTTAAAATTGTATTAATTTTTTTATATCACCTTAATTTCCCCATTTCATTTTCCTCTTCCTTCTACCCAGTAAGTCTTCCCTCATACAAAACATTTTAAGAAAAAAAAGTTAAAAAAGCATTTTAGCAAAACCAACCAGAAAATCAAGTACATCTACCAGTATATACAATATTCTACACCCACTGTCCTCTTCAAAGAAGGAAGGATGGTGCATTATTTAAATACTTTTCTATGGGCCAACTGTATCTTTATAATTACAGAGCATTTAGTTGCAAAATTTTTGTGGTCACCATATATATTTGGTTCTGCTTACATCACTCTGCATCCATTCATAGAAGATTTCCCCTCCTCATCTGAATTCTTTACATCTGGGAATCTCAGAGGTCATTCCAGGGTTGGAGTTAATGACATAGTAAAGAAAGCAAACAAGCACTCCCAACATTCTTCTCCAAACAATTTAAAAATAACTCCTCAAGTCAAATTTCTGGAATGGAAAAGTCAGCAAAAGATCAAGGTGAGACATTTTTCCAGGCTAAGAAAACCTAAGGGGTCATAAGGAGAGGTCTGGAACACCACCCAGAGCCCTCATGGCAATACCAGCTATGGATCTTGCGACAGTAACAGCTACAGCAGCTTTGGTTGCTCTTGAGCTAGAAAGAGTAAGGGAATCAGGCAACTGGTCAGAGATGACTGGGTTGCTAGTGCTGGATGTAGAACAGGGTGCTGTTTGGCAACTCCATTGCCTATACCCACTTCTGGATCTCAGTTCTAAGGTAGAGAAGAGCACCTGCAGTCACCTGGGAGCAGAGGCCCTCAGAAGGGATCTGGAGCCTTGAGGAGCAGTAAGAACTGGGATACCCAGGGATCCTTTCTAAGTAAGCACCAGAGAGCAAACCAGGAGAGCAGTGACCACACCTCTCCCTAGATCACGTCACCTTGGAAACACCAAAACTTCCAAACTCCCAAAAGTAGCTCTGAAAACAGCAGCACAAAAAGCCTGAAGTTTGAGACAATACCTCTCCCCAACCTCCACCCCAGGAACAGAAGCCACATTTTACATAAAGTTCAAAGTGAAGAAACAGGCTGGGAAAATAAGCAAACAATGACAACAACCACAAAATCTGACCATAAAAAGCTACTGTGGTAACAAGGATGATAAAGACACAGACTCAGAAGAAGACAATGATGGAGAAATAGTTGTAAGCAAAGCCTCAAAGGAAAAAAAAAAACATGTGAGTTGGACACAAGCCCAACAAAAATTCCTGAAAGAGCTAAAATTGATTTTATAAATCAAATTTAAGAGTAGTAAAGGGAAAATGGGGGGAGGTGTATGAACAATACAAGAAAATTATGAAAAAAACAATTAATAGCTTGATAAAAGAGGCACAAAAAATACTGAATAAAATAACACCTTGAAAAACAGAATTGGCCAAATGGTAAAAGGTACAAAATATCACTGATGAAAATAATTCCTTAAAAATTAGCAAGTGAAAACTAATGATTCCATGAGATATCAAGAAATGATAAAGTCAAAAGAACAAAAAAGTAAAAGAAAAATATGAAATATCTGATAAGAAAAACAACCGACCTGGAAAATAGATCAAGGAGACATCATTTAAAAGTATCAGACTGCCTGAAAGCCATGATCAAAGGGCCTAGACATCATATTTCAAGAAATTATAAAGGAAAACTATCCTAATATCCTAAATAAAAACTATCCTAATAACTATTCAAGAAATTATAAAGGAAAACTAAAAATAAATTATCTTGCATAAGACCAGAAATGGAAATAAATCTATTAATCACCTCCTGAATGAGATCCTAAAATGAAAATTCCCAAGAATATTATAGTAAAATTCCAGAGCTCCCAGGCCAAAGGGAAAATACTTCAAGCAATCAGAAAAAAAACTTTCAAATACTATGGAGCCACAGTCAGAATCGCACAAGAGTTCGCAGGACCACATTAAAGGAGTGGAGGGCTTGGAGTATGATATTCCAAAAGGCAAAGGAGTTAGGATTATAACTAAGAATAACCTACTCAGCAAAACTAAGTACAATCCTTTATTGGAGGAGGGGAGTGGACATTTAATAAAATAGAGGAATTTTAACCATTCCCGATGAAAAGACCAGAAATTAATAGAAAATCTGGCTTTCAAATATAAGACTCAAAAGGAATACAAAAAGATAAACATGAAAGAGAAATCATAAGGGACTCCATAAGGTTTATTCCTATATGTGAAGATTTATATATATATATGCATGTATATACATGTATATGTGTGTATGTGTGTGTGTATACACACACACATATATGTATATATATATATATATATATATATATATACACACACATCCTAAGAACTATATCATTATTAGGGCAGTTAGAAGAACTCTATTTAGATTGAAGGTACAAGAATGAGATGATTATGTTGAGATGATCTAAAAAAACTGGATAGGTGAGAAAGAGGAATGCATTGGGAGAAGGGAGAATGGAGAGGAAGAATGAGATAAATTATCTTACATAAAAAGATGCACACAAGGAAAAGCTTTTACAATAGAGAAGGAAATGGTGAAGGGGTAGGCAATACTTGAACCTCACTCTCATCTGAATTAGTTCAAAGAACACACACACATGTGTGAACACACACATACACACATGTATGTATACACACATATGCATGTATGTATAGACACATACATTCAACTAGGTATAGAAATCTTACTCAACAGAGAAGTAGGAGGGGAAGAGGATAAGAAAAGGGGTGGGAATGATAAAGGGAGAACAGATTAAGAGAGGCAATAGTCAGAGGCAAAACAGACTTTTGAGGAGGAACAAGATAAAAAGAGAAAAAAGTAAACAGAAGAAAAGGATGGAGAGAAATGCTCAGCTGGTAATCATAATTGTGAATGTGAATGGGATGAACTCATTCATACAAAAGAAGTGGATAGCAAAATGGATTAGAAACCAGAATCCAGGGACAACTAGGTGGCACAGTGAGTGGAGCACTGGTCCTGGAGTCAGGAGGACCTGAGTTTAAATCCAGCCTCAGACACTTAACACCGACTAGCCATGTGACCTTGGGCAAGTCACTTAACCCCAACTGCCCTGTCTTTTCCCTCCGAAAAGCTAAAAAAAAAAAAAAAGAAAGAAACCAGAATCCGACAATATGTAGTTTAAAAGAAACATATTTAAAACAGAGATACACACACAGAGCTAAAATAAAGGGCTAGGACAGAATCTATTATGCTTCAGCTGAAGTACAAAAGGCAGGGGTAGCTATCATGATCACGGAGAAAGCAAAAGCAAAAACAGATTTAATTAAAAAGGATAAGGAGGGAAACTACATTTTATTGAAAGGCACTACAGACACTAAAACAACACCAATACTAAACATGCATCAAACAGCCTAGCCATCTAAATTCTTTTTTTTTTTTTGGTCTTTTTGGAGGGGGAAGGCAGGGCAATTGGGGTTAAGTGACTTGCCCAAGGTCACACAGCTCATAAGTGTTAAGTGTCTGACCCCGGATTTGAACTCAGGTCCTCCTGACTCCAGGGCCCATGCTCTATTTACTGTGGCATCTAAATTCTTAAAGGAAAAGTTAAATGAGTTACAGGAGGAAATAGCCAGTAAAACCATACTGCAGGGGACCTCAGCTTTCCCTTTTCAGAGCTACACAAATCCAACCATAAAATAAATAAGAAAGAAGTTAAAGAAGTGAATAGAATTTTAGAAAATTATAGACCTCCAGAGAAAACTGAATGGAAATAGAAAGGACCATATATGCCTTTTTGTCAACTGTACATGACATTTTCTCAAAAACTGATTATATATTAGGGTATAAAAACCTCAAAAGCAAATGCAGAAAAGCAGAAATATCAAATGCGCTCTTTTCAGATCATAATGCAATGAAGACTACATTCAATAAAGAACCGTGGAAGCATAGATTAAAAATAAATTAATCCTGAAGAATGATTAGGTCAAAGAACATAGATACAATCAATAATTTGATTTTTAAAATGACAATAATGAGATAACATGCCAAAATTTGTGAGATGCAGCCCAAGTAGTACTTAGGGGAAAATTTATATCTCTTAAGTGCATACAACAATAAGAAAGAGAAAAGAGCAAATCAATGAATTGGGTATACAACTAAAAAAAACCTTAAAATTTAAAAGCCTCAATTAACAAAACAAAATGGAAATACTAAAAATCAAAGAGGAGATTAATAAAATTTAAAACACTTTTTATTTGAAAATTAAACTAACAGCTGGTTTTTGGAGGGGGGGGAAGCCAATAAAGTAGATAAACCATTGGTTAATTTGATTAAAAAGAAAGAAAAAAGAGATTATCAGAGTGGGCAGGGAAAGCTCCTTGAGGAAAAAGATTGTCTTTTGCCTCATTTTTTGTACCCTCAGCCCTCAGCACAGTGCTGGCCCATGGTCAACACTTAATAAATGTTGATTGACTAGCTGAATTAGAATTTTTTTACTTCTGTCATTTCTTGTAGCACAGTAGTAATATCCCCAGTCCGTCATCTGTAAAATGAGCTAAAGAAGGAAATGACAAACCACTCTGGTATCTTTGCTGAGAAAACCCCAAATGGGGTCATGAAGAGTTGGGCATGAGTGAAATGACTGAACAACAACAAAAACATCCTACTAAATTTACAAACTACAACTTTGTAAGTCATTCCCATTGATACTACCTCTTACTGTTACCACTATCTTTATAACTTTGGGCAACTCTCTTCCTCTCCATGGGCCTCTTTTTTTTTCATCTGTAAAAATAAGATAATACTTACAATACCTACCTCATAGATACGTTATTAGGAAGGCACTTGAAAAATCTTAAGGTGCTAAATGGTTTAAATCATTGGTTTAAAGTTGGAAGAGACCTCATAGTTCACTTAAAGATCCAACCTCCTCATTTTATAGGTGAAGACACTAAAGTCAAAAAAAGTTGAATGACTTTGCCAAGATCGCATAGGAAGTATATGGCAAAGATGGGATTCAAACCTAGGTTCTGTAGCATCATGCTGCCTCTCTTAAGCTGTTATTGAAATTAAAGTCTTGTTAGGCAATTTAGATTGGTGCAATTTAACCCAAAATTGCCTCCAATTTCCCTGTCTACTCTAGAGATGCTCTTATAGTTCTTTCAGTTACAAAGTCAGTCAAATATTTTCTCTCTAATCTCATGCCAAATGGTTCTTCAAAGCTGCTCATATGTCACCCCAGTTTCTTCCCTGGATTCTATCTATAGGATCTTTGTGACTAAACTTTCCTCTTCCATGGATGCTAGTCTATAAGAAATGCTCAAGAGCAGCAATTCTACCTTTCCTGACTTAGTCCCTAATGCTTCTGCCTCCAGTTTCTCTGACAAATTTTTATTAGTGTCTTTTATCATCAAACCCCAGATTGCTACCCTTCCCTCCCCAGGTACCACTAAGGCTTCCAACTTCCTATGATATGTCACCTCCCAGAAAGCTATCTCTTCCAGCCATATAGTTTCTGACCTCTTCTCTTATCTTAGTATGAACATAAATAGAAGGATGTCTAAAATCCATTGACATTTTTATTAATGTAAATAAGTAAATTGGGGATAGGACAATAACATTTTCAGATCAAGTGTGTTTTGTGGAAGACAGATTTTAGCTATGCAAAAAAAGATTGTATAATGAGCCATCCACATACATAAGTAGAAAAAAGCAGGTTTTTTTTTTTTTTTTTTGGTGTTTGAGTTTCTTACAAATCCAGGTCAGGCAGAGAATGTGGCCTTAGCTAGGTGACTAGGCAGGTAGAGTGGATACTCATCTGCTTTCCCATGGTGCACTTAACATCTTCCCAACTAGAGACTGTGTGGCCAGGTGAACTTACCCTACTTGTGGCACTTCAGTTATTTGGTGTATATACATTAGAAGATCTCTTCAGACCTTACAAAACTGGGCACCAGTTGAGTAAAAAAGACACTTTTACGAGATGCTTATCCTTGTTTCATTGCTCCTTTGTTCTGTAGGTCCATCCCGGCAAAATTTAGGGAGGCCTTTGGCAGATGTCCTACAGGAATACCTCACTTTGTGCAACAGATCTGAAAAGTTGCATGTTAAATATGTTTGTAGGAATGAAATCATATTTTTAAGTCACTCTAGATGTATAGGTTCCCAAAGAGGGTGACACCACTCCCTCCCACCCAGGAGGACACTAGAGCAATCAAGGAGGGTGGTAGTAACCTAGGGAATAGCAGGGTATTGAATAAAATAAAGAGGGTGGTGGAAGCATAAGGAAAGAAGCTAAGAATATTTTGAAACACTGTTCATCTATTTCATCTGTTGTGTAACAGTTAAAAGTTGTAGTGATAATACTATTTTCCAAATAAACACACGAAATGCAAATTATAACAAATCAGTGATCAAGTCCACAGATAGTTCTTAACAAGCAAGTGTTAGCAGACAAGCTGGGCTCACATTGTGGGGAAGTCCAGCAAGCATCAGCAGGAATATGTGCATGTAATGACTTGTTTACAATACAATACTATATGGTTACATGATACAACATTGCATCATCAAAATTTCAATACAGGGAAAAAATCCACAAAATTACAATAAATTATTAAATTTAAGACGTGTAATTTTAAAAATAGATATTTTATATATTTTCTGAAATGGTGGAAATTTCAAAAATAAAAACGCTTAAAGGGTTAAAGAAAGTAGATTTCCAGGGTGGGAGGTGTTGAGTAATTTTTTTTTAAGTGGGTGGTAGGCCTCTGCTCTAGAGGAACAGTGAGATAATGGACAGAGAGCCAGCCTCAGAGTCAGGAAGACCAGACCCAGGTTCAAGTCGTGACTCTGACACATATTCATTGTATGACCTTGGGTAAAATTACTTAATACCTTGGTATCAGATCAGTCTCTAAAATGATAAATTACAAATTAATTCCTTTACAGGGAGTTTACACACTAATGAAATCATGAATCTAGTCTCACCCCCTCCCAAAAAAGGGACACTCAGTAGTCATCATTCCCAATATATCTGGGAACTCCATTCCAGTGAGAATATTCTGTGATTCTAAATAAACATTTTCATGTATATATTTATTTAAAGTAGTATATGGGATATATGATATATTTGTATGATTTAATTCTGAGTGGGGTGAATAAAACCTGGAGAACAATTTTCACAATGATGTTATAGAGAAAACAGCTTTAAAAGACTTTAGAACTCCAATTAATGTAATAATCATAAACCATGAGTCAAGAAAACTGAAAATGAAACATATCACTCAGTTCCTGCCTGAGAGATGATGGACTTAGAATCTAGAAGGAGACAAGCACTCTTGATTATGGTTGGCATAGGAATTTGTTTTGCTATACAATGTGTTTGTTATGAGGGTCTTAGTTTTTTTAGGGTTTCTATTGTTCAGTGGATGGGGGTGGGGAATAGGGACAGTGGAAAAGAAAGAAAATAAATGCTCTTATCAGTCCAATTTTATTTTATTTTCAGTTTTGAATGCTCTCTCTTCCTTTTCCCCTCCTCTACCTAATGAGACGGGAAGAACACTTTTTTTAAAAAAGAGACTTTAAAAGGAGCTTTACCTCTTTAAGTCTCACCTTTCTCATCTTTAAAATGAAGATGATGTTATCTGACTTGCCTACTTAGAAAGCAAGAAAGGAATTACAAAGATTAAGCAGATAGTTCTGTAGAGCAACTGAAATGATACCAGAAGTGTCATTAAACTGTTCAGATCCTTTAATACGGAAATCCCATGACGAGGCATGTTCTTCCATGGACGTCAAAGACAGAAAGGTCCCATACATATCCAAATACTAATCACCGCACTTTGTGCAGAAGCAAACAGGAACAAAACCTGTAAATAAGGTGGATGTCTATACCTTGGGGAATGATTAAACAATCTATAACATGATTGTACCACAAGAGAGAATGTGGGAAGGATTGTTTGAATTGATGCAAAAGGGAAGGAAACAGAACCAACAGAACAATATACACAATGATAACAATAGAGTAAATTAAAATAACAATAAAAGACAATGGAACTCAATGGCAATGATTAATCTTAGTCCACATTGGTAGAAGATGAAGCATACTCCTCTCTCTTACTGGTTGGGGGACTACAGGGCAGGATATTTTATATACAATGAGATGTATTGGCTGTGATTTTGCTTCATTATTTTTGTTACAAAGATGGTTCTACTGTTGGAGTGCTTTGTTAGGCAATGACTGCTGTATAAAAAACAAAAGATATCAATGAAAAAATTAAAAGAAAAGCTGTGCAGAAAACTTGTCAAATCTCTTTAAGAAGGATTCTTGTTCAGGTTTGGGCTGGACTAGCTGTTCCCTAAGATTCCTTCCAACTGTGAGATTTTGTGATTCTGTTCTTCAATGTTTAATAACTACAAAAGTTCTTTTGTTAAAGTCTGATCTTTTTTTTCTGCTCTAATTTAAGCCTCTTGTTTTACATTTAAGTAAAACCAGAGAATAATTGATCTCCATTCATCTCATTCTGGAGTCCTTAACCTGAGATCTGTGAACTTTAAAATATGTTTTGATAACATATAACAATGTAATTGGCTCCCTTTGTAACACTAACCCTTTGTATTTTATTCTAAACACTTAGAAACAAGATTCTGAGATGGAGTCCATAGATTTCACAAGATTGCCAAAGTGGTCCATGAAACAAAAAAAAGGTTAAGAACCCCTGATCTAACTAGAGCTTCAAATGTGGTACTGCACTGTATTACAGATAGAGAACTAGAAATGATCTTGAAGTCATACGATCCAATACTCTCATTTTTATTTAATGAGGAAAATGACGTGCCACTCAAAGCCATGTCTTCAAATCTAGACCTCTCTCTATTGTATCACACTGTCTCTTGAAGGTCATAATGGAATTATGACTCAGCCTTTCTCTTCTTCAGGGTGAATAAGGAACACTTTATAAAAGAATACTCCCTGGACCTGTGGGGGCCCTCCTTAGGTCGTGGCAGAGCCTGTAGGGTCACAAGATGTTGACAAGTTAGGAAGGATAGTGACATAAAGTAAAGGGGTAATTGAGAGCTATGTGCTAGACAGATGCCATTTTACTGGCAGGGAGACCTTGAGCAAGAAAACTTGGAAAATTACTGACATGACATGGAAAACCCCAGGCTAGGGCATCCGATTTTGAGAAGATACTTCCCCAAATCCATTCTGTAACCAGAGAGAGGACAAGCCCAGAGAAAATTAATGCAGTCTTTCAGAAACAGGAGTAGAGCTGGTAGTTGCCTGTTGATTCAAAACTCCATAAAAATCCCTTCCACTCCCCAAAAATATAAGTTTGTAGGATTTAGAACTAGAAGAACTACCTCGTCCAACATCTCCTTAGATGGAGAAACTGAGAACCAAAGAGCTTAAATAACATGCTTACAGTGATAGACTTTAAGTAGCAGATCTGGATGCATGTTTTCTAGCCCCAAATTCAATGTTCTTTCCTCTACAATAATCTGCCTCCATCTCCTCCATGAATATCTGATATTCCCTCTAACATAGGTATTCCTTTGTCTAGGGGCAGTAAAACAGACCATTATCTTGAGAATGCCCTTGTTAAAACACATGTGACCCTTCATTAAAAAACAGAGGAAAGTGGATGAAGGCAGCTTTTTATAATCATGGCTGTAGGGAAAGTTCTTAAAAGAAACAAGAGATAAAGGTCAGAAAAGATAAAACAGATAATTTAAATTATATGTCATCAAAAAACATTGTATGAACAAGACAAAGGGCTAGGATTAGAAGGGAGATTTTACTGGGAGAAAGGTCTTGGTATCAAATTTTTCAGATAAGAATATGACAGTTAAGCTATACAGGGAATTGACAATGAGGAGCAGGGAGTTTTCCAAGTCCCTTATCTCAGTCAAAGCCAAAGGGAATGATTGAAGATATGGCCAGTACTAGAAATGATAATTTGTAATTGAGGGAAGTTAGGTTTCAATGATAGTTAAAAGATGCAAATAGGAGAGAAAAAGATTTAGGATTTTCCAGATGTGTTCCCTTCTCTCCTCTGACACTTGCCACCACTCTGGTGAAGATTTTCAACACCTTATCACCTAGACTATTGCAATAGCCTACCTGTTGGTCTCCCCACAATAATTTTTTCTCTACTCCAGTACATTCTTCACTCAGCTGCTAAAGTGATCTTCCTAAAGCAAAGGTCTAACCATGTCACTACACACCCCATCCCTAACCCCCATGCTATTCAATAAACTAATGTCTTTCTATGACCTCTAGGATCAAAGATAAAATCCTTTTATGTTCCAAGCCCTTCATAACCTCTCCCACACACAGATTTCTGTCTTCTTACACCTTAAAACCCTATCTCTTGACTAGGCATTTTCAGTAGCTATTTCCCATGTCTGGAATTCTCTCCCTCCTTATCTCTACCAACTCCTGACTTATCTTTAAGTTTCAGCTAAAATCCTGCTTTCTACAAGAAACTTTTCTTGATCTCTCTTAATTCTAATGCCTTCCCTCTATTAATTATTTCCAATTTGCTCTGTATATGGCCTGTTTGTACAGCTGTTTGCATGTTGTCTCCCCCATTAGGTTTGAACAGCTTGAGGCCAAGAATTGTCTTTTGCCTTTCTTTTTTGTATCTACACAGATTAGCACAGTACAGGATAACTAGCAGGCACTTAACAAATGTTTATCGACTGACTGACTAAAACCTTAGAAATCTCACTGCTAGACATACATTCTATAAAGGTCAAAAACCGAAAGAAAGGTCCCATATATACCAAAATATTCATAGCAAATCTTTTTTGTGGTAGCAGAAAACAGGAAAGAAAGCATGTGACCATCAACTGGAAATGGCTGAACAAATTCTGGTACATGAATGCAGTTGAATATTATTCAGTCATAATATACAACAAATATAAAGAATTCAGAGAAAAATAGGGAGACTTATATAAACTGATGCAGAACCAGGAAAACATTTTGAAAAACACAAGATCTAGAATATTAAGGGAGATGATGAAAAGAAATAGGGTTGAAGGTAGAATAGCATTTCCAGACCTCAAACCTTATTATAAAGCAGTAACCTAACCTTCAAAATGTTCTCGTATCAGTTTAAAAATATGGAGAGAAATCAATGGAACAGACTAGACAAGGGAGAATCAGAAACAACGGAAATCAATAATCCAGTGTTTGATCAAGTAGAAAATACAAACTACTACTTAGGACAAAACAACTTATTTGCTAAAAATTGCTGGGACAACTGAAAAGTAGTCCGGCAAAAGTTAGGTTTAGACCAACACATTACACAACATTTCATAATGTATTTCAAATGGACACACAACTTGAATATTAAAGATCATACTATTACAAAATTAGAAGAGAAATAGAGCATATACATCTCGCAGCTGTGAGTAGCAGAGGCATTCTGAGCCAAACAAGAGATAGAAGCAATTAAAGAAAAATTAAATTGATAACTGATTACATGAAATTGAAAACCTTATGCATGGACAACATTTAATACATCTAGCTTAAGAAGGAAAGTGGTCAAATGGGGAAAAATGTTTTTCTATCAGATTTCTCTTAGAAGAGTTTGGTATTCAAAATTTATAAACAATTAATAAATATATCATAAGACTAATAGCTATTCTCTAATAGATAAGTGGTCAAAGGATATGAACAAACAGTTCTCAAAACAACCACAAGTCCCATGAAAGAATGTTCTTTATCACTAATAATAAGAGAAATGCACATTGAAACAACCCTGTAGTTTTGTCTCACACCCTGCAAATTGACAAACATGACAAAAAATGGCAATGGTCGATATTGGAGGGGTTGTGGCACACTAATACATTGTTAGTGGAGCTGTGAAATGGTCCAACCATTTTGGAAAGTAATCACTAAATAAAGTGATTATGATGCCCATATCCTTTGAACCAGAGATTCTTATTGGACTTATACTTCCAAGGAAGCCATCAATATGATGAAATGATCAGTTGTATATTTTTTTCTCTTTAAAAAAATACTATTTGTTACATAGGATGGCTCTCCAAGAGGGATAGGAGGAGAGGTACTTGAGATAACTATGATGATGTAAGAAACATAAGATATCAACAAAAAAATTTTAATGATTAGTAATAAAAACAAAGGTATTAATTAAAAAATAAAATGCATGTAAATTTTAGTAAGGGAAGGGTGGTGGGTGTGGGGCTTTTCATTAACATCATGGAATGGATCAGCTGGTCACACAAGTGAGCAGTCCTACAGGAAAGCTTAGAGTAGGGTTTAGAGAATATGAGACATACGAGTATGTTTCAATTGGTTTGGGGCAGGAAAACCCCATAGTCTTGAGAATCGTGACTCTAACTGCTTAGCTGGAGGATTATTGTAGAGGGAAATTCTGGAGCAATTTTTCAGAGGGTGGGGTGAGAGAAAAAAGGGGGCTTCTGGTCAGTATGGCCATCTTCTAAATTTTGCCTCTAAGGAATGGAGGATTTTCCAGACTTATGTACACTGATGTGTATATGCTATGTTTATTCTTTCCCCATCCTGTTATCTGCCAGCTCAGCACTCTGCCTGCTGCCTAATCTAGCTCAAATCCTGGTTTAGCCTTCAGCATATTCGTATTAGAGCCACTGACCTGAATTTAAATCAAAGAACTAGAGCTTAGCACTGAAAGAGACCTTAGAAATCATCTAGTGCCACCTTAAAGTCACACAGGTAAAAAGTAACAAGTCCAGAATTCAAACTACACATTCTCTGATTCAAATTTAGCATTCCTTCCACTATACCACGTCATTTTGTGCACGCAAGTAAAATTTAGAGAAGAGGCCCCCCCCCCCAGCCCAGACATACGTGCAATGATCAGGCTGTTTAGACTGTCTATATGCCTATTAGCATAGGATACAGGTGACAGAGCACTGGATTCTGAGTCAAAGAGCCTGAGTTCCAATCCTAGCTCCATTATACTGTACTATACCTCTAGATCTGGCCTGTCTACCTGTCTCTGCCCCCGCCCTCCCCCCATCCCAATCCTGGGAACTCTCAGGGAGCCCTAACTCTAGATCTAGCCTGACTTCTTATGGCCACTGTCTTCATCTCCTGAGACTTCCCCAGGAGTCCAGGATCAGTCCCAAATCCAGCCCACCTACCTGTCTTCCAAGGTGTCTTTTGAGTTATCAGACTAGGATACACACCTTCTACAGAGGTTATTCCCAAACTAGATACACTCTGAATGTCCAGTCCCTTCCTCCTGTTCAGAATCCCCCAAAGCAGTCTTTCACCTACACCTACATACTGCCAGTCAGGCTTCCTGTGCCTTACAAGAGTCAATATTACCACCTACTACAAGAACATCAAAGAAGGGCCCTGAATAGTCTAATCTCTCTCTAATTAATTGATAATCTGCCTAACTCATCCCTCAATTGTTTTTTTTATTTTCTAAACTTTTGTTTAGTTTACATCATTCATTTCCATGAGATTTTGATTTACAAATTTTCTCCCCATCTTTCCTCTACCCACCATCCCAAAACGGCAATTCCACTATATACCTCCTCCCCCAATCTGCTCTCTTCTATATGCTCCCCCATCACCCCTCTGACTTTCAAGGAGGGCAAGATGGATCTCCCTACCCCAGTACCTGTATATTTCCTTCCTATTCCACTCCCTACTTGTTCTATTCTCTACTTTGTCACTGTCCCTTTACAAAAGTGTGTGCTTCTAACAATCCTCCCCCCACAACCTGCCCTCCCCTCCATCCTCCCCTCTCTCTCACTACTCTCCTATATAGGCCAAGAGGCCCAATTTAGAGTGTATGTCATTCCTTCCCTAAGCCAACTTCAATGAGAGTAAGGTTGATCCATTCCCTTTTGCCTTCCTGTTCTTCCCCTCCATTGTAACAATTATCCTTTGCCTCTTCTATATGAGAGGATTAACTCTGTTCTGTCTCTCCCTGTGTCTTCTCATACTATTCCTCTCCCACTTCTCAATTCCACCTTTTAAAATATTATCCCATCCTATTCAATTGATTCTGCACCCTCTCTCTATGTACACATATATACACACACTCACATATGTATTCATATGCATATATACCCACCTATACAGACATATGTATATGTATACATATATATAGATTTATATTCCCTTCAATTGTCCTCATACTGAGAAAAGTTTCATAAGTTATAATTATCATTTTTCCATGTTGTAACTAGTTCAACTTTGATAAATTCCTTATGAATTCTTTTCTATGTTTACCTTCTCATGCTTC
>CM053586.1:202988439-203039260 GCA_028646515.1 Pseudochirops corinnae
GGAGATATTTCACATTGTCTTCTATTTTTTTTCATTTGTTTGGATCTGTTTAATAGTATCTTGATTTCTCATAAAGTCATTTGCTTCCATTTGCTCCACTCTAATTCTGAAGGAATTATTCTCTTCAGAAAGCTTTTGAGATTGTTTTTCCATCTGGCAAATTCAACTTTTGAAGGTATTCTTCTCCTCACTGGCTTTTTGGGCCTCTTTTGCCATTTGAGTTAATCTATTTTTTAAGGTGTTATTTTCTTCAGTCAGGTTGTTGACTCTCTTTCCATGATTTTCTTGCATCATTCTCATTTCTCTTCCCAGTTTTTCCTCCACTTCTCTTATTTGGTTTTCAAAATCCTTCTTAAGCTGCTCTATGGCTTGTAACAAGTCTACATTTTTCTTGGAAGCTTTTGGTTCGGGAATTCTGACTGTGTTGTCTGCCTCCCGTTCCATGCTTTGATCCTTTTTGTCCCCAAAAAAAGAATCTAAAGTTGTATTTCTGTGCTTGCTTTGATTCCATTGCCTACTCATGTTACCAGTCAATTACTTGACTTTTAGGATCTGTAGAACTGTGCTTTCAGAGGGGAGAGCTCTGTCCCAAATTGCTGGGGTTTTCTCAGCTGCCAGAGCTATTAGGAGGCCACTGTTTCTGCAGCCCCCACCAGCTCTGGCTCACTGAAAACACACCTCAGGACCACTACCCAACACCATGATCCCAATCCAGGCAGCTCAAGGTAAGAGTACTTAGCCTCTGAATGATCACTTGGCCCCCCTGCAATCTGCAGGCTGAGAGCTTCTGAAGCAGCCACATGGAGGCGGCTGTAGTGCCATGCTCAGCCACTTCTAGCCCTGGGGCAGTTGGCTGGACCCTCTCCCCCAAATTTATCTGAGTTCCACTGACCTTTCACTTAGTCCTTGTTTCTTATGGGTTGGTAATTCTGGAAAATACCACAGCTCCCGGTGTCCAGCCATGGCTTGTTCTGGAGGGCCATGGGTTCATGCGGTGCTGGTCTGGGCTCCCAGCCTACGGCAATGAACCCCTTCCCATCTGCCTGCCAGGCTGCTTTCAGCAGGAGCTTTGTTACTCTGTCATTTTGTGACTTCTGGAGCTTTAAAATTTGTTTAGAGTCATATTTTATAGGTATTTGAGGTGGTTATGGGGAGAGCTGTGGAGTTTTGCTGCTTCTATGCCACCATCTTGACTCCGCCCCCCCCAATTGTTAACATATTCCTACCTGTCATACTCTCTCCATTCCATTGATTCTGAACCCTTAATTGTCATTGTACAAGCCTCATTTTCCACTTACTCATCATTACCCTCAAGCTTACCCCTTTACTCCTTCCCAATGACCCATTCCAGATCTATCACCTCTTCCACTGTGCTTTCTAGAATTCCTGCTTCATAGATAACAAACTTGCTTTCATTTGAAATCATTTCATTTCCCACACTCTCTATCTTCCGGCACTTAAGAGATGTGGCTCCTTCCTGATAACAGTATCCCTGGGCATCCTCTCCAATACTATTTACATTTTCACCCAAACCCTTCTTCCAATTCAGAGGCTGTGGGGCAGGGAGCAGAATATTCCTTGCTTCCCACTCCTACTTCCAAACTCTCTACCTCTATCAATAACCTCTCCTCCTTTGAGGTTCCTTCTATCCATATTTAACATCCAATCAAGACTCGAATAGTTGTTATATACCAACCCCCAAGCCACTCTTCTCGTTTGATGAATTTGGTACCTGGGTCATGGTCTTTCTCTCCATCTCAGCTCTAGCACTCATACAAGGGAACTTCCACATACATATTTATACTCTTAAACATCTTAACCTTTCAGTTCTTCAACTTACTGACTTCCTATGGCCTACTCCACCCCACAAAAACTGCACATGGAGATGGTCATACTCTTCTTCTGATCAGCCACCAGTACTCCTTCCATCTCCATGTTCATGAACTCTGAAATCCCTTCCTCTGATCATGATCTGCTGTGATTCCACCTCCCTTCTGCCTTGCAACACCAAACCATGTTCTTTGTCCTTACCACAACCTTTAATCCCGCTACCCCTCAGCTCTTTCAAAGCCATCAGCCCTGTTCTGGTTATACTCCTTTCCCCATCATGACCCCTTGATGGACCAGTTGAATTTTATACTGGCCTCTACAGTGGAGTCCCTTGACCCCTTATCCCATGGCCAGTTAAGCCTTGCTAAATCCCAACCTTGGATTACTCCTACCAACTGCCTCTTTTGCTTCTACTTGTGCACTGCTAAATAGAGCTAGAGAAAAATCATAAAATCCAGCTTGGATCCACTATCAGTTTGTTACATAATCTCAACTAAGCTTTTGCTGCAGCATGGTAATCCCTTTACACCTCCCTAATTAATTCAATTAATTCAAATCAGTGGCTTTTTCAACCTATTTCACTCCTCTTGAAATCTCCCATGGCACTCCTCTCCCTGCCATCTCACTGAGAATGTAACCTCATATTGCACTAAAAAAATTGAGGTCATTTGCCAAAAGTTCTCTTTTATTCCCTCTTCCTCATTTCACATCACTCAAATGTTTTCTGTAACTATCAGCTCCCTCACCTCTGCCTCACACAAGGAGGTAGGCATTCTCCTTGTCAACACAAAATTTATACCCTTAATCCCATTCCATTCCATTTTCTCTAGTAGATTGCTCCCTCCACACCACTTTGTTAATGATTTTCAATCTCTCCCTGTCTACTGGTTACTTTGCTACTGCCTATAAACACATACATGACTCCTCTAATCTTAAAAAGTCCTCACTTGATGCAAACAAACCTGATAGCAACCATCCCTTTTGTGGTTAAACTCTTTAAGAACGCTGTCTACAATTAGTTCCTCCATTTCCTCTTCTCTTCCTCTCTTCTAATCTCTCTGCAGCCTGATTTTTGACCTGACATCATCATTCAGCTGAAACAACTCTCTCCAAAGTTACCAGTGATACCAACTGCCAAATCTAATGGCCTTTTCTCAATCCTCATCCTTCTTGACCTCCCTGAAACATTTAACACTGTCAAGGAGGTGGAGCCAAGATGGCAAATTAGGGGCAGCCACTCCAGCTAAACTCTCCCAATATTCCCCTCCAAACAACACCTCAAATCAAATTCTGGAGTGGCAGAGCTAACAAAAGATTGAGGTGAGATATTCCGCCCACCTAAGAGAACTTAAGAGGTCAGCAGGAGATGTCTGTGACATTCGGTTGGAGGCCTATACAGAGCCAAGATACACTATGATGGCTACAGCAGCCGTAGCAGTAGCTTTGGGAGCTCTTAACCAAGAGACAGTAATGGGGTCAGACAACTGTTCAGAAAGAAATTACGGGGGTTCTGCTGCTGGTACTGGGTATAGAGGTTATAGGTGTGAGTCAATTATATTGAAATGATCTCCAAAAAAATGGATGGGTGAGAAAGAGGGATGTACTGGGGAGAAGGGAGTGGTTGAAAGGGGAAAATTTTCTCACATAAGATAGGTATGCAAGGAAGAGCTTTTACAATGGAGAAGAAAATGGGGGGGATGGGTAATACGTGAACCTCACTCTCATCTGAACTGGTTCACAAAAAGAAGAATATATATGCACATTCAGTTCTGTACAGAAATATAACTTACCCAATAGGGAAATAAGAGGGGAAAGGGATAAGAAAAAGGAGAAGAGGGTGATAGAAGGGAGGAAAGATTAAAGGAAGCAGTGGTTAGAAGCAAAATATACTTTTGAGGAGAGAAAGGATAAAAAGAGAGAGGAAGAAACAGAAGAAAATGGGATAGAGGGAAATATACTGTTAGTAATCATAACTATGAATGTTAGCGGGATAAGCTCACCCATAAAATGGAAGCAGACAGCAGAATGCATCAGAAATCAGAATTCAATGATATGTTGTTTACAAGAGATACACTTGAAAAAGAAAGGCACACATAGAGTTAAAATGAAAGACTAGAGCAGAATCTAACATGCTTCAGTCAAATTAAAAAAAGGTAGGGGCAGCTAGGTGGCGCAAAGAATAGAGCACCAGCTCTGGAGTCAGGAGGACCTGAGTTCAAATACGGCCTCAGACACTTAACACACACACAAAAAAACCTATGCATGTGACCAAGTAACTTAACCCCAATTGCCCTACCTTACCCCTTCCAAAAGAGCAAAAAAAAAAAAAAAAAGGTAAGGATAGTAATCATGATCTCAGAGAAAGCAAAAGAAAAAAATAGAATTAAAAGAGATATTCAGGGAAACTACATTATTCTAAAAGACAAATAAACTACATTATTCTAAAAGACAAAAAAGCAATATCAAAAATTTTTACAGCAAGTTTCTACAATAAAGACTTCATTTCTCAAATATATACTGATTATAGAGCTGAGTCAAATTTGCAGAAAGAAAAGCCATTTCCCAATTAATAAATGGTCAAAAGATATAAACAGGCACTTTCAGAAGAAGAAATCAAAGCTAATTATGTTCATATGAAAAAATGTTCTAAATAATTATTGATTAGAGAAATTAAATTAAATTAAATTTAATTAAAACAATTAAAACAACTTTGAGGCACCAACTTGCACCTATCAAAAATGACAAATGCTGAAGGAAATGAGGGAAAAATAGTTCCATTAATAAATTGCTTGTGGAGTAATAACTGGTCCAACCATTATGGAGAACAATTTGGAACAATGGCCAAAGGCCTATAAAACTGTATATATCCTTTGACCCAGCAGTTCTGTATCCTAAATAGGTCAAAGAAAAAGAAAATGGGTTTTTATGAACAAAAAATATCTACAGCAGCTCTTTTTGTGGTGGCAAAGAATTGAAAATCAAGGAAATATTCACCAGTTGGAGAATGGCTGGAATTTTTGTGGCATATGACTGTGATGGAGTACTATTGTGCTACCAGAAATGACAAGGGGCAAATTGGAGTGGGAAGAACTGGGAGATCATTGTACACAAGAATACCAATGTTGCAATGATGATCAACTATGAAATACTAAGCTGCTCTAATCAATACAATGATCCAAAACAATTCCAAAGGACTCATGATGAAAAATTGATATCTGCCTTCAGAGAGAGAACTGATGAGCTGAGAGCAAATTGAAGTATAACTTTCTCATTTTTTGTTTTTCTTGCTTTTTTTTTGAAATATGCCTAATATAGAAATGTTTTGCATGATATCACAGGTATAACTGATATCATATTGCTTGCCTTTTCAGTGGGAAGGGAAGTGGATACAGAGAATGTGGAATTCAAAATTTAAAAAGAAAAGAATGTTAAAAAAAAACAAGTAATAAATTTTTTTAATTTTTAAAAAAGAAATTGTTTACCAGACCATGACTCCAATGTAAATTGTACTCATTAAATAACTTTTTATGAGTAAAAAACAAAAAGAAAACACTGTCAATACTCTTCTTCATATTCTCTTCTCTCTAAGTTTTTGTTACTGTTCTCTCTTGATTCTGTTCCTTCCTGTCTAAAGCTCCTTCTCACTCTCCTTCGCTGGATCTTCATTTAGGTTATAGTCAATAACCTTAAGTGTTTTCTAAGGCTCTTTCTCCAAGCCTTCTTCCTTTCTCTCTACACTATTTCTCTTGGTTTTCTCCTAGGGATTCAATTATCATCTCTATACAGATGGTTCTCAGATCTATTTATCTAATTCTAATCTCTCTCCTGAATTTTGGTCTCACATCTCCAACTGCGTCTTGGACATTTCAAATTGTATGTCCCATATCTTAAACTCAGTATGTCCAAAACTTAATTCATTAACTTTCCTATTCTCCTCTCCTCCCAACTTCCCTGTTACTGTCAAGGGCACAATCATTCCCCTAATTACCTAGACTTACAACCTAAGTATCATCCTCAACTGCCAACTCTCACTTACTCCACAATATCCAATCTGTTGCCAAGACCCATCTATTCTACCTCTACAATATCACTGATATCTTGTCTCCTTCACTCCTTTGATGTTGCTGCTGCCCTGATACAGCCTATCATCACCTCATGCCTGGACGATTGATCTCCCTGCGTCATTTTTCCCCTTTCTATTCCATCCATCACCCAGCTGACAGATACTCATAAAGAGCAAGCCTGACTATGTCACTCCCTTCCCCTACTCAATAACTCTAGTAGCTTTCTATTATCTCCAGTATTAAATGTAAAATCCTCTGCTTGACTTTTAAGGCCCTTCATGACCTGGCCTCTTCTACCTTTCCAGTTCTCTTACGTTTCACTCCCCTCTATACACCACCTTCCCTTCCATGATTCAGTCTTCTGACTCGGTATCTTTTCATAATGGCTGTTTCTCAGGTCTGGAAGGCCCTTCCCTCTTCACCTCTGCCTCCTGGCTTCCCGGGCTTCTTTCAAGATTCACTTCAAATCTAACCTTCTGCAAGAGGCTTTTCCTGGTCTCCATTTCTCACTCAGTCCCAAAGCTAGAGCCTTACCTCTGAGATTACCTCCAACTTAATATTTATATAAACATATATAAATATATTCCTTTGTGCACCTTTGTACATGTATATGTATATATGTAGATGTGTATATATGTACATAGTAGTTTTCATGTTGTCTCCCCATTAGAGTGTGAGCTCCCTGAGAAGAAGGACCATTTTTACCTTCTTTGCATCTCCAGGACTTACCACAGTGCCTGACACATAGTAAATGTCCCATAAATGCTTGTTGACTTGTTGACTAGACTTGACCATTTACTACTTGTCAAAGGCTGCAGCCTTGGACAAATAATTTAACCTTTCTGCACCTGTTTATTCACCTGTAGGCACTGGACTAGATCAGAATAAAAACATTTATATAGTACCTACTATTTGCTAAAAATCCATTCCTAGATCACGTGTATAACTCAATGAAACTTAGAGCTCTGCCATGCAGGGTTACTTGAGACGGACAGATGATAGTGGAGAGTTCTGATAAAAAGTGATCCACTGGACAAGGAAATGGCAAACCAGTCCAGTGTCTTTGCCAAAAACCACCTAGATGGATTAGCTTGGATAGATTCCCAGGAGAGGGTGGAAGACAAAAGACCTGGTATGCTAAGGTCCATAGAGTCACAAAGAGTTGGACACGACTGAATGGCTGAACAAGGACAACAACTACCATTAAGAATAAAATCTAACATTTATTTAGCGCTGTATGCCAGGCACTGTGCTAAGCACTTTATAACTATCATCTCATTTGGTCCTCACAACAACCCTGGGAGGTAGGCGCTAGTTATTATCCCCATTTTATAGTTAAGGATACCGAGACAGACAAAGGTTATATGACTTGCCCAGGGTCACATAGCTAGTAAGTGTCTGAGGTCAGATTTTAACTCCAATCTTCCGGACTCCAGGTATAGATGAGCTTAAAGATTCCTTCCAGTTTTAAATTCTAAGAACTCCCTCTCTTCTGTATTTGGCATCCTCCCTATGGTCTAATCAAGGCATAATTTGGCAGTTTTTCCAGAGCAGACCAAGCTAACCTGACAAAGGCTTAGGGAAGAAGAAAAAGGGTAGATCTTTCTGTTAACCTTAGATGAATTAAGTCTGAGGTTTTCTGTTTGTTTTTGTCAGATCCTGTGGAAGCTGGCAGGCCTGAGAATTAACTTCAGTTAATTAGACTAATTAAACCCCAAGTGAAATCCTCTTCTGATGTCTCATTGTAGGTGACCCAGGATTCTTTAAGGAAGAAGAGCAGGTAGGTGGCAGAGTGGATAGAGTGCTGGACACAGAAATAGGAAGAAATGAGTTCAAATCTGACCGCAGATATTTACTAGATGTGCGACCCTGGACAAGTCACTTAACTTCTATCTCCTAAGTTGTTTACAAGAATAATAAGATATTATTTGTAAAACACTTTGTAAACCTTAAAGCACCATATCAATGCAAGATTTATTTTATTATTGTTGATGTTATTATTATTGAAAGTTCTGACTGGTAAAGCCATCACAACTCTTAAAGGCCACCTCTCCCAAATTATAGTAGGGTTATTATCTTATATCAGTAGAGTGAGTACCTAAAATAACAAAAAGTCAAAAGACAGCAAGATTCCTTCAGCACATTTGCTAGTCAGTATTATCTGAACCATCAGCAACTCTGCAAGTCACATTAACTGCTACCACCACTCCCCACAGAGCATTTTTTCCTTATATAGGCCAGAGATGAACAAAGGGTTCCACCCTCAAGCCAAAAAGTATTTAGGTGCAACCGGGAGGTCTGTCACAGTTAACCTAATAGAGGTGACATTTTATAACCCCAAGAGCAATGGATTCAGGAGACACAGGTTCTAATCTCTGCTCCCCCTCTAATTACCTATGTGATTATAGACCTTCTCAGCAAAGTGAATGGGGGTGGGCGAGGGTGATGATTTGATTATCTCTAAGGTTTCTTTGTAATCTATGACTTTCATTTCTTCTTTAATCTCAATCTTAAGGAATCAGGAGCTTCTATCTATTCTAGCTTTCTATTTGTAACTATTTGGTACACCAAATGTTTATTATTAAGCACCTACCATTTATTAAACCCCAAACATGTTTTTTTGTTTTTGTTTTTTACCAGATAACCATATTCCATTCTCCTAGAAAGATGCATTTACTTATTCAAAGATTTTCTGAAGTTGCCTAGCAATAATGGCCTTAGGAGCTAGAATATTTCTCCAAGGTTCCTAAAAACCAATAAGATGCAATCTCTGGGGCCACCTGGGCTGCCCCTCAGGATCTCATGTGCTTAAATCAATCCTTTTGGTAAGAAGAGAATTGGGACAGAACATTTTTATGACCCAAAAGGAGCTAAGATAACCTTGTTTACCAAAATGCACAATCTAGTCTATAGTTGTGAGTTAGGCTCCTAGCAGATAACAAAGAAATCCTCCCTCCCCTCAGGAAGCTCACATTCTTATTTCTAAGATTGCCTTGAAGCAGCCTAGAACATCTGAGCTACTCAAACGATTAGAGAATATTGAAGAATAAATTATTTGCCTGTATCTCCAGAGTCATTTAAACTAGGCAATTTGGGAACTATGTGTTTTGCATTATCTAGTTCCCCTTTGGCCCCTTCTTTGACCTTGAATAAGCACAAATCACAGAATGATGGCTAGAAAGGATTGTATAGTTCACCCAGTTCAACCCCCTTATTTTATAGGAGAAGAAACTCAGGAAGGTGAATTTTGTCATTGGTAGGGCTGGGACTCAAACCCAGGTATTCCAGTTCCTGATGGAGATCCAAAAGCTGACTGTATTTACCTCCACTAGCAGATGGACAGGCAAATAACTCTGCTTAGCACAACAAACTCCACTCTGTCCTGAGTTTTCTTATCATTTATGCAGGAAAAGGGAACTGGTGGTTCTTTGTGGTAGGAAGGTAGCCTGCTTTTTTGAAGGCTGTGACAGCAAAAGGGTTAAGCCTGGGAGAGATCTTAACAAACTGGAAAGGCTTTGGGTGTGGGCTGGGCAATGTTCTGTGTGTCTGTCATCTAAAACCGGACCCAGCCCAACTTAATAAGTACAAAGAAAAATATAGTCACCAGCTAAAGAAGTCTTTTTGGCCATACCAACTTAGCAAGACCACCTAGTAGGATAATGAGGTCCTGGGAAACTGAGTCATTGGAGGAGAAAACCCACCACATCAAAGAAATCATGGCTCTCTTTAAACATCAAAGTTTCCTAGGTGTGTAGCTATAGTGGCTTGCCTACCTTGCCTGCTGGATGAACTGTGCGGCTTTCTCTGCAAACTTTTCTGCAAGACTCGTGAGGTTCACTGGCTGTTCCACAATGATGAAGTTCTCATACAGAGGAAGGCCCACATCAGAGTAACAGTTTTTCCCAGGGCTGCTGTATAGAAACCACAGACACTCACTTAATTCATTGTAATAAGCAAGGTAATTAAGGCTACAGAATTGAGAAACCGTTTTTGGTTTTTTGGTTTGGTTTTTTTTTACCTAGTCACATAGATAAACACAAGATATTTACCAGCCTTGCCTAAATGTCTAACAGCTTCCATTCTCTACTCCCCTGGGAAAAGACAGTTGCTCATCCTGAGCAAGTGAATATATTTCCCAGGCTGTTGAGATGAATGCTTGAAACACTCATAACTCTATTCTTCACTGATGTGGTACTGTTGGTCTTGTTTTTATGAATGAATAATCGCAGGATTGTAGGAGGTCAGAGTTGCCGGGAATCTTGGAGACAGTCTTCATTTTACATAGGAATAAACTGAGTGCTAGAAAGAGGAGGCGATTTGTCCATGGTCCCAGAATGAGAAAGGAAGGAAGGAAGGAAACAGCATTTATTGAGTGTCCATCTGCTTCACAACAATTACCTCATTTGATCCTTACAACCCATTATTATTACTATTATCCCCATTCCATGTTTGAGAAAACTGAGGGAGTCACAAGTTAAGTGACTCTCCAAGGTCACACAGTAAATATCTGATGGTAGATTTGGCTTCAAGTCTTCTGACTTGAAGACTGTGCTCTACTTACTATATCAGAGGTGGAGAACCTGCAGGTTCCCTGCCCCTGTACTATGCAGGGCTGCTTCTATCATTTTTCAGAATATATTTTTCTTTGCTTTCAGATTTATAGATCCCTTTTTTGGCAATAATCCCGTGTGGCATGCGTCCTGTGCATGTGTACAGACTCACACACACATCCCAGCAATGAATTTTGGAACTGAATATTTCTTTATGAAGGAGATCAAAAGGTCAGCTAGTAACTACCACAGATCAAGCTTAAGAAAAACAGAAAAAATGACACACGGACTGAATGGATTCCAAACATTCACATTTATAACTTCACTGAGATTCTCTCCCTTCTAGGAACCTCTGTGTAAGGTCACAGTCAGCAACTTTTTCTGTTTGGTTTCATTATTTGTTGAAAGGAGATTAACAGCCATATCAAGCGTGTCTGAGGGTTTGGTTTATATCAGGTGACTCACAGACTCGGAACTTTAAAAGTCCCATAGGGCCATTTACAAGGAAAAGTGCATCATTCAATTCAACTAGTAATTACTGAATCCACCTTTACATCCTAGACTCTGTGCTGGGTGCTGGACATACAAAAGGCAAAAATAAAAAAAATAGTCCTTGCTTTTAAGGAGCTCACATTCTACTTGGGGGTAAGAGCAGGAAACTATATACACAGAAAAAAGAGCACAGAATACAGAAAAAGCAAATACGACATGTTGTGGGGGGTGGGGTGGGGCGGGTGGGCTCAAGAAAGGAACTAAGGATTTACTCTGGCATGGGGACAAGCCCACACGAACACGTAACGATGGAAGATAGAAGGGTGGTGTACAGGAAATAGCAAATAGGTCATCTTAACTAGAGCACAGCAGTGACTCAATTTCTCCAAAGTGCCTTGACCTTTAAAAATGAGATGGTAGACTAGATAGATCCCTAAGGTTTCTTCTAACCCCGACATCCCATGATTCTGTGGTCAAACATACACACATAATTTCCCAAGAAATGTGCCTGTGAAAAGGGAATATTATCACTGTATTTATACTTTTTTATTTAGTATAGAGGCTGCATTTGTTTAAGCCATGTCCTATCCAAATACAGATCTTTTTTACTCCTACCCCCCCATTGAATGTAAACTCCTAGGAAGGAAGAACTCTTTTTTTTTTTTTTCACTTTTGTCTTGCAGGCCCAGTGTCTAGCCCAGTGTCTGGTACATAAAAGTGGACTCAGTAATTGGTAATTAATCTGAATTGAGTGAAGCACCTTGTAAAATGGAGCAAAAAGGCTTCTGCCTACACCATTACTTTGTGCCTTCTCCAGTAAATAGCAAGAGGGTAGGAATGATTTTTGCTTGATTCAGTTTCTGTGGACCCACCTACAGAGGAGTATCAAATGATTGCTTTGGATATTACCTTTGTGATAGAGCCGCTGCAGGTGGGCAGGCCGGGCAGGGTGGGTGATTATAGCCAGGGGTGTCGCTACAGCCCATGTCATGGCTATACGGAATTCCAAAGTAGTAACTGAAGCCTGTGGTCAAAGCAATGAGGTCAGCCTTCCGAATCACAGCCGTGTTGTCCTAGCAGCAGCTTTCTCCCACAGACTCTGGATTTTTAATTCCCAGTAATTTAATAGCACAAGGTATGCAATTTAAAAGGGATTTGATTAACATCCCTTTCCTTGTATTCAAAGAAAAATGCCACTCACTTCTAGCCATAAGTCTCACTCTGAAAACTTGGAAACAGCATTCTGTAAGTAAGGGATTAACCCACATGTGGAAAAACTGATAAGAAAGAACTTACGGAGTGCTAAGGTTCCTGGCTCAATCAGATAGTAATATCAAGTTATAACTTTATTTAGTCACAATGCAAAATCAGATGATATTCAGATATCAGATACCCTCCACACCTCTTCTCTCCCACCCAAGCATGTACCTTGAGGCTATATCTACACACATGAAGAAACAACATAAAGTGGAAAGGGTATTGGAACTGGAGTCAAAGCATCTGGATTCAAATTCTGGATCTTTTTGAGTGAGGCACTTAATTAATCTTACAGGTCCTCCACCGTGATTTGTAAAATAAAGGGCTTGGTCAAGATGACCTCTAAGGTCATCCAAGTCTAGTTCTAAATCTGTGATGCCATGATCTTTCAAAGTCAGTATATCTAGAAGACTTATATAATGCAAACATAAATTCTCAGTTCTCCTCTTGCTTTTGCTTTTGTGTATGGCCACAGCTTAAATATGTACAATAATAATAACAATTCACACTTTCCTAAACTTTAATGTTTTCAAAATGCTTTACATATACCATTGCATTTGAACTTAAAACAACCTTGGGAAGTAGGGGCTACTTCCCATTTTAATAAGAATAATTTGAATAATAATGATTTCCATTTTACAGATGAGTAAACTGAAGCTCAGAAAGATTAAGTGACTGATCAGGGTCAAAAAGCTAGTAAATGTGTGAGCCGGGATTTGAACGCCAGTCTTCCAGACTCCAAGTCCAGTCCCCTATCTAATATACCAAAAGAGATACTGTTTAAAAGCTGGAAGGTCCTTATAAGCCTAGTCTCAAAAAGCATTTCTAGTCACAGAGTCCTCAGAGAACTTGATAGAAGACTTCTCTACTAGTTTGCTACAGAATTGGATATCCTATAGTTCAGATCAAATCCTCAAAATATACGGAAACCTTGGCTGTAACATAGTGAAGTTAGTTAGGGATCTCCAGAGGGTCACTTGGCTACTTCTCAAATTTCCATGACTGTTGCTCGTGAACCCCTACTTGTGTGCTTCCCAATGAATCAGCCAGACTTAAATTGGCTTTTCTAACATGTCACCCAACACTAGCTTATAACGGGGTTCCACTTTACTGACTAACTCACAATTTAGTGATCTTTCCACTCCATCATTTGGAGTTTTAATCCCTAGAGCTAGGGGGAAAAGAAACCAAGCTCTTTCTGAATAGGGCTGGCCTGAGGCAATGATGCTAATTCAAGAGGGATTGTATTTTAGAAGTTTCCCATACTCACTATTCAGTGCCCTGTGGTTCCATACCCTCTTACCTTTACCTCTTTTACTGAGATGACTGAGGCTATGTGGTATGAAGTCAATTCAAGTAACCAGGTGTTGTACATTAAAAAAAAAAAAGGTTAAAAGCAAAACAGTACCTCCCCTCAAGGAGCTTATATTCCACTGAACATAAAAAACATGTACACATATAATATGCCTTTACACAATATATACACCCCCTCTGGGACCATTCTCCCAACACTGCACTTGAACTGAAAACTGGAATCCCCCGAGGGTCACTTAGCTACTTCTCGAATTTCCCTGACTGTTGCTCATGAACCCCTACTTGCATGCTTCCCAATGAATCAGTCAGACTTAAATTAGCTTTTATTAAAAAAAAAAGTACATACTGAGGTAGCATAATAAGAAGAGTTCTTATAAAGAATTAACCCTCCCCTGTCCCCGACTCTTGCCAGAAGCCTGGGTCATTCTCTCCTGCAAGTACACATACTGAGAACGGAGGGCACAAACTTAGAAGACAAAGATAGTGAGTGAGGCCCATGTGGAGAGAACATGGGGGGGGGGGGGGGGGCAAAGGGTTAATTCACAACACCTGGTTACTGGAAGTCTTCTCATTTCTCAGTGTTCTCATGAACCCCAGAGGTTACTGAAAGAACAGAGGTTCCTTATGGAACCCTTCTTTCATTTGTAACTGGAATGGAACATTCTCTGTGACAAAGTCTGCTGAGCTCCAAGGGCTGGTGCTTTTGTAGAGTCCACAGTCAGCACTTCTTGCTAGGAGAGGTCACATTCCCTGCAGCTGCTTCTTCCCTCAGAAGGCTATCTTTCTGCATCTGTTTGTACACGTTTGTTCTTGGCGTGTCTTTCCCTGTTCTTTGTGTCTCTGTTATTGTCTGGGTGCAATGTCTCTTACTAGTCATCCAGACTCTGATAATATGGTTAATGGAATGAGATGAGTGAAGGAGAGAGAGAAAGACAGAAATTCTCTTCTCTCTTCCTCCTGATTGGCTTGGCTCTAATGCTAAGATTCACCAATTGATTGGCTGACTCGAAACAGGCTTACTGCTTTTGTATATAGTCCAAGAGCTTTGATGATCAGTCACAATATGTTTTCTTTATGGAAAAAAATAAAGGCAGTCAGGTAGTAGTACAGTGGTGGGAGGACCTGTGTTCAAATCCAACCTCAGTAATTTACTAATGATGTGACCCTGGGTAAATCACTTACCCTCTTTCTGCCTCAGTCTCCTCACTATCAAATCAGGTGAATGATATAACAGCACCTACCTCACAGGGTTGTTGTGATAATCAGATGACATTATTTGAAAAGTATTTCCAACAGCATCTGGCACCGTCTTCTCTTACAGTATCCTCTACCCTCCATGCAAAAAGGGCTATGGCCCAAAGTCCTATGGTCCTTTCTAATTGGTTAGGAAAATACCTTCATATCTAGTCTGTTTTGTCAGCTGATCAGTTAATTCAGTTAAAGGGGAAACATCAACAATTACATAAATACGATGTAATTTTGGGAGCAGAAATAATTATGGGGATCAGGAAAGACACTTATGCAGAAAGTAGGATTTGAGCTCAACCCTTAAGAGACCTAAGGATTCTACTGGGCAGAGGAAGGAGGGAGAACATTTCATTCATGGAAACAAAGGTATGGAGGTAGAAGATGGAATGTTACAAACTTTCTCAACTTTCCTCCACTCTCTCCAGTTTTAGAGGGAAAGGTACCACTCCTCCATGCCCAAACTAGCTCCTTCACCTACACCCTCAATGAAGCTCAGAATTGGAAGAGACAACAGGCATCGACTCATCCATCTCATACCTAAAACAGGAATCTACTTTACAAAATTATAATAAGACTACAACTGGTAATCTAACCTCCCCTTAAAGATCTTCACTTACATGGAACTCAGTACTTTTTATCCTATCCCCTCCTACTTCCTATGTGAACCCCATCAAACATTCCTTCTCAAGAATTTTCTTTTAAAAGGCCAGGTCTATTCCAAAAGGCATATTCCTATTCAGAAACAATTAGGTTTCCTTTTCCTCTAGCTCTAGGGATAGAAAGAGAGTGATGCAGTGGGCAGATCACTAGACTGTGAACTAGTACTCAGTAAGGCAGAACTCTATTAAAAACTGGTGTTGGGTGACACATTCAAGCTAAGCTCATCATTTTACAACCAATGTATTCTGAGCGTACTCATGTTGTGAGGATGTGATTTGGACTAAAGGATATCTAAATTCTGTAACAAACCATGTCATAATAGGGAAGTACTCTATCAACCTCCCTGAGGTTTTCTGTGATTAAAAATACTTTTTGAAGCCAGGATCATAAAGACATACCATCTTTTAAGTATTATTTCTTTCTGTATATCAGATAGCAGACTGGACTTGGAACCAGGAAGATGTGTCACTTGGCTCTTTCCCCTCTAAAATTTGTTCTCATCTATCCTTTGGTTCTACTACCCTTGAGAATGACCATCTTATCTCTCTATCCTCTCTAGCCCCTTCACTGCCCAATTTCTAAGAAGTAGTCTCTACTCATTGCTTCATTATTAATTTACTCCTCAACTTTTGCAATCTGACTTCAATCCCCACCACTTCTTTGTAGCAGCTCTCTCTAAGAACATTAATAATTTCCTTATCACTAAATCAAATGATCTTTTTCTGTCTTCAGTTGTCTTACTTTCTTTATAACATCTGATACTACTCACCACACTTTCTATCTTGAAATTTTCTTCTCTTGCCATCAATATGACACTATACTCTTTCTACATTCTTGTCCTGCCCTCTCTCATCTCTGTTTCTTTATTCATAGATTTTGGTTAGAACACAGCTCCTCTCTCCATCTCCATCTGTTGAAGTCCCTTGACCCTTCAAGGCAGAAGGTCTTCAATAAAAGGCTAGATGACCACCGGCTAGGTATGTTATTGAGGAGATTCTTGAGAATTCAGATATGGGTTGGACCATTTAGCTTCTGACTTCTGAGAGAGTTCTAAGACCAGGTAATTCTATACTTGTCTAACTTTTCAACTTTACCATTTCTTCCATGAAGTCCTATTTGTTCCAACCTCACCTGAAAGTGCTATCTCCCCTAAAATTTCTCATGGCACATTTCTTAGGTCTCTCTTTTGCATTTCTCATACTGTATTAGATCATAATTGTCTATATATCATTTCCTGCTCCCACCTTCATTGATGATTGGCTCCTTGAGAGCAGGGCTGGTGTCATATCAATATTTGTATCCCTAAAAAGTGACTAACACAGTGCCTTGTATATTGTAGGCACTTAATACTTGGTGGCTGAATTTAATTGAATTTATTGGAGCTCTAATGTGAAAAAAGGGGGAGGGGGAAGAAGCATACAAGTTTTGGTTGTATGAGGGACTTGTGGTTATGATTATCATAGAGAAGGGTGGGCTCACAGATATCTGAAACTGCAATAGATGCTTAGTAACTGTTAAGGCTGCTATGGGGGCATGCCATGTTGCACATCACGGAGAAGACGTATATATTATCTCTCACACCTATGGCCTCCTCTCCACTCCCAGCACCAGCACCCTATTACAGGTTCTCCTCGTCACTCAGTCACACTATTGCAATAACGTCCTAGCAAGTCTTCCTTCATCTACTCTCTCTTCTCTCCAATCCATGTTTCACATTTCTACTAGAGTGAGATAGGAGTCTTTCCTACTTACAGATCTGGTCATGTCATTCCTCTATTGGAGAATATTCATTGGCTCCCTACTGTCTTCTAAATAAATTTATAACATTTGGTTTGGTAGTAGGAATATCTAACAGAGTCTCCCTCTGTACCTGCATACCTGCCATGTGGGATAAGGAAAGTGGGAAGGGGACAAGGATTTATTAAGTACCTACTATGGGCCAGGCAGGTGTTAAGTGCTTTATAAATATCTCAGTTAATCCTCACAACCACCTTGTTGGGAGGTAGGTACTATTACTATCCTTATTTTATAACTGAGGAAACTGAGGCAGAGGTTAAGTGACTTGCCCAGAGTCATACAACCAGTCAATGTTTAAAGACACATTTGAACTCAAGTCTTCCTGATTCTAGGCCCAGTGCTCTAACCACTACATCACCGACCCGGTTAGTTCTTTTCCTTAAAAAGCATTGAAATGGTCCTTGAGACTTAATTGGCTCAAGAGACTAAGGTCCATGCCACTGATGCAGCTTCCTGGTTGCGTAATTAAAAAAACACAAAACCAGGAGGAGTTCTCACTGGTCTCTGAGGTTTCTGAGCAGCAGACCAATGCTTCTGACAACGTAACCAGTACTGGCACTGGAAAGCTGTCCTATACTGAATCAACGCTGAATCCCTTTCTCTGCTCTAGCTAAGTAAATACCCTTTTCTCAGTTTTTAGATGGACTCTGAATATGTTATTTTATTCTAGTCTTGAACTGGAGCAATCAGACTGGCTTGGTCAACTCTGACAGACTATATTTGGCATTAAGGAATCTCTGCAATCTCATAGGATTCAGACATGGAAGTAGCCCTGCAGTTCAACCCTCCAGACCCCTTGCAGGTAGTGAACTGGGGGAGGAGAGGAAAGGATGACTTGCTCGACTAGCATGGAATAAATACAAGATGATAGGATCATAGGTTTGGAGGATTTGAACTCAGATCAACCTGTGTTCTTTCTACTTGAGTATCACTTCTATTGCTAATTATCCTGCCTTTCCAACCTCATCATTTTACTCTCTTGCAAGCACATTATACTCTAGTCAAACTGGTTTACTTTCTTTCCTAAACATGCTATGAGCTTCGTCTACACCTTTGAGTACAATGTTCTCTAACCCTAGAATACATCCCTCCTACATTTTTGTTTCTTGAATTCCTACCCATCTTTTAAATCACTTCTTCCATTAATATCTCCCTGATCCCCCAGTCCTAATAATACTCTTCTCCTAATAATACTCCACTCCTCCTATAACACTGTCTTGCATTTCTTTAACAAATTTGTCACAGAATAACACATATTATACTTATCTGTATTGTTCCTTTATTAGACTTTAAGTTTCATAGAACTACTTCTTCTCTAAATTTTGTGTCTCCTCTACAACAGAGCTCTTCACACAATATTAAAAACTAGTTTTTCAATGAATGACCATGCGGTAGGAATGTATTGATGGGATGGGTTCAGACATAGAAAACACTAAAGTTATAAAATTTTAAAATTCGCCTAATCTTTTTTTAGTTTTGCTGAAGAAACTGAGACTTTCAATCTCAGAGAGCTGGACGCAGTGAATTTCCTGCCTTCCCCTAACAGACTTCATGGGTAGGGAGAATATACCAACAAAACCAGACAGACCAGGTCACATCCTAATTCCCATGTCACTTCTGTTTGGACCATACCACAGTAGGTCATAGCAAAAGACAAATAACAGGAATTAAAAGATGTCTTAGAATCCTATCCTGAAACATCATGAAGGTGGGGGTACAAAGTATAGAGAAGAGGAAAAGATGAGAAAGGAAAGAATCTGGAGCAAAAGACTAAAAAGGGTCCACTAATCTGATTAGAAAGAGCACGTACACTGTGTGATCAGCTATGAATAACTTAGGTCTTCCCAGAAATACAATGATCCAAGACAATTCCAAAGGACTCATAATGGAAAGTGTTACACACATCCAGAGAAAGAACTGATGGACTCTGATTACAGATCTAAGCATACTATCTTCACTTTATTTTTTTGTGTGGTTTATTTTTTTTCCTTTTGGTCTGTTTCTTCTTACCCAACATGACTAATATGGAAATATGTTTTATATGATTACTCATAATAAATAATCTGTATCAAATTGCTTAGGAAGGGGGGAAGTGAGGGAGGAAGGGAGAAAATTTGGAACTCAAAAATATTTTTAAATGAGTGTTAAAAATTGCCTTTACATGTAGTTGGGAAAAAAATAAAATACTACTTTTAAAAAAGGACATGTAGAAAGAACATTGGACTATAATTGTGAAACCTGGCTCTATTATCACCTCTCTGGGTCTCAATATTGTCGATTCAGTTAAACATTTGTTAGCACCCCTTCTGGATTACTCCCCCTAAGTCATAGTCATACTTACAGATGGGCTTTTTAGAGGGTAAATGCTACCTCAGATTCTAGAGTCACTCTGTGGGTACCAATTTCTAAAACTGCAGCTCACCACCACCACCACCACCACCACCACCACCACCACTACCACCACCACCTGTGAACTTCCTCTTAACAGGCAGGCAGTAAATACAATTTGCTCAAAGCAAAAGCACTTACTAATAGAGCAAGGGAAGACCAGTAGTGACAAAACAGCTCTACCATAAATAAACCTGGGGTGACATTGTTATAATTACACACAGCACTTGTGGGAAGAGTGGGCAAAAACTTTGAATAAATGGCAGGGAGGCACATAACTGGGGAATACACATAGCCAAAGCTCCTCACTCCTCTGGTCTCATTTATTACTGGACCTCAAAGTCCTTTCTTTCTCTGTGGGACCCTCTTTGTAGTGCTACTGCCAATGTCCAGAGCTAGCTCTCTAAATTCCAAATCCAACTCTCTTCTCTGCTACCAGGAGTCACACTCCCTGAAGATGCTTCTGGCCTTAAGTAACTGTCTCTTTTTATCTGATTCTATCTGGGGAATGTGAGTGTGTGTCTGTGTCTATCTGCCTGTCTGTCTGTCTCTACTCAACTGTTGCCTGCCACCTGAACTCTCTCAAACTGTTGCTAGATAGAGTGTCTTTTTCTGAGTAAGCAACTCCATTGCTAGGCACCTTGGCTGACAAGTATAGATGGGAAGAGCTTTCCTTCTTCTCTTACCAAGAGGTGAAGAGCCGTGTTCTCCTATGACTACTGGTTCTCTTCAACTGCCTCAAACTCACTGGACTGTGTTTTCTAAGGATCACTTGGCGGGGGTGGGGGTGGAGAATGGGAATGAAGGTAGCCACTAATTGTTTCCTCTTGACTCAGAGAACAAGCTATTCCTTACTTTGAAAAGGGTTAACAGGGTGCTAACACCTCACTATCAAAGCAAAACATCATTATTTATGATTAAATCCTCTGATTGATAATCAACTGAACTGGTTGATAAAATGGTACTGAATTAGATGATTCCCAAGATCTCTTCCAAATCTCAGACTCAATCCTATGATATTAGAGATTTCTAATGAAAATTTTCAATATGATGAACAGGAATCTGAGGAGTCAATAATAATTACTGACATTTGTACTTACTTTAAGGTTTGCAAAGCACTGTCTTTACATTATCTTATTAAATACTCACAGTAACCCTATGAGATAGGCTGTTGTTTAATCATTTTCAGTTATGCCCAACTCTTGGTGATCCCCTTTAGGGTTTTTTTGGTAAAGAAACTGAAGTAATATGCCATTTTATTATCCACACAACAAGTCTATGAGGTAGGTACTAGGGGTTATATTATCCCCATTTTACAAACAAAGAAATGGAGGCTCAGAGAGGTTAAAGTGACATAGTCACACAGCTAAGTCTTTATCAGAGGCAGGATTTGAAGTCAGTGTCTTCTGGAAACCAAGTCCAATACTCTATCCACTGTACCATGAGGCCAAATGACATAATCACTGGAGGGAAAGAGGTCAAAGAGCAATTAAAAGAAATATAAAACAACACTAGATATTAAATGACTAGTTAATTTAATGTAGTTGCCGTGAAAATGTCATACATGTTAGCTATAAAAGGATTGGACTAAATTTCTAATGTCACTAACTTTTTTTTTTTTTTTGCTTTTTTTTGGAGGGGGAAGGTAGGATAATTGAGGTTAAGTAACTTGCCCAAGGTCACATGGCTAGTTTTTGTATTAAGTGTTTGAGGCCTGGTTTGAATCCTCCTGACTCCAGTGCTTGGCTCTATTCACTGTGCCACCTAACTGTACCAGTTGCTAACTATAAAATCAATGCATCTTTAATGACAGAGTTAAAACCATGAGAGGAAAATAAACACTTCTGAAACATCATAATAGAAAAGTCATGAGGATAGAAGGCAGCTAAAACAAAGTGTTATTTGGGAATAAAGCCTAAGTGAAAGTGACCTGAAGCTGAATAGGTGTAGGAGGGTCCCTGTACAGTGAAATGAGGCTGCTAATGAACAGTGAGATGAAAACACACACACACACACACACACACACACACACACACAGAGCAGTGAATTCTCTAGTGAAAGGCAGGAAAGTTATTTCAAAAGACACTGTATCTAATTTTTATAGAGCCTTTTCCCCCTCGAATAACAAATACCCTCCCTATCCCCTTCCAAGAATCCTTACCACGGAAATTGGGTTGGTAGAAGCCATGGTGACCAAGATGCCATTTGCCTGTTGGGAAACAAGAAAGAAGGTGATCAGCATGATTCCCTGTTCACAATCTCATTTCATTTAGAAAACTGAGGAAATAGACTGTCCTCCATTAGCTTTTCATTTAAGAAAGTGGAACCAACAGGTGCTAGGAGGAGCATGTCAAGCAAGTCCTTCCCTCTAAGGAACACAACCCTGTGTTGTGTCCACTGGCAGACAACAAGCAGGAACAAGAGGTAGAACTAAACAAATGGGAAAGAGGATGGAGAAAGGAAGGCCAGCTACTGGGAAACCTGAAGAATTCAGTGAACTGAAAAGGCTGCCTCTGCCCTCCCTACAGAGAGGACTCAGAAGAACAAGCTCATTGTCGGTCCCCTTCTTCTTCCTTCCCTTCTTCCCTGAGGCATTAAATTGATATGAATTACTGAAGAGAGAACAGGCTTCCACACACTCTGTGTCAGGGACACCTGCATTCTTGCCTGCCTCACCCTCCTCTCCTTTTGTCACACATTGAATATGGTTAAAATGAGAAAAGAAAGAAAGAGCAAAAATAATGAGTCCACAGGGGTATTTCCTTCACACCTGCCATCCACAAACTGCAAAGTGCTTTGGAATTCTCAAGGGCTACACAGAGAGTCAGGAACACAAAGTTAAGGACAGACTAGGCCAGGGGTGGGGAACCTGTGGCCTTGCATCCACATATGGCCCTCTAGGTCCTCAAGTACAGCCCTTTGACTGAATCCAAACTTCACAGAACAAATGCCTTTAATGTTCTGTAAAACTTGGACTTAGTCCAAAGGCTTCACCCAATGACCTAGAAGGTCACATGTGGCCTTGAGGCTGCATGTTCTCTACTCCTGGATTAGGCCCTAATTCAATTCAACAGGCATTTATTAAGCGCCTACTGTGTGCCAAGCACTGGAGATACAAAGGCAAAAATGACACAGTCCTGGCCCTCAAGAGTTTCTGTGAAAAGTAACACAGCCCAGGGCACCTGGGTGACACAGTGGACAGAGTTGCCTGGCCTGGAGAGAGGCATCTTCCTGAGTTTAAATCTGACCTCAGACATCCTAGGCAAGACACTTAATCCTGTTTGCCTCAGTTTCCTCATCTGTAAAATAATCTGGAGAAGGAAACAGCAAACCACTCCAGTATCTCTGCCAAGAAAACAACAATGGGGTTATGAAGAGTTGGATACAATTGAACAACAAATGCACCCTAATTTTAAGAGGGAGAGATCCCTAAGAACGCAGAGGGTCAGTATAGGCTTTGTATAGGAGATGGCAGTTGAGTTATTCTTTGAGGTAAACTGGGGATTCTATGAGCAGAGGGGAGGAAGGAGAAAGTTCATTCCAGAAGTGAAACGTGTAGCATTACCTATCATTCCTGTGATGTAACCAGCCTCTTGGAGCACCTGGGCTAAGGTGGTCTCATTGAGTGGCAGGCCCCCCACTGAGCTGATGGCAAAGTTGTGTGTAACTCCATTTCGCACCCCAAGTCTTCCAGTAAGCAGGCTGGCCCGGGACGGGGAGCAGGTAGAGGCTGGAGCATGAAAATCCACAAACCTGGAAAGAAAGAAACTATGGGAGGAAACTACAAAGCATGGAATGAAGAAAAAGAAAGGAAATTCATTTCAGAGAATTATAAAGCTGCAAAGAACCTTACAAATCACTGGGTCCAACTGCCTCACTGGCCAAGAACCCAGAGGCGAAGGGCAGGGCCATTGAGGCTTAGCTCTAACACAATAAAATTCAGAAGGTCCTGATACCCTACATTCCAGTAGCGGTAGAAGCAACTGTGCTTAGCACCTAGTTAGCAATAATAAGTTGTAAAAATAGGAAGCTAGTCCTCTCTTCCCCCCAGCAATATTCCTATAAATAGGTCTTAACATGTCCTGGGTTTCTGTTTCTCCTCTTCTTACCTCCTTGATTCCATGATACCTTCTCCTCAACTTGCCACTGAACTGAAGCTTCTGGAGGGCAGGGACTGCATCATTTTCTATCTTTGAATTCCCATTTGAATTCCCTTAGCACACAACATCTTGTGTGTAATGCTTAATAGTTATGTGTTGAATGACTGACTGGTTTACAAACAATCCCCATTTAGGCATGTGAATGAGAACATAATATAGTGGAAAGAACACTGGATTTGGAGATGGAAGAGTTGAGTACAAATTTTGATGGACCTCTCCAAGTGACCTTGGTTAAATCAATTCACTTGTCTGGGTCTATCTTTCTTCATCTGCAAAAATAAAGCTGCTGGACTATATGCTTTTTATTATCCTTTCCAGTTTTGACATTCTATTGAGACAGAAATCTTTCAAACAATGAATTTTACATCCTTCCCTTTCAGAGATTGTGATTAAATTGCTAAATGAGCCAATTTGAATTTCACCTCTTCTTAGCCCATCCCACGGTTAAATGGGGGAGGCAAGTAATGAAGCAACAAAAAGGCTTTATTATTTGGAAAATGTTCTTTTCCAAGTCAACCTGGGCAGGCTTTGACCAACTGAAAGAACAAGGGATTTAATTAAAGGCTGAAAATAGAAGTAAAACAAGACAAAAATATGAAGCGAGATATTACAGCAGAACAGCTAACAGAAAAATCAATGCACATAAGAACATAGATAGACAGTAACCAAAGTAATCTGGCATTGAATAAATTAAATATATTAGACTTACTGCACTTTAGTGTTGAAAGTGACCAGATCAACAAGGTAAGTAAGGTCCTTCCAATGCAGATCATTGCTAAGTTAAAGAGGTCCAGTCTCTGTTTACAAGAGATTTAAAATAGAAAAGGGAAATTTCGAAGTTGTCTTTTAAATTATTAGAGGTTACTGGAATGAAAACCTCTCTTTTGCTATCACACATTTTGAGGCCTCAAAGGGGAGATTTTTAAAAAATAATTTCCTTTTCCCATCTACTTTGATATTAAGCAGTTCTAGTAGGATATTTCAAAAGGAGCAGAGAACAGCTCCCAGCTCAGCTATCCTGACTGTTAGGTGAGTTGAAACTGTACCAAACACAACCTATTATGGCTAGATGGCCCCAGACCATGTGTCACAACTCATCCTGGCTCCCACCAAGAAACCAGGGTCTACTGAGTATGGAACTCTCACCATCTGACCAGAAATGTATGTGTACCTTCGCTTTCTACTCCATACCCTACACTCCATCTCGGGCTCCAAAAATAATCATCAAAGCATATAAGCATTGCTACTGGAAGGGAGGAGAAGGTTTACTCATTTTTCACTTCTGTGAAAATCTTCATGATTCCATTTGGGGTTTTCTTGGCAAAGATGCTAGAATGGTTTGCCAATTCCTTCTCCAGCTGCAGATGAGGAACTGAGACAAACAGGATAAGGTGACTTGCCCAGGATCACAGTTAGTATCTAAGGCCAGATTTGAATTTAGGAAGATGAATCTTCCTGACTCCAGGCCCAGCACAATATCCACTGTGTCACCTAGCTGCCCTCTTTCATACTGGAAAGGTTGTGACAAGTAACTGCCTTCTAGTTCCATTCACCAATCATGTGCCTCCCCAGATCAAAACTCTCTTCCCAGTCTGCTTCATGCCTATATGTCTTTTATATCTCTAATTACAATATAAGCTTCTTGAAGGCTGGGATTGTCTCACTTCTATATTTTTATCTAGTGTCTGATACATGATAGGTACTTAATAAATGTTCTTTTTTTTTTTTGGAGGGGGGAAGGTAGGGCAATTGGGGTTAAGTGACTTGCTCAAGGTTATATGGCTAGTAAGTGTTAAGTGTCTGAGGTCAGATTTGAACTCAGGTCCTTCTGACTCAAGGGCCAGTGTTGTATTCTCTGCGCCACCTAGACGCCCCACAATAAATATTCATTTTCCATTCCATACTTACAGTGTCTGAAATTTCATCCTTAAAAATTTAATCTTTAGAATTTTCCTTTAAATACAAATAGTCCAGGAAGGATACACATGAAACTCATCTAATAATTCAATAAATATTTGTAAAGCCTGGAGTCTCTACCCTGTACAAAGTACTGATGAATAAGAGAGTATTTTGTTCTCAAAATGTTTATAATTTACAAGATAAAATGTTAATGGATAGTACCTTTTTTGATCACAACAAGGCTGTAATGTAGTAGTATGTATTATTATTTCTATTTTACAAATAAGAAAAATGAGACTTGAAGTTAAGTGACCTGTCCAAGGTCACACAGCTAATACATAGTACTTGAACTGAGGTGTTTTGACACCATTTCCACTGTCTAGTTAACCATATTCCCTCTCAATTCATACAAATTGTAAAAGATGTTTTCCTTCTAAAAAGAGCAGACACCTAAAACCATTGGTCAAGAGCAGGGAAAAGACTCAGAAAGAGGCAGTAAGAGGCCCCAGTGTTGGCCTCCTTAAATTTTCCTGGGACTAGTCCTGTTCTTTATACTTTGAAACTATTTCAATGCTATCATTTGTGTTCACCTAGAAATAGTATATTTGGCATGCTTCTTCTCAAATTCTGTTTTGATATTCATATTATCACCTTCATTTTTAAATTTGAAATTTATATTGATATCCTTTATTTTTTATAACCTTCACATCCAAATTTATTCCCCTCCTCCTTTCCCCAGTAAACCATCTCTTATAATAAAGAAAAAAGAAAGAAAAAAGTTTCAATAAAATTAAACAATACATCAACTCAGCATGACAGCATATGCAATATCTGACACCTATAGCAAAGGAAGGAGGGAGGAGTATTTTTCCATTCTTTGGGGACAGACTTGGGCATTATAACTGCACCCCAAAGTCTGAGGTTTTTGTTGTTGTTGCTGTCCTTCCCTTTTTCCACTGTTGTAGTCATTGCATGTAAAGTTTTCTGTTTCTACTTCCTTCACTCTGTTCATCAGTCAGTTCAGGTCTTCCATGATTTTCTGATATCTTCATAGTTTTCTTTTCTTATAGTACAGTGATATTCTGTTATGTTAAAGTACAACGTTTAACCATTCCCCAATCAATGGGCATCTACTTTGTTTCCAGTTCTTTGTTTCCACAAAAAAAAAAGGAGGTTTTGTTTTGGAGTTTATAGTAACTTTCTGACTTTAACCTCATTGGGTTAGATCCCAGGGTCAAAGAACATAAACATTTTACTCACTATTTAAAAAACATAATTCCTGGCTACTTTTCAGAATAGTTGGGCCAATTTGCAACTCTACCAATAATGTATTTTTCAATCAATCAATAAGTATTTATTTAGCACCTTCTTTGTGCTAGGCACTAAGTATACAAAAGCAAAAATCAAATGGTTCTTGCTTTATTTATATTCTGTCAATTGTGACAGAATATAAGTGCATAGAATATAGTGCATACATGCTGGATTTGAAATGAAGGAAAAACTAAGTTCAAATCCTACTTCTGATTCTTAATAGCTGGATGACCTTTGGGTTTCAGTTACCTCCTCCATAAAACTTAAATATCATTGAGGCAGGCTCAGTGATATCTAAGGTCCCTTCTAGGTCTACATCTATAATCCTGTGATCTCTAAAATCACTTGCCCTCTCAGTCTGTCTCATTTTTCTCCTCTATAAAAATGAAGGAATCAGACTAGATTGATCAATCAACAAATATATATTGTTTACTTTGTGACAAACACCGCAGTAACTGCTGGGGATACAAAGACAAAAGTGAAAAAGCTCCTGCCCTCATAATGCTTCTATTCTGAAGGAGAAAATAGCATAATATACATAAGTACATACATAACTTATACAAAATGAATGCAAGGAAGGTTTAGGAAGGAAGGCATTAGCAGCAGTGTGGACTGGGAAAGGCTTTAAAAGGCAGCACTTGAGCCGGGTGAACAGAAGGAAGGTGGTGCTAGCATTTATCTAGTGCTTTAAGGTTTACAAAGCACTTTACAAATATTATTTCATCCTATCTTCAAATCCCTGGGAAACAGAAGGCATTCTTAACCCCAGAATACAAATGAGGACCTGAAGTGGACAGAGATTAAGTGACTTGCCCAGGGTCATACAGCTAGATTGGAGTGAAGGATGAGTTTTGTTTTGGCCATTTTGACTCTGAAGCTCCTACAGGAAATCTAGCTCAAAATATTAATTAGGCAGTGACGTAGGAGAAATGACTTAGGTGAAGAGAAGGGAATAAGCCTTTATTTAACACCTACTATGTGCCAGGCATAAGTACCTCATCTGATTTTATGATGACTGATTATATCCACCTGAATGATAGCTAAACCCATGGGATCTGATGAGGTTAACCAGGGGAGAAAACGTAGAGAAAAAAGAGAAGAGGGTCTAAGACAGACTCTTCAAAACACCACAGTCAGGGAGCAGGACACAGATTTTTTCAGCAAAGGAGACTGGGAAGGAGCATACTGAGCTGTCCTCCATTTCATTAGCCAGTCCCTTATTATGACTCCTGTCATTTGCCTTGGGGTTTAAGGAGCAAGAGAGGCTAAGGGAGGGATAAAGTCTGTACTATTGTTGTTGCTGTTGTTAGTTTTACTTATTCTATTCTACAGCTAGAAGTTAAACCCCATTTTGTGTGAAAGAAACTTTTGCACTAAGTACAGTTTACGATAATTCCTTTTTCTTGCATGCTGAGTTGATAGTTTTTCTGAAGCACAGTCACATATCTTGCAAATGTGCTTATCAAAAGTGCCACGTGATTTTTTCATTTTTTCCCAACTTTTTAAAGGTTCTTCTCTACCCCCACTAACTCAAATAACAGAAGTCCCTGCCAAAGTCAATATTTATTAGTGTCCAAGCTGAGCAATGAGAGAATCACCACCTCCCAAAGTCAATGACTTTGATATCATCCTTGGGTTAATTATGGGAACTAATCCATCACAGGTTTTCCTCCAAACAACAGGCAAGTATATGTCAAAGTGCTATGGATCAGAGACCAATCATGGGTAAGGAAGAGACCATCCATGGGCCAGGTTCCTGTACTTTAGACAATTAGCATTCAGAAAAGATTGTTCACAAACTCAGGCATGAGTTTTGTGCTTATAAATCTTCAAGAATGTTTGAAAACACAGAGACTCATTGATCAAGATTGATGTTAGAAGTGCTGCATTTTCATTATTTCCATATTTTATGTATATGTGCATATTTATATAGTAGAAGAAATCCATCATTACATCAAATTGTAGTCAGACATATTGCAATCCTCAAATGAATACTTTATTTCTACTTGTATTAGTGTGGAAAAGATTAGTAGAGTCAGGAGAAACTTTATAGGTCCAGAGTATTTTTTTCTTCATCTGAAAATTTACATTACCCATTGTAATTAAGAGCAGCATTTGCACCCCAAGCATTCATAGTTATCAGCAGGAAATAATCTCTGTAATGACTCATCTTTCAATAAATCTCACTGGAATAGAAATGAGTGAGGCTTTCACCTTTTAGATGTCCAGGGATAATGTTTGTCACTATTGATTTAAAGAACAGTAGATATTAGACATTAGGTTTGGGGTGGAAGAGCCTGATCACCTTTCTGACCCTTCAGATTAACCCTATGAACCTAGATTAAGGAGGGGTCAGACAGGTAGATACACAGGAGAACCAAGAGAAAGCAATATCATTAAACTTGCAGAGGAAAGAGTGTCCATAGGTGGAGGGTGGTCAAAACTATTTAAAAAAAAAAAAGGCTTGGGATTCAAAAAAAGGTATCAGATTTGGCAATTAAGAGGTAACTTGTAAATTTGGAGACAGCAGTTTTAGTTGAGGGATGATGAGGTTGGAAGCTAGATCACAAAGGGTGGATAAGTGAGAAAAGAGGAAGTAAAGACAAGGAGCATATTTTCCCTGGATGTTTGGTTGAGAAAAAAGGAAAGATAGAGGATGATAAAAGATGATAGCTTGTGAAGATATTAGGTATTCAAAGTCTAGCAGATAAGGCTGTTGGTAGACAGCAGGGAATCAGTAGACGGAGAAAGACTGAAGATTAGAGAGTGAGTTGGGGAAATGATTGTGAGGGCAATAAGCTGGAAAAGTTGGGAAAGAATAGGATCAAGGGTACAGGTAGATAGGTTTGTCTTGCAAGGAAAAGGTCCATCTCTTCAGTGTGAAGGAGAGTTTATTAATGGGTTTACGTTTCCACAGCCCTTCCCACACTGACAATACTTATACTTTTCTCCTTTGCCAATTTGCGGGGCATGAGGTAAAACTTCAGGGTTGTTTTATTTGCATTTTTCTCATTATTAGTGATTTGGAGCAAATTTTCATATGATTAATAGTAGTTTAGAATTCACTAGAGAACTCTGTTCATATCCTTTGACCACAAATCCTTTGGAAATTAGCTCTCAGCTTTATATATTTGCATTGTCTTTTAGATATGAAGCACTTTGCAAAGAAATTGGATTCCAATGTTTTTCCCAACTGACAGCTTCCCTTCTTGCCCTGGTTGCATTGATCTTGTTCATGCACCACTTCTTAATTTCATGTAATTTAAATTAATCTGTTTTATGCTGATCAATCACTTCCATCGCTTGATTGACTAACAGTTCTCCCCCATCCATTTCTATAAGTGTTACCTTCTGACCATCTAGTTGTCTTCCAATTTTTTAGTGGTGTGACCATATAATCTATTTTGAGCTTATTTTGCTATGTGATTTAAGGATATTGGTCTAAACTAATTCTAACTAGACTGCTTTCTAGTTTTCCTAATAATTCTCATCAAATAGAGATTACTTCATAAGTAATTTATTTTCCCAGGCTTATTGAACACTCTCAGTTCCATTTTCAACACACTAATGGAAACCTACAAATGCCTTTGAAAGTGGTAAATCCAACTTGGGTGATCTCTACAACTAATGGATTGTTTTAAACAAAAACTCAGCCAAGTTAGTGAAGAAAAGCAAAACTAATTCCTAGAATGGATTGACATTTTCAATTCAGCAAATAGTTTGAGAGACTACAGAGTAAAGGGAATGGAGAGCTAGATCTACAGTCATGAAGATAGGCTCTGACACTTAAGAGCTATGACTCTAGGCAAGTCATTTAACTTCCTGACCCTCAGTTTCTCCATCTGTAAATGACAATGATAAAACTTGCAGTACCTACCTCATAGGAATGATGTGAGATGCTTTATATAGGGCCATTTGCAAATTTTCATAAAATTCACAAATATGGTTTGAGATGCTTCATATCAAGTTATTTGCAAATTTTAAAGCACTGTATTATAGAAGAAAAATTCTGTGCTCTGCATTTTGGACACATATGTCAGGAACAAATTAATTAATTAATTAGATTGTTCTAATCATTTTTTAAGTGAAAAAAATCTAAAAGGATGCAAATCCATTCTGTCTTTCAAAATCTTTCTTCCCAGGCCATTTTCCACATACTCCACATTTGAGAACAAAATCAACATTTCATAATCATGATTAAATAGGAGAATGAAGTCTAGGCAATAATTTTGATTTATCAAACAAAATAATCATCACTTTACTGTCAGGTAACCCTGTAAAATCATTTTCCTAAACTATTGAAAGGCATGCTTTCAGATTATCACCTTATTTTTTTTATCTTTAAAGAGAACAGAATTCTCCTTTGAACTCTGATTTTGTTTCTTTTTAGAAACTGGTTACGTCTTTGAAACAGATGTTAAAAGGATTCCAGGCTAGGCTAATGATCAAGTACCAACAAAGTTTTCTATTCAGGTGTAAGCACAAGCAAGGTGGGATTTTTGTTGTTTTTCTTTCTGGAGTTCAGTTTCCCAGGCTCATATTAACTGTAAACATCTGAAGGATCAATCTCCTTTGAACCCTGGTAATTCACAGCTGTGCAGAGTCACATAGGTCGTGATGTCTTCTGGCCCTAAACCTATCAGTTGAAAACTATATACACTGGGAGGCTGGTATTTTATTTTGGGGCTCACTCATGGGAAAAATGTGTCTTTGTGATTTGAACAGATGAGACTCTGGGTAGCCATTGTTAAGGAAACCGCTGGCTGTGCCTGAACCCAGATGCTTGCACTCTCTGGTCTGTGATTAAGTATCTATCACTCAGTTTAGACAAGTTGGAGTCCTGTCTATTGGATCTCTGTGTTAAATTTCTTTATGTTCTCTGCTTGTATTTTCTTCATGTTCAGGATACTGACTCTTCCTCTGAACTAGTGAATGACCTTTACCTTCTTTACTTCTCTGCTCGTATTTTTCTCCATGTTCAGGTGCTAACCTTTCCCCTGAACTAGTGAATGATTTATATATGTTTAATTAAAGTAAGATTGTTGACCCCTTTGTCTTTCCTTTAGAAAAGCAGATAAAAGAACCTGTGTTAGCAGACCATCCTGGGTGTGCTAGGGTACTTGCTAATACACTAGGTGAGATGAAAGACTTGGGACAAAAATATTGAGAAAATATAATTTCTTAAATATGTCTAAGAGAGGAAACTGGAGTAGGAAAAGGATAATATATTTCCAGAATTTAAATATCAGTTGTTAATATTATCTTGTAGAGTCATGTACACAGACCCAGTCTCAAATATAACTTCTCTCATACATCCCTGACAGGTATCATCTAGTTGAATTCTAGTCCATGTCTGTGTAATGGTAATGGGGATTTGAAGATTTTCCCTGCCCCCTGTAGTGGGAAGCAAACAAGTACTTAGTGCCTCATTTCAAGTTGAGCTTTCCACTTGATTGTATCAAGCCTTTGTTAAAAAACTAAACTTGTGAATCCCACAGTGGGAGGGACTTGATGATACAACAAAAAGGGGTGGTGCAGGGAAGAGCTAATGACCAGGATAAAAAGCTGAGCATAAGCTGAGAGGAGCCAGAACTGATGGAAGTAAGTAGCATGGAGGCTGAGGAGCTACCATGAGTGAGAGAGGAGCATTCTTGCTTGAGGGAGTCTGTTTTGTTTTGAACGCCCGATGGAAGGAAGGTTTGGGAAGGCTTGGGAATGTGGGTATTTGCCGCACTGGTATGTATACCAACTTCATGGTTACTGTAATGAATTTGGCTAATGGGTCTGCCTGCCTCAAGTTTCTATCCACTCCAACCTATCCTTAATTCAGTCACCAAAATGTTTTTTTCTAAAGTTCCATGTTGTCCCTCTACTCAATTAGCTGCAAAGATTCCCTATCACCTCCAAGATCAAATACAAAACACTCTCTTTGGCATTCAAAGCCCTTCATAACCTAGCCCCCTCCCATCTTTCTAGTCTTCTTATACTTCACTCCCTACCATGTATTCTTTACTTCACTCAAAGTGAGAACCTGAAAAGGCCTTATTCTAAAAGGTCCAGAGTCTCCCATTGCATCCTGGGTCATCTCCAGTCATCCTGATGAATATCTGGCCACTGGACTCAGACGGCTCTGAAGGAGAACATGAGGCTGGTGACCTTGCATAGCCCTCTCTCACTCAAATCCAAGTCAACTACAAGTCATGTCATTCATCATCCTCCTGATGTCACGGTCCTCTTAGAAAATGAAGGACAAACACAACAACAATCCAGTGACACTGACCTCCTTGCTATTCCATGAACAAAATACTCCATCCTCTGTTCCAAGCATTTTCTCTGGCTATCTTTCATGCATGGAATACTCTCTCCCTTCATTTCTACCTACTGCCTTCCCTGGCTTCCTTCAAGATCGAATTAAAGTCTTAACTTCTACAGGAAGCCTTTCCCAACCCATCTTAATCCTAGTACCTTCTCTCTTTTAATTAATTCATTTAACTAAGGAATTAATTAATTAATTTTAGTAAATTAAATTAATTATATTCATTAAATTTAATTAATCTAATTGATTTGCCTTGTTTGCTTCTTGAGTCCCTTTTTGTATCCTGAGCACTTAGCACAATGCCTGGCATAGAGGAGGCACTTAAGAGAGTAGGCAGCTTTTGACTGACTCATCTCTAAACTTCCGTTTCCTTAGTTGTCTATAATGTTTATCCTTCCCTCCTTACAGAGTTGTGAAGTTAACTATGGAGTTAGTTTAAAAAGCACTGGTTTTAAAGTCAGAAGACCTGGGTTTAAGTTCTTATTAATTTAAGGGAATTCACTTAACCTCTGTGGACTTGAGTTTTCTCATTTGTAAAATGAACGAGGGAGACTAGATAACCTTTATGATTCCTTCTAGCTCTCTGATTCTATGAAAGTGTTTCTTAATATGCAACACAAATGTGAGCTATTGCTACTGATTGATTCTTTAGCCTCTGACCTCCCTAGGCCATGTCTGGTACCCCTAAGAAGACAGGGAGCAGTAAGAACTACTCAGGATCTTTGATAGGAAAGAACATGGCAATACTGGAAGATTTAACTAAAAAGAGTGGGACAACATGAGAGAATACATAGAAAGATGGAGAGACTGGTGTGTGGGAAGGAATCCAGGGAGGCAGAGAAACAAGAGGGCTCCATGGGGTATGACGGCAAAGCCACCCCAGGTAGGAAAAGTCCAAAGAGACTGAACTTTGTCCCCAAATTCTAAAGAGGAAGTCACTGTCTCTCCCTTCTTCCACTCCTTAATTCCCTCCCTATCCCTAAGAAGACAAGAATAGAAAGGGGTAGGAATCCATATCTGTGCTGGAGAATGAGGGGAAGTCAGTGTCACTGAATTCCTGGGCCACCTTCTTTAGGGGAAGGAACAATACCTTCTGCTCTAATACATATGGCTTCTTCTTGTGTCCTTGTTTGACTTGGCTATTTTAACCTTTTATTATGCAAAAATGCCAATATTTTTTGAAAATGCAAGAATATATATAGTACAATTGATGTTATGCTTGTCGTTCTTTGCATTTACTGACAGAAAAAAAGAGTTTATTAAATGATCTCAAATCAATTTTTGGAATTCCATAAGCAAGCAAGATGCAGTAAAGCCTAATATTTTCACAAAACTATCAGTATTTGAAAACTGAGAAAGACAAGAAAAAGTGAGTAATGATGGAAGTCCTGGAAGAATGTTTTTCATACACTTGTCCTGACCTCTCTACTCTCATAGACTCTACCCTAGTTCAAGTCTTCTCCTCTCACCTGCACTACGGCAAGACCCACCAAATCAGTCTCTCTAATCCCAGTCTCCCCGCTTTCCAATCCATCCTCTATACAGATACTAAATTTAGGTTCCTAAAACACTGATTAGATTATGTCACTACCACTCCTCACTCAAATATAGCCAATGGCTTCCAAAGATAAAATACAAAAGCAAAAACAAAGAAAAATCACATCTGGAAAGTTCTTCCTCCTCACCTCGGCACACTTCATAGAAGCGCTAGCTTCCTTCAAAGTAGATCTTAGTTGCTACACTATAAAAGAGGACTTTCCTGAACCCCATCTCCCAGCGCTTTTAACATTTTCACCTCTTGAAATTTACTTTATTTTAATTATATGTATGCAAATTTTATCGCCCCATTGGAATATAAATTCCTCAAGTGAAAGGATTGTTTCCTTTTTTACAGTTTTTCTCACCAAAATTTAGCACACTGCCTGGGGCATTATACCATAACACAGCATAACATAGTAGATGCTTTTAAAAATGCTTGTTAAATTTATTTGAATATCAACCGATTAGTAAAAAAACATAAAGCCATCGGTTTGAGATAGACTGCCACCGGTCAGCTACCTCTCACTTCCATCATGTGACTACTGTGGTTTGAACACTTTGCTGGAAAAAAAAATAGAAGAGGTCAACAAAATAATATTTGCATAAAGGGCCCTCCCAAGGCCTCATTTTGGTCTTGGTTAAGAGGATCTCTGAGGGAAACACATGAAAAGAGCAAACAGGCCCAAATGACTATGGCTTTAAGTATTCTCATCAGTATTTATCTGAAAATCTGCCAGAGATTTAAAGAACTAATTAGTCAGGACCTCTGTGAAGACTCACTATGTTGTAACAAGTAGATTAACTTTTACCAACTCCATTCTGAAGATTAGAAAAAAATGAAATGGAGGAAGACCGACTTGCTCTCACCTAGTTAGCTTACCAGTTGCAAAGACAAGAATGAAATCCAGAAGTTGCTGATGTTCAGACACGCATTATCAGCATTTGTTTGTGGGATAAAGTGATAAAAGTTATTTAGAGCCAGCATTTAATGAATAGGCTGGTTCATTTCAAAGAGACCCCCCAATAATGGTTACATTATTTAGTTTCTTGGAGTCTTAGTTTCTTATCAGTAACGGAGAGATATTAATACTTATACTACTAACCCACAGAGTTGCTCTGAGGATTAAATGAGATGAAGCCTATAAAGTACTTTATAACCATAAAGCACTTGAAATTTGTGAGTCATTATTTATAATAATATCACATACAATTACCTGTGTTTAATATAGATGAAGAGCAGCTAGGTGGCACAGAGGACAGAGTGTCAAACCTGGGGTCAGGAAGACTTGAGTTAAAATCTGGCTTCAGAAACTTACTAGCTGTGTGACCTTGGGCAAGTCACTTCACTCTGTTTTCCTCAGTTTCCTCATCTGTAAAATGAGCTGGAGAAGGAAATGGCAAACCACTCCAGTATCTCTGCCAAGAAAACTCCAAATAGGGTCATGAAGACTCAGACACAACTAAAATGACTCAACAACACGTGAGCCAACTGTGTGCTCCTGTGGCCTAGGGTCATGCTGCAGAATAGTTTATGTTAAAGAGGAGGTAATTTTCATCATATCACAGAAAATATCAAATATGAAATGGGCAGTGACGACAGACCAGGCACCACGTAGTTATTGTAAACAGACCTGGTCCTTGCACCTCTAGAAACCTGATTAAACCTAGAACCAGTACGAGATAACCAAAGAGACGTCAGCAAAGAGGCATGGTTACCTTTTTTAAAACTCACCTCATCCCTTCCAAAGCCAGCTTATCCAATTGTGGAGTGTCCTTTGTTTCTGCCCAATTTGCCCCTAAGTCACCCCATCCCATGTCATCAGCCAAAATGATTACAAAATTAGGCCTCTTGAGGCCTGTCTTCCAATAGGAATGAAAATCCACAAGGGAGTAAAGGAATCCTGTTAAACTTGCACCCAGCAGCAAAACTTTCAGGAAGAGTCCCCCCATGGTCTCAAGGGACTGGATTCCTCTAATCTGGAGCAGTGAAATTGGTGGCACCACTCCAAATCTTGCTTTAACTGCAAGGAAATCACTCAGGAGACAGAGGAGAATCAGGAGCAGAATGCAAAAAAAAAATGTCTCCCTTTGGGTGGTGCAATACCCAGAATGAAGTTAGCAGACTGTGATTCTAGAAGTTGAGGAGTTAGGAAGCTTGCAGCCCACAGGATGGCCTTACTCTTCCTGTCAGTGAACCTTATCATTCACCAGACAGCTGGATGTAGACATTACACTGACATTTGATGTTTACATCTGGGGTCCACTAAAAAAAAGTTAGGGTTTTTTTTCCTGCTTTGTTTTTAACACAACATATAGTTTCAAGGGTTGTTGTCCCAAGTTCTTCTACAGTTTCTGTATCACGGTCACTTGGAAAATGACTCAGCTATGCAATCATGAGAATAACAAACATGTTATTTGAGCTGCAAGGCAGTGTTCACATCTGCTTGGGGTGCCGCTCCCTATGAGATGGGTTCAGGCAGCTGCAGAACACCTGGCCGTCCTAGAGGATGCAGTAGACATCGAGGGAGGGTTCAAAATCCAGATGGTAGTCCTTCGTTTCTTCTGCAAGTTTTTCTGAAACATATAAATACACCATACACACACACACACACACACACACACACACACACACACTCACACACTGGAGAAGAAAATTAGTCAAAACTGCCAGCACAGCTGTGTTTTATTCAGTAGGTTGGGAAAGAATGGCTTTTCCATGACAACAGATGTTTTTTTTTTCCCCTACTCAAATATTTAACCTGTATATCAGTTTCTCTGCCTCCAAAATAGTAATGATACCATTTCCAAATGACCTGATTCAACAAGGACTGGAAAAAAAAAAATCTTTCAAAAACACACTGACAGCCCTGAAGGAGTGGAGTAGAAAGAGGAATGATTCCACTAGAAAATCATTCTTTGTAATAATGATGCTATAAATTAAGAATTGATATGCAAAACATTCTTATTAACATGGAATAATAATAATAATAATAATAAACTACTAACATTTATACAGCAGATCTTAGGTCTAGAACTAGAAGGAACCTTGGAAACTATCTAGTGTAACATTCTCATTTTACAGATGAGCAAAGTGGGGCTAAGGGACATAAAGTCACTTCTCCAGGATCATGCTGGTAATGTCAAAGTTGGAGTTCAAGCCTAGGTCCTCTGACTCTAGAGTCAAACGCTTTCCCCTTTATACTACACTGCAATACCTTACATCTACTGTAACATTTGAAAAAAGGAATTCTGACCTCTTTTCAATCTGACATGGTTCCTTTAAGAAGGTATCTAAAGAGATGATAGAAAAATAAATTATCATGAATCTAGGCATAGATTAGACTAGAAAGTACTAGGAAAAAAAAGAGAAGTTGTCCTACTTAACTAATTATAATTCACTCTCCTTGAGAACAAAAAGCAAGAAATCAGAGTGGGAAATGGAATCAGCATGAGGCCAAGGTCTCTAGTCCATTAAGGAGTCTTCATTCACAAGGTCAATAAGAAGAACAGTAGGTAGAGACACTAGGAAATATGAAAGACATCAATTTAAAATCAGATGTTGAGGAAGGGACTGGGAGGAAGACAGACTGGTTTAGAGTATAAGAGGATGGATATTTCCATTCAGCTAGGACTGGTATTATGACAGATGCTCTTTTCATTAGTGTGCTAGCAAAATACATATTTGATGCTACAAAACCAGCTAACCCAACCATTTATGGTCAATAAGCATTTTTTTTTTGAGGAGGTGTAAAGCCAAGCACAAGCAGCTTTCCAGAGGACTGCTGCTGTGAACAGCTTCAAGATTCTGATTACACAGTATAGTGAACTCTCTATTTATTTAGCAGTAAATTAAAATATAACATTCACAGAAACCAAAGTACAGCATTCACAATGTTATGACATAACAGCTTATCACTAAAATGGTCACATAGTTTTCACCAAAGTGGCCACATAGTTTTAAGCAAAAGATATCATTCAGTAAGAACTTAACTCAATCATCCTTAAGAAGTGGGCCTCCTTAAAGGACACAAAGTACAAAGGTTCTCCACTCCTAGATCACAGTAAATCATAATCTCAGTCAGCATTAGGTACCCAAGAAGAGGTTTTTACATCTTGACGTGAAGCTGGCTCTCAGCTTCCATGGTTCCTCTTCCATGCTCCCAGCTCCTGGCCAAATCTAAACAACTGTCACCTGGATTCAAAGGCAGGCACTTATCAGCTCCTTGTACAGCTCTTTGTTCAGTTTCTTGTCCAGCATCTTGTCCAGTTCCTATTCCATATTGAAGCCCACAGTGTCCAGTCTACTTCAAGTTCTTCACAGTTCCTGTTTCTGGGAAGACAAAGTTTAACAGAGCCAAAACAACATTCATACACATTGCTGGCACCATCATCAATTCACTATCTGCCTGTGAAATCAACAGAGACTCACAAACAGGGTCCAAGAGGTCAACACAAATCATCAGTAAAGTCCTAGGACCCAAAACCCTCCTCCAGGACTTCTGTAAACACTCAACCAAAAAATCCTCTTTCAGGGCTTCCAGTAAGGTCCAAGGGCTTCTGTACAAAGTATCACAAACAAACATCAACAACGAAAGAAATGAAAAACACAGAGTTCCAGAATACCACAAGTTTTCTCCTTCTTCACTCTACCACCACAAGAGTTCTCTTCTCAGTTCTGCCACCACAAGTTCTGTTCTCAATTCTGTTATCTCCAGTCTGGGCCTCTCCTTATATATGGTCATTAGCTCTTCCCTTTCCTGTTGCATCAGCAACAGGAGTTCACAAGTTCTGCTTCTTCAACAAAGGACTTGATATAATCATGGGAAAGAAACTTGAACTAAAACAAGGTGCTTAATAATTAAATAATTAAATTGACAAGGTGTTAACTACTTCTTTGCTTGCCATTACATTCTACCCCTCCAGGATCCTTAGCCTTACAATCTAAACAGCCATGGATCCTGGAACAAATAGAGGCACCATACTTTGTAATCCTACTGACTATGCCATAAATGTGAAACTATTCACAGCAGCAGTCCTCTGGAAAGTTGCTCATGCTTGGCTTTACAGGAAGCAAGGCAAGGCAATTGGGGTTAAGTGACTTGCCCAAGGTCACACAGCTAGTAAGTGTGTCAAGTGTCTGAGGCTGGATTTGAACTCAGGTCCTCCTGACTCCAGGGCTGGTGCTCTATTCACTGCACCACCTAGCTGTCCCAACAAACATTTATTAAACACCTACTATGTGCCAGGTACTGGGTTAAGTGCTGAGAATACAAAAAAAATTTTTGGGAAAAAAAAGTCCCTATTCTCACAAAGCTCATAGTCTAATGCAGGGGTGAGCGGAGGAGGGAAGTACGCAAACAACTGTACAGAAATATAACAAATTGGAGGTAATCAATAGGAAAAGCACTCACATTAAGGAAGACCAAGAAAGACTTCTTGTAGTCCTATAAGATTTTAGTTGGAACTTGAAAGCAGTAAGAGACCACAGTAGATAAGAGATGGGGAAGGCAAGAACTCCAGGAAGAGGGAACAGCTCATGAAGATTTTGTCAGAAGATGGAGTGTCTCTTGTAAGGAACAGCAAGAAGGCTGGTGTCACTGGCTTAGAGACTATGCCATGGCAAAAGGAGTACAGTGTAAGAAGACTGGAAACCTATGAGGGGGCCAGTTAATGAAGAACTTTGAATGCCAAAGGATTTGGCACTTGGATGGCTAGGTGGCACAGTGGATAGAGTGTCAGACTTGTCTTCCTGAGTTCAAATCTGGCTTCAGACATTTACTAGCTATGTGATCTTGGGCAAGTCATTAAATGCTGTTTGCTTCAGTTTCCTCATCTGTAAAAATGAGCTGGAGAAGGAAATGGCAAAGCACTCCAGTATCTTTGCCAAGAAAACCCCAAATGTGGTTAACACAACTGAAATGACTCAACAGAGGTGGTAAGAAACCACTGAACTTTATTGAATGAGAGTGGGGGGGGGTGACTACACTTTAGGAAGATTAATCAGACAGCTGAGTAGAAGGTAGACTGAAGTGGGGAGAGATTTGAGGCAGAGAGACCAATCAGAAGGCTACTGCAACAATCTGAGCAAGAGATGAGGAAGGTCTGCACCAACATGGTGGCAGTGGCAGAGGAAATAAGGGGGTTTAGATTCGAGATGTTGTGAAGGTAGAATTGAAGGACTTGGTAAGAGGTTGGGTATGGAGTGGGATGCATGAGTGAGAGTGAGGATGTTGTAAGCCTGGGTGACTGGAGGGATGGTGATACCCTTGATAGATATAGGAAAGTTGGGAAGAGAGAAAGGCTTGGGGGTGGTGGGGAGAAAAAGAGTTTAGCCTTGGGCATGTTAAGTTTAAAGTGTCTACAAGACATAGGCAGTTGGAGATGCAAGACTGAAGGTGAGTAGAGAAGTTAGGTCTTGAATAAGTAGATTTATAAGCATAGAAATATCAGCACCAAGAATAATAAGAATTATTAGCATAGAAATGACAGTTGATTCCATAGAAGTTGATGAAATTACTAACTGAAAAAGGTTAAAGGTAGAAGAGAAAAGGGTTCAAGATAGAACCTTGATATTCATAGTTAATAGAGATCATGAGGATGAAGATTCAGCAAAGGAGACTGAGAAGGAACAGTCAGACAGGTAGGAAAAGAACCAGCAGGGAGCAAAGTCCTGAAAATCTTGAGAGAAATTAATGTATCAAGGAAAAGAGGGTGACTGAGAGTGCCAATGGCTGCAAAAATGTCAAGAAGGAAGAAGAAGGAGGAGAGGCCATTAGATTTAGAAAAAGGGACCAAGGGTTAAGATGGGGGCAGGGAGGGAAATGGGGAAAGAATTACAATCCTGAATTATTAGGACAACCTGGAGGTAGCACTGACTTTGGGGCCAAAATCCTATCTTTCATACTTGAGTACTCATTTTTTTAAAATATTTTTTTAGACATTTGGGGTTGCCCACAGTCACACAGTAAGTGTCTGAGACCAGATTTGAACTCAGGTCTTCCCGATCCCAGGGCTGGTGCTCTATCCACTGTACCACCCAGCTATCCCCCATATTCATTTATAAAATGATATGATGGAACCTTAGTCCTCTGAGTTCCCACTAGCCCTACACTTACTATCTTATGAAGGTCAGCAGAGGTGGGGGTATTATGGATGAGGAATAATGCAACTGCTTTGTATTGATGAGCTCGCTGGTTTTGCTGAACTGCTTTTTTTCTCTCTTTTTTTTTTTATCTTTCTTACAAGGGATGGCTTACTGAATAGGGGGAAGGGATATGTGAGGAAATGAATGTGATATAAAAATAAAAGACATGAATAAAATTGAATTTTTTTAAAAGGATGAGCAGATAGATGTTTAATCAAAATAAAAGAAACTCCAAGACAACAGCCACAGTCATCTGGTAGTCAGTGAGTCCATTGTGCAGAAATGCAAATCTTTCTGAATTCCAGAATGACACTCATACTTTCAACTTTAATTTTAATCAAGTAGTATTTGTGAAGAAAAAAAACAACATTTCTCTTTCCCTAGAATAACAATATGCACACAAAAGACATTTAATAAATTCTTGTGGACTGACTCCCATCCTATTTCAAAGGCAACCAGCCTGGAGTGGATAGCACAGTGGATAGAGCACCTGGGGCCTAGAGGCAGAAAGATCTGAATTCAAACACAGTTTTAGAAACTAGCTGTGTAGCCCTAAGTCATCTAACTTCTGTTTGCTTCAGTTTTCTCTTCTGTAAAATGGGCATAATAATAAGCCCTACCTGCCAGGATTGTTTTGAGGATCAACTGAGATAATTATAAAGTATTTAACACAAACCTTGGCACCAAGTAAGTGCTATGTAAATGTTAGCTATTATTATTGTTAATTATTATTAAACTGAATTCTCTCTTCTAGGGCCTTTCCAAGGTTTCTTCTTAAAAAGCTACTGAGGTTAGAACTCCAGTTTCACTCCTTAAAAGTAATCTATTTCGGTTGGTTCCAATTAAACAAGGGATTTAACGGCATAAATTTGCTTAAGAAGAAGCACGCCCAGAAAAAGGGGCAAACAGAGATTGTTTTCTTTACTGTTCTCCAATATAAAGTTTCTTGAGGATTTTCAAAGATAATTATTAATACTTACTACAGAAAAGAATGAACATAAGCCAATTAATCTAGCCTTTCTCTCTGCCACTTCCCATCACCCTAGCCACCCCACCCCAAACCACTGTACTCCCTAGGGAAAGATTTCATTCCTTATCCTGTCCCCAATTTTTTTTTATGGAAGGGGAAAAGCAGGCTAAGATTAAGAGACTTGCTTATAGCCACAGATAGAAGTCAAGGTCAAGGCTGAGACTTGGAGCTCAGGTGCTCAGATGACTCTGGCCTGCGTCCTTGCTTTCAGGAATTATTATCTCTGCATTTTCCATCTCTGTTCAATAATTTTCCATCTCTGTTCAATACTCCTTTATTGCTCCCACACATCTCATTAAAATAAAGAGACAGAAAGAATATGCATAGAAAAGAGGGAAATTTCAACTAAAGGGGGAACAAAAAAGATGCTTCATGCTGCCAGAGGGAATAAAACTTGTATTTCCTCTTGTTCTCTTTGACTTTGCAATTCAATTCAACAAATACTTTTTAGGTACCCACTATGTGCTTAAACAAATATTTATTAGGTACCTACTATGTGCTTAAACAAACACTTATTAGGTACCCACTATGTGCTTAAACAAACACTTATTGGGTACCCACTATGTGCTTAAACAAATATTTATTAGGTACCCACTATGTGCTTAAACAAACACTTATTAGGTACCCACTATGCGCTTAAACAAACACTTATTTGGTACCTACTATGTGCTTAATCTGCTTAACTCACCCAATCTACCATGATAGGATTACACTGAGCAGAAAAGGATGTTAGAGGCCTTCTCCTCCAATCCTCTCCTTTTACAGATGAAAAAACTGAGGTCCAAGGATGTTGTGATCTGCCAAAGTTCATAGAGCTTGTGAGTGTCAAAAGATGGGATTTGAACCCAGTTCCTCTGACCCAAGAAATAGTGCTCTTTTCCACTATACCATGCTGCTTGTTTGCAGGCTCTGAATATATCATACACAGATGAATAATAGAGTTTTTGTCCTCAAAGAGTCCACAGCATAGCAAGGCATGGACAGAATTAGGTGACTTAAGTTTGAATCCTATCTCTGATACTCTGTGTGCCCTGGGGAAGTCACTTAATCTACAAGATGCTCACTTTCCTCATATACAAAATAAGGGTAATAATAACACATAAGCATTTATTAAGGAAATCGTATGTACCAGGCACTGTGCTAAGTGCTTTACAAATATTATCTCATTTGTTCCACACAATAACTATGTGAGGTAGTGCTATTATTATCCTCACTTTATAGCTGGGGAAACCTTGGCAGACAGAAGTTGAATGACTTGCCAAAGTCTTATAAGAGCCTGAGACCAGATTTGAACTCTTGAATCCAGTCCCAGTGCTTTATCCACATAGATGATACATTAGTATCCGTACAAGATTAGGAGAATTCCAGATCTTCCCCATGTTAGGTGGGACTCTCCAGTGGCAGAGTTCTGGGAGGACATGGACAAGAATCACATAAAATAGACAAGCATTATGGATTGTGATCATCATTGGAGGGAATGCCCATATTAGTTCAATAACAGATCTATTGAAATTTTGGAGTATTGGTATATCGCCAAGGCAATATTCACAGTACTGACAGTGACTATGAATATGCTGGCATAGTTCTGAATTGTAAAATATAACAGTCTATATAGAAGACAGAAGCAAAACATTTATTCAGACACCAGAAAGCCAAATCCCAACACCAGAAAGTCAAATCCCAAAAGCAGAAAAGCGAATCCATCATAGCAACAAAGAAGTTAATACACCTTATCACTACAGGAAGCAACACTATCCCAAAGCCTCCCCCTTTCTCAGGTCTTCCCATAAACACTTACAAGCCTAGCTGTCTCCTTGCCTGCATCCTCTCTCTCCCTCCACCCTAATTGTTCTGACTCCCACCTTCCTCTCAGCTCTGCTCCACCCTTCCTGCTCTATCTGTTCTGCAAACTCCTCCTACCAGAGGCCTCATGTGATTACATTCTACCTATTAAGGAGCAAGGAAGATCTTCAAATTCCCATTCCCATTACAATTGGAGTATCTATCTACTTCATGGGGATATTGTAGGGAAAGTGTTCCAAAAAAAGGGAGATAAGACTATAGGTATAGCAACACTAATGGTAGATAAGACAGGTACCCAAATGACCATAATGCATGAGAGTATGAGTCAAGCTGACATTGATACAATACATGTATATAGAGCATGATTACAAATGAAAGATTATGAGAAGTTTGAGAACAAGAATTAGGAGGAATGAGGAAAGATCTTAAAGTGAGCCTGAAAGGAACATTGAGGGATCTTAAAAGATTTCCCTAGGACTTTGCTATCTCACACAATAAATTCCACAAAGAAGGATCACTTGTTGCTTGAGCCGCTTGTTACCCTTCCAAAAGACTACAAGATCAAGTTGTTAAACCAGATTCTCCCAGTATGAGCATAAACTACCTTCCATGCTCCAGTTCCTTCTGCCAAGTAACTTCTACCTCAGGAGACTATCTGTTTTAGCAATAAACTCAGCATGTTCCCTGGTCACACATTCTTAATAGACAAGATAGGTGTATTTGAATTTTATTTTTTTTCTGCTTCACTGTTCACCTTTGGGCTAGAAAAGCCAATAAATATGACTAGATTGTGAATAGAAGAAAAAGGAAAAGAAGCAAGCTTTAATAAAGGAGCTGAAACCATATTTTGCTTGAAAGTTCTTTAAGATTGAAAGTCTAAGAAGAGCAGTCTTGGAGGAGATATATATGCTATCCTCAAATATTTGAAGAGTTGTCATGTGGAAGAAAGATTAGCTTTGCTTTGCTTGAATTGCTTTGTTTTGCCAGAGGTCACAGAAATAAGAATAATACACAGAAGTTTCAGGGAAGCATATTTAGACTTAAAAAAAACTTCCTAACTATTAGAACTGTCTAAAAGTATAATAGGCTGCCTCAGAAGGCAGATGACCATTTTTCAAGAATACTGTAGTGAGAATTCCTCCTTATGTCAAAGTTAACCTAGAGACATCAGAGGTATCTATTAACTAAAATTCTATGATTCTAAGAAGAATAACCAAAAGACTAGATAATTGAGAGCTAAATATTTATCAGCTTCTAACAATTCCAGGATTTGGTATCCTCGCCTTGGACAAACATACTGGCTCCTAGATGGGACATCTCTCTATCTAGGGCTCTCCTGGAGAGTCTTAAAAACAGCTGCAATAACAAAAATAAGGTTAAGCAGAACTTTGGCAAAATATCTTGTTGGTTTTCTATGGCACCTGATGAGCTTTGGTTAAGAGAGACAAGTATAGATTTCAAAGTCATCTGCATAGAGATAATAACTGAACTCATAAGAGTTAATGAGATCATTATGGGACCAAGAGAGAAAAGGCACAGAAAGAAAAGCTAATATTTACACAAAGTTTAAGGTTTGTAAAATGTTTTACATATGTTATTTCACTTGATACTCACATAAATCCTGGAAGTAGGGGACTATTACCCCATTTTACATATTAGAAAACTGAGATTGAGTACATTTAAGTGAGTTGCCCAGTGTCACATAGCTAGTAAGCACCTGAGGCTGGATTTGAACTCATCTTCCTGATTTCAGACCCAATGTTCTATCTTCTATGCCACTGAAAAGAGAAGAGGGTCCAGAACAGTCCTTTGGGGGAGATTATCAGGGTTAGGGAGCATGTCCTGCTCCCTAAAATAAATCCTTCTATTGGATTAGTTCTGTGAATTTTGGATTCAGTTAAAAGGTTGCACTTGAGGACCTAGAGGGCCACATGTGGCATGGAGGCCACAGGTTCCACACCCCTGGAGCAGGCTATAATCATCCAGCAGAGATTTTGGAGTGTCTGACAGGTAAAGAAGAATCAAAATAAACAAAGAAGAGAATATCCAAGAATAAATGTATAAGCTTTGTTGAGGTCAAAGGATTAAGAAATGGCTATCAGATTTGGCAATTAAGAAATCAATGATAACTTTGAAGAGACCAGTTTCAATGGAGCATTTGAACATAAAGTCAGAATGAAAAGGAATTAAGAAATGAATGGGAGGAGGGGAAGTGGAGGTAAAGAGTGCAGATGGTATTTTCTAGGAGATTAACTGTAAAAGAAAGGAGAGATATAGGACAAGAACAAGGGCAAGATGGCAGAGCTAAGTGAAAGCATTTTAAGAATGGGGAGATTTGAAGTTTATAGAAAGCATTGGAGGACCCAGTAGATAAGGAGAAATTGACTATGAAAGAGGCTGACTGAAGGGGCAAAATTCCAGAGATGAGAAGCTAGGAGTTCATGGGCACAGTTTCAGGAATGAGCTTTGGAGAAGGTGAGAGAAGGGCACCTCATTTTCAGGGACTACAGTGAAAAAGAAAAAAAAATTTGAGAACTGAGGGGGTTAGATAAGGAGAGAAAAGGAGTTGGAGGCGCATGACCTTTATTTTCTCAGCAAAGTATGGGGTTAGGTACTCTTCTGAAAGAGAAGGAGGAAGGCATGTTGTGGGTGAATTGAAATGAGAAGAGGTTTGGAATAGCTATTGTGTAGAGTGATAGGTCAAGCGATCAGGCAAGAATAAAAGCAACCATCATTAAGAAGGGAAATAATTGTAGACAAAAGCATCTACCTCCCTCATTGCTACCAGCAACAACTGCCACCATCAGGGGAATAAGCACAGCTTACCTGTGGGGGCTGACAGCACCCCACAAAGCACACACTGCTAGTTCTTTCAACCTAGTCCTCACAACCATCATCCAGAGAGTCAACTCCTGTAGAAAAGGGTTGTTCAATCCTACCAGCTGCCAGCAAACTGCCATTCACAAGGTGGACAAGTCAACTTAGCTGAACCTTGGGGAAGAGACAGGAAGTGGTTTGTGCCAGGCAGCTTAGTCTACTACCACTTGGACCACCATCTCCCCTCTGAATCTGCTGGGAACGGCCCCAGACCCTCATTCAAAGAGTCTTGGGAATATCAGTACTTCCAGCCCAGTACCCTCAGCCATCATCTTGGGAAGAAACCCCCAGGAGACACATAGTCTGGCAACTGCTCCTGCAGGTACATGACTCACAGCTATTGAAAAAGCTATTGAAGAAAAGTCCTTGTCACCAAAGTCTTTGGTACTTTGGTACTCAAATGGTTCAATATCAGAAAATGATATGATTTTATCAGTGAAAATTATATTAGGGAGACACTGCCATCTGCTTTGCCGTTGCTCCCTAAGGACCCTAGTTCCTTTCTTTCTGCCTTGTTCAAATTTTCCATATGTATTCTGTCCCCCTCTACAACATGAGCTCCTTGAGATCAGAGACTGTCTCACTTTTCTATTTGCATTCCTAAGCTTTAGCCTAGTGCTTTAGCCTAGTGCATTTAATACGTGCTTTATTCATTCATTCCTTCACCCACAATGGGGGTCATACAGAGTTGAGGTTGAGCAAGGAATTATTGGCAAAAAATATTAAGGCACAAGAGAGTCAAAGGTAGAGGACAGCATGCAGTTAAAGAAGCCATCCACAGGGACAGCAATGGAGGCTTAAAATATAATGGAGGAGGCAGAACTCAAACACTCAGCAATATTACCAAAAATATTAGAGAAAACCCAAAAGACCGAAAAATTAGAATATGCGAGCTCTCTATTTTTTTAAAAAAACTGAATTGGAAAACAGGATAAGAAGAGATCATTTAAGAATAAATGGACTTGGAGAACATGCAAAATGATAGAAGAAATTGGTGTAGCATAGGTCTCTCTCATAACTACTCTAGCAAAAAATAAAGCCACCACCAAACCAAGTAGTGATAGGGAAACAGAAGGAGAAACTACCATGGATGTCTTTTTCCAAGTCAAATAAGCCCAGGGAGACAACCAGAGGCCTGTGGACATTGAAGAAGGCAGTCTAGCCTGGAAGGGCCATGCAGGAGCTCTGGAGCTGGGAGCATCATGGACCTATAGCTGTCACTTTGACTTTGCAGTTGAGCAGCAGAACCAGCACAAGGATAGTGACTGCAACCTGAAGCTTTGATTTTCAGAGAGGATCCTGGAACAAGCATGAAAATGCATTTGTGTGGCTCTGATCCTGGAGCCTTCTAATGATGGGACCAGGGCTAGGACCTGTAGCTGTATACTTGTGCAGGGAGCATAGCCTAGAACAGAGATGAAAATTCTATCCTCCAGTCTTCTAGGCCATTGAAAAAGTCGGAACCAGCCGCTGCCTACTGGAATGCCAGACAAGGGACAGCTTGCAGTTCCATCGCTCAGATTCTGAGAATCAGGAGTTTACAGTATGCCTGCCTCTTGTTGCTATGCATACCCTCTCTACTCTTCTGCCACTGTGCTACCACTGTTGAGGGTAGTTGATTCATTGTCCAAGCCTTTAAGACTTATCTCTACCCACTACTCATTACCCAGTCTATCTGCTGCCTCTGAGACCCACATCTCTGTTCACTATTATCTGCTACTTCCAGGGCCTGTGTCTCAGTCAGCTTCTTCCCTATCCTCATCTTTGCCTTCTTCCCACTCTGCAAGAGTCAACTTCAAGGCAGCTAGGTAGCACAGTGAATAGAGAACTGGCTCTGGAGTCAGGAGAATCTGAGTTCAAATCTGACTTCAGATACTTGACACTAGCTGTGTGACCTTGGGCAAGTCACTTAAACCCAATTGCCTTGCTTTCCCCCCTCAGAAAAAAAAAAAGTCAATTGCTACCTCAGTGATAGTCTAGGATAATTGTCACTACCTATCCCTGAATTCTTCTGCCCTTTACTGGAACTGAACTGAATGTTGTTATAGATGTGAGCCCAACTACTATGATACTACTGAGGCATGACTGCCCAATTTTGCAGACCTGACTTTACCATTCTCTGCAAAAGACTGCTATAGCACTGAACTGCCACTATGTTTCTGTATTCAGAAGGAATTTAGGTTCTATGGGTGCTGCCACTTTGGAAGCCTGACATCACCCTCTTCTACTCGGCAGGGTAGGCAAACAGGAAACAACAACAACAACACCAAAGCAACAAAACCAGAGATCCCTTTAGGCCAACACATGTACTCTATTACACCATATGTGAGCAGGAACTATTTCTTCTGGGGCCCAAGTTCTGGGCTCTTCAAGGGTCCCTCGCGGGAATCTCCACTACAATTCACAGTTCACAGGACCGGGATAACAGTGGAAACTTTTTAAACTGATGCAACACCCCTGCCTGTCTTTCACTAAATAAATGGGATACAACTGGCACATGTGTCCATATCTCCAATACCAGAAATATCTCTAGGCCTCTGGGGAGAATTTTGCATTGTCCTTTCAAGTGCCTTCCCCAAAAGTTTGCATTAAAGCCTAGCAACAAAATCCTTGTAAAAAAACTATAGTTGATCTTTCAAATTCCAAGTTAAAACACACAGAGAAAACCTCAGTTTCTTTTTTTTTTTAGGACACTTTCCTTTTTCTCTTTTGTGTAACTTTTTTTTAAATTTGCGGTTTTCTTTTTTTTCCAATTTATTTATTCATTTTTAGTTTTCAACATTCATTTCCACAAGATATTGACTTACAAATTTTTTTCCTATCTTTCCCCTTCCCTCACCCCAAAATAGCTAGCCTACTGAATACCCCTTCCCCAGATCTGTTCTCTCTTATATCCTCCCCTTTCCCCCCACCCCCGCTTCTAGTAAGGCAAGATGGATTTCTATACTCCAGTGGCTGTATATCTTATTTCCCAGTTGCATGTGAAAAAATGATTTTTTTTTAAACATTTGGTTTTAAAACTTTGATTTCCAGATTCTTTCCCCTTCTCTCTCCCCACCCACCCCCCACTGGGAAGACAAGCAATTCAATATAGGTTGTACATGTGTAGTTATGCAAAACATTTCCATAGTAGTCATATTGT
>CM053586.1:203039760-203073174 GCA_028646515.1 Pseudochirops corinnae
TCTCTTCCCAATTTTTCCTCCACTTCTCTCATTTGGTTTTTAAAATCCTTCTTAAGCTGATCTCTAGCTTTTAGGCAATCTTCATGTTTCTTAGAAGCTTTTGGTGCGGGAGTTCTGACTGTGTTGTCTTCCTCCCATTCCCTGCTTTGATCCTTCCTTTCCCCAAAGAAGGAATCTAGAGTTTCATTGCTGTTCTTACTTTGCTTCTTTTGCCTGTTCACAGTTGGCCAGTCAATGATTTTTTAGCTCTGTGGAACTCTGCTTCCAGAGGGGAAAGCTCTGTCCCAAATCGCTGGGGTTTTCCCAGCTGCCGGCGCTTTTAGGAGGCTGCTGCAGCCCCAATCAGCTTTGGCTCACTGAAAACGCACCCCAGGACCACCATCCAAGACCACTATCCAGATTCAAGCCGGTCAACACAAGAGCCCTTGGCCTCTGAACAATCGCTTGGCCCCTCTGCAGTCTGCAGGCTGGGAGCTCCAAAGCAGCAATGTGGAGGTGGCTGCAGGGCCTCCGCTTCTGCTGCTTCCTTGCCCTGGAGGCAGTTTGGCTGGACCTGCTCTTCTCCCCCAATTTTAGCCGAGTTCCACTGACCTTTTACTTAGTCCTTTTTTCCTTATGGCTTGATAAGTCTGGAAACTGCCACAGCTGCTGCAGATCTGCTCTCCTGAAGCTCGAGCTGCGGCTCAGCTCGTCAGGCTGCCCCCAGGGCAAAGCTGCTGTTTCAAGCTGGGCTGGTTTCAGCTCCCAGCACTGAGATGGTCCCTCCTAGCCAAGCTGCCTTCAGCGGAAAGTATATTTGTGTGCATTTTAGAGCTCTAGAATTTGTTTAGAGTCATATTTTATGGATATTTCAAGGTGACTATGTGGGAGCTGCCAAACCTTGCTGCTCCTATGCTGCCATCTTCCATTGTCTTCTTTTTAATGAACATTAAGAGGCAGTTTATTCTCTAATCCCATAGTAGTAGATGCTGCCTCACGGTAAACAAGCACCATTTCTAACAGCATCACCAAAAGTATCACCAGAAGCATCCAATCCAGACTCGCCTTCCCATTCACTGCTCATCTCCCATTCCAAAGAAGTCATTATGTTTCAGTCCGACAACACCAATTGTTCTGGGTTAAGCCTGATTCAGGTTAGTCCCCTAGTAGTTTAGGTTTGATATTTGGACAAAATAAGATACTCCTAGGTCATTCAACAGTTAACAAAGAGAGACTTACTTAGCCATAGCAAAAGAAGAATATTCAACAAAGATAGACATTGAGGACAACTTAAATTGGTTCAGTTGAGCTCAACTACTTTTTTTAGAAGTACCTATGATGATACATCGGCCTAGCATATGAGTGCCTCTGGAGCTCCTTTATAGCTGCTTTGTATGCTAGTAATGAGGAAATGATTAGTTCCCTTAATAGACCAAGTTTCAAAGACTATCTTAATACCACTCAAAGAAAAACTAGCCTAAGTTGCATGGGAGAAGGAATTAGGATAGTAATATCACAATAATCTACAACCAAAGTTTCTCACAAAAACAAAACCTGATAACAAAGTCGACTAGGATTTCTGGAATAAGATGAAGTAAGAGTTTTAAAAATTGTATTATAAATGACATAAGAGCACTAGAGGAAAGAATTAGAAAGGAAATGAGAGCAGTCCTATGGAAAAGACTTGGAATATAAATAAACAGTTGAGTACAAATAAACAGTTCAGCTACAAAATGTTATCTAAGTAACAAACTCCCTGAAAATGAGAATGGACCAAACAAATCAAAAACTCTTTGAGACAATGATAAATACTGAAATAAAGTCAAAAGAATGAAAATTGAAAAAATAAAAGAAAATATATTATCTCCTTTTAATAACAACTGACTTAGAATACATGCCAAAGATAGAAAACATGAAAAGTCATCAGACTAGCTAAAAACTACACCCCTCCAAAACAATTTTTTTTAAAAAATTATGGATATTCTATTTCAAGAAATGATTAATCAGGGCAGCTTGGTGGCACAGTGATTAGAGCACCAGCCCTGGAGTCAGAAGGACCTGAGTTCAAATCTGGCCTCAGACACTTAACACTTACTAGCCATGTGACCTTGGGCAAGTCACTTAAACCCAACTGCCCTGCCCTCCTCCTCTTCAAAAAGCAAAAAAAAAAAAAAAAAGATTTCTCAATCAAGTACTTATTAAGTACCTCCTAAGTACTCTTAAGCACTGGGGAGACAAAAAGGACAAAAATGCAGTCCTTTCCCACAAGAATCTCATGTTCTATTGGAGAAGACAACACGAAAATACTTAGACACGTGGAATGTACTTGGAAGGTTTCTAGTTCCTGAAGGAAGGAACTTGTAGTTGGTGAGGGTAGGGATGCAGGAAAAACCTCCTGCAGAAAGTGAGATTTGAGCTGAGGCCTGAAGGAATCTTGAGACGCCAATAATAGGCAGAGATGAGGAGGAAGAGCATTTTAGGCACAGAAGATATGCAGTAAAAGACCATTGGGTAAAGAGACAGTATCATGTGTAAAAAACAGCAAGTCAGTATTACTGAATAACTGTAGAATACATGGAGGGGAATACAGTGTAATAAGATTGGAAAGGCTGAAAGAGGTCAGTGTATGATGGACTTTAAAAGGCAAACAGTATTCTATATCCTCGAGATAATCAGGAACAATAAGAATTTATTGAGTTAAAGAGTGATGTGCTTTAAGAAGATCGTTTTGGCAGATGATTGGAGGATAGCCTAGAGTTGGGAGAGACTTGAGACATGAAAACTACCCAAAGCTATTGGAAATTGAATTAGTAAAGTGAAAACAGAGAAACTACTGATCTGTTTCTGAAAGAAAGCCCCAAATGAAAAACCTCAGAAACATCATAGCTCAACATCTAGGCTAAATTTTAAAAAAATACTGTAATCAGGCAAAAAGAAAGTCTTCAAAGGGTCACAGTCAGGAACACATAAGACTTGGCAGCATTATAAAGAAAAAGAGAATTTGGAAAACCTCATTCCAAAAAGTAAAACATAAAGGCTTAGAACAAAAAATAACTTACTGGATGAAACTATATGATTCTATAGGGGGAAAATAGACCTTTGATCAAAAGGAGGACTTGCAACATTCCTGATGAAAAGACCAGTGTTAAGTAGAAACTTTGAAATGCAAACACTGGAGTCAAAAGAAACACAAAAGGTATGTCTGTATGACCAACTGGAAAGGATTATAAAAGGATGAAGTATATATCGTCTAAAAGGAGGCAACTAAATAAACATGTGTCCCCTCACACTCCTAATGCTATCAAGAGTGACAGAGGGTCCAGCAATGTTTTTGTTATGTTTCCATGGTCTTAGAGAAAAAACAAAAGGAAATACACAAGGGAGAAAAGACGGAAGAAAGGAGTGAAAGTATCTGTCATAATCATGTTATGCAAGAAGAATATTAAACAAACATGAAGGATGGCTAGGGGATTAGATGTCACTTGAAACTAACTTTCATCTGAACTAGACAAAAGAGACTAGCACATGTGTACGTATGTGCACACGTGCGCACACACATGCACACACACACATGTATACAGAGGGAGAGTGTGTGGTATTAAAAAATGCATTTAACTCAACATGGAAACCATCAGAGAACTGGTGAGGAGAAAGGAAGGAATAAGAGAGAGAGTAGATTCAGGGAGGGATTAGGCATTAGCAAAACAAAGTCCAAATTCTTAGTATGGATCATGAAGGGTGAGCTAAAAGGAAAAAAAGAAAGGGTAAAAACCTGGTATCAAAGTCTGAGTAAAGAGAAGAGGAGAGGGGGAGGGGAGAAAAAACAGATTACATCAAATATAGATTGTTACTGCTGAGGAAACCATCCACTTCTTAGTAAAAAGGGAAATGGAGAAAAGAGGGGAAAACATTAACAGGTTATGTTGAATAAAAATGCATAGTTAACAATCATAACTATGAAGGTAAATGGGAAGAACTCACCCACAAAGTGGAAAAGGATAGGAGAATGAATTAGAAAGCATAATCTAACAATATCCTATTTATAAGAGACACATTTGAAACATAAAGATTCACACAAAGTTTAGATAAGAGACTGAAGCAAAGTCTATTCTAATTCAGATGAATACAAAAACCAGGTATAACAATCATGTTCTTGATAAAGAAACAGTAAAAGTACCCTTGATTATGAAAGATAAACAATGAAACTACAGTATGCTAAAAGGCACCTTAGAAAATGGATAAATATTAACACATTAATTTATGTTCATCGAATGGCAACAGATCTAAACATCTAAAGGAAAAATTGAGCAATGTACAGTTGAGAAATATACAGTAAAATTATAAAAGTTGAGGACCTAAATGTACACATTTCACACCTAGAAAAATTTAGCAAAAATAAATAAGAATTAAATTAAGAACCAAAAAAGGATTTTAGAAAAGTTACCTATCATAGGTTTTTGGAAAATTGGAAAAGAAAATATACACATATTACTCAGTAGTGCAGGTACAATACAAAAGTTGATTATGTATAATTAGAAAACATTTAAAAGCTCACAAAGAAATGTAGAAAAACAGAAATATTAAACATGATGTTCCATAAGTGGTCATTGAAGAAAGTATTAAAAATAAAAAATAAATAATTTAATCCTAACAATTGTTGGGTTAAAGAACAAATACTGAAATAATAGATAATTTTGTCAAAGAAAATGACAATGAGACAATATACCAAAACTTTCTGGATACAGTCAAAGCACTCCTTACAGGAAAACACATATTTCTAAACATTTTCATAACAAAAGTGGGAATGAATTGGTCAATTAGTTGGGTATAAAACTAAAAAAACTAGAGAAGCATCGAATTTTTTAACAAATTAAATATCAAAATTAAAATTCTGAAAAATCAAAGAAGAGATGAAGAAAGTTAAAAGCAAAAAAAAAAAAAACTAGTCAACAAAACAAGGAACTGTTTTTTTTAACTACTAAAATAAATCAACCATTAATTAGCTTGTCTGATTTTTTAAAGGACAAGAAAAATCAAATTGCTGGTACCAAAAATGAATAGGAATTCACAACAAATGAAGAAGCAATAAAAGAAAATATTAGAGATATTTTTGCCTGATTATATACTAACAAAACAACGTAATATTTTGCAAAAGACAATGTAATGCCAATGTAAATCAATGGCAATACAAATAAAATGGCTGAATATTTGGGAGGAAAAAAAAAACATAAAATGCCCAGATTACAAAATAGAGAATTTAAATAATGCAGTCTCAGAAAAATAAATTGAATGAGCCACAAATGAACTCCCAAAGAAACAAAGCTGAGAACTGATGAATTTATAAGTAAATTCTATTGAACATTAAAATAATATTTCATTTCAACATTTCAGAAACTGTTTGCAAAAATAGGAAAAGAAGGGATTTTATCAGATTCCTTCCATGGCACAAATATAATCTTAATACCTAAACCAGGAGGAGATAAAATAGAGAAAACATTAGATTAAAATCATAAAGGAACATTGACTCAAAAATTTTAAATAAAATGTTATCAAATAGGTGATAACAACATAACAAAAAATCATAAACTATTACAGGATTGGATTCAAACTAGGAATACAAGGTTGGCTCAATATGAGGAAAACTATAAAAAATTGCATGCCATATTCACAACAAAAACAATTAGGCTTACATGCTTACACCAATAGATGCAGGAAAAGGTTTTGAGAAAATACAACACCCAAAACATTAATCATTAATACAATAAGCAGTATCTACTTAAAATCAAGACCCAGCATCATATGTTATAGGGATAAATTAGAGGCCTTTCCAATAAGATCAAGGATAAAGCAAGGATGTCTATTAACACAATTATCATTTGATATGTGCTAGAAATGCTAATGATAACTACAAAATAAGAAAAAAAAATTGAGGACAAAGCAGCACTTACTATGTGGCAGGCAATGTGAAAATGCTGAGAAACAAATACAAGCAAAGAGAAAGATCGTCTCTGCTCCTGAGTTACTTACAATCTAATGGAGGAAGACAAGACACAAAAGTGATAGAAAGTGGGTGTCGAAGGTAACTAATGTGAAGACATGGTGTTTATGTAGAAAATCAAAAGTACAACCAGAAGGGGAAGAAAGTCAGGAGGCCCTGGGAGCTGATAGATGTTCCAGGGTGAGACAACAGATGAGTCATGATGTCGAAGTCTGAAAAGTCAGAAGCACAGTCTGGAGGGGAGCTAAGAGGAAACAAACTGATTGCTTTTACAGATGAAATGTTGGAGAGCTCTAGAGAACCAAATAAAAATTAATTGATACAATTAATAATTTCAATGGGCACAGTAGATCAAGTGCTATGCCTGGAGTCAGGAAGACTCATCTTCCTGAGTTCAAATTTGGCCTCAGACACTTCCTAGCTGTGTGACCCTGGGCAAGTCACTTAACCCTGTTTGCCTGAGTTTGCTCATCCATAAAATGAGCTGGAGAAGGAAATGGCAAAGCACTCCAGCATCTTTGCCAAGAAAAACCCAAATAGGGTCAAGAAGACTAGGATACAACTGAAAAACTACTGAACAACAATAACTTCCATAAAGAAGCAAGCTACAAAATAAGCCCATGCAAATCACTAGCCTTCCTATGTTACCAACAAAACCATCTACACATGCCACAGGAGGAAATAAATGGTTCTAGGTCCAGAGTTCCTACAGAATCTTTAGAGTCTTAACACAATGACTGACCTTACTGGATGGGTGAATCAGACACCAATATAACTGTCTCACATTGTCTACAATGCCTGTCTACTCAATACAGGATTAAGCTATTTATTTCCTAGAATTCCTAGATCCAAAACAGTGGCACTCTCTGGGAACTTAGAAGGATTTAAGACAGTTCTTAATTTTTTTTTTAATCTCAGCACCCCTTAAATTAAGGACTCTCTAAAAAGATTTTGTTTATGTGAGCTATATCTTTTGATATTTACTGAATTAGAAATTAAAATATCTTAGTATTATTATGAGAATAGTTTTGACTTCACAGGCCCTTCGAAAGGACTTGAGGACCTGTAAGTTAGACAATACCTTGAGAACCTCTGGTCTGGGAGATCAGGAGCACAAAACTAAGTTATAAATGTTTCTTTATGCATTTTTTTTCTTTTATATCGTCTAATGTATTTTTCTTGACTATTGGAGGAGCAACAAGGGTGTTGGGAGATGGAAAGAATCTGCACCGGTTACTGAAGAGGATGACCAGAAATAGTGCCTTCTTCAGGCAAGGAGCCAAATTTATATAAGCGCAAAATAGGAGTGTAAGAAGAGGTTTAAGATGAACAAAAATTTGGGAATGATACAATAGGGATTTCCAAATGCCTTTATTACCTGACTCAGTATATGTATTACTTAGTTTTGATGATCTGCTTTCTTTTTTTTTCCTCTTTCTTTTTTATCCTTTGTTATAAGGGATGAAGAAGAGGCCACAGCAAGACCAGAGTTTAGGGTAGTAGGGGCTGAAGCGGACAGGGATGAGAGAACATGGGAGCAGTAGCAGGGAAAGTGAGGAGGGAAGGTTTCAGCTAGGCAGTCTACTACATTAAATGATCAGGACTAGGGAAGAAACAAGTGGGGGTTTGCAGGTCTTATGACAGTGAAATACTGCACAGTTAGTAAATGTTTGAGCTGGAACTTAGAACCAGGCCTTCATGTGATAGCAGTGCTCTTTCCTTATCTCATCAGAACTTCCCTACTTTGTACTCTATTGATTTCTACTCACCTGTATATGAGTTGTTTTGCAAGTGTTTTCTTTCCAAGTTGGGATCTGTCTCCTCAACTAGATGGTAAACTCCCTCAGGAGAGAGACCTCAGTCTTCTACGTTCTCTTAGTTCCACAGGGCCTAGAGCTAAGAGTTGCCAAGAGCTGATTAGTTCTTGAGACTGAAGAGCTTTGTGAAGGTCTCTCTTGCTAGCAGCAACAAAAAAAACCAATTAGTTTTACTGTACCACAGTTATAAGGATTTAAAGTTGTCTGCTGAAAACAAACATCAAAACAAGAGGCCTGCTTCTAATCAACAAGGGGACATGCAGTGGTAACATCTGAAACACAAGGCACTGGTGCTAGGGGTGTTTCTATGTTTGTTAATTATGTCTCAGCTTGGACTAGTGGATAAAGCACCAGGCTTGGAGTTAAGAAGACCTGAATTGAAATCTGGCTTCATACAAGTGTGTGACCCTGGATAAGTCACTTAATCCCTATTTACCTCAGTTCCTTATCTGTAAAACAGGGGCACACTGGAGAAGGAAATGACAAGCCATTCTAGAATCTTTACCAAGAAAACTTCATGGACAAAATAGTCCATGGGATCATGTAGAGTTGTACAGGACTGGATGACTGAACAACACACAAGAATGACTTGTTAGATTCTAGTTTTAGATAAAACATAGGATCCCTGGAACATTAAAAATGAATACTATTGATACTTTTTTAAAAAAAATATCAGTTTTTTGTTCTATATAACCCTCATTTCCCCTATCCCCACCCCAATCTCCCAAATTGAACCCTCCTTTGTAATATCAGCCCCCACTTCCCTCCCCTCAAAAAAATACAGTTTAAAGAAGGGGGGGGGAGAAAACACCAAATATAGTGACCCTATCTGACAGCGTATGTAATGTTCTACCCTTGTAGTCAATAACACAACTTTTTGCCATAGGACATTTTTGATTCATGGTCTCTAATCAGTTGGGAGCAGTTCAATATCACTAATCCTATATATTTGACAAAGTAACCTCTAATTAAAATTCCTTGACTTTTTTTTTTTTTAAGTGTGGGAGACTTTGAGCCAGACTCTTATTGCTGGTAATACTTCATCTAGCAATTATATAATGCCAGGAAATCCAGTGGTGATACATGACAGCCAACCACCTTTCAAGCTGTAACACTGTGTCAGTCCTGTAACTGCAGAGACCCATGTGGTAGGAATTTCCTGTGAGTTGTCACAGACAAGCCAGAGAAACCTAGTGAGGAGACAGGTGGATTACCTTCCAACGTGGCTTTGGGTAAGGGCTCCAGAGATAAGTGTCGCTCAAAGTCTAACATCATATCACAAGGTGTGTTACAGAACACAGGGCTGAGAAGTACAGTCGTTTGAACAAGTTGTTCTGTGAAGTCTGGGTTCAGTCAAAGGGTCAACTTGAGGGCCTAGAGGCTCACAGTGGCCTCAAGGCCACAAGGTCCCCACCGCTGGACTCTAGAGTCAAATCCTGGTTCAGTTACTAACTAGTTATACAGGTAATGGCAGTTAGGTGGCCAAATGAATAGAGTGCTGGGCCTGGGGTCTGGAAGCTCCTTTTCTGGAGCGCAAATCTGGCCCCAGACAGTTACTATCTGTGTGATCTTGGGTAAGTTATTTAATCCTGTTTGCCTCAGTTCTTCATTGGCAAAGTGGTTTGGAGAAGGAAATGGCAAACCAATCCAGTATCATTGCCAAGAAAACCCCAAATGGGGTCACAGAGAGTTGGACATGACTGAAAATGATTGAACAACAATAACTCTGTATTATCACAGCAAATTATCTTACCACCTCTATGATTATCAATGGCTTCACTGATAAAATGATGGCTGCTTTCCTATGTCTATTGGTCACTGTAAGGATAAAGATCTATAGATGAGAGTACTTTAAATGAAAAAATAGTTCAATGCAAGCACATGGTGTTATAATTATTACTGGAGGCTAAATCACCAAAGCCAAATGTATGTGAATGTGGCCTTCCTACCAAAAAATTACGGTCTAGTTGTTCTAGACATACTGACTTTTAGATATGGATGTGATGTCCATATAGAGATGCTGAACAGAATTTTAGTAAAGTTGGACTGAAGTTCAAGAGAGAGATGAGGACTAAATATGTAGACCCCGGCCCAGCTGCAAGTGGTTTATAAGAGCTGATTGTTAAATTTTCAGTGAATACATTTGCACCTCGGAAATTTGGGAAATGCTATAAATCAGGCTTTGATTTATTGTTTTGTTGATTGTCTAAATTTAAAAAAGTGATGGAGAGAAAATGTTAATAATGCAAATTAAATTTAAAAGTGGGTACATTTCCTGGCCTCTCCACCCTCTCCACTGTTAAACATTTAACACAACTTCTTTGCCCTGGAGTCCTCTTTGTAGAGATAACTGAACACATAAGAGTTGATGAGATCACTAAGGGAGAAAGAAGAAGACACAAGACAGAGCTTGGGGAATATCCATACCCACTTGGGGGGAGGAAGAAGTGTGATAAAGTAGAAAAAGAGGATTAAAACTAAAAAATTTAAAAACTAGGACTAGAACTATGAATTAGAAAAAAAAAATGGAGAATTCAGACAGGTAGGAGGAGAAGCAGAAGACAGTTGTGCAAAAAGAGAAGAGTTTCCAAAGGAGAGCATGGTCAACAGTATAAGAAGCTGAAGGAAGGTCAAGAAGGATGAGCACTAAGAAAAGATCATTAGATTGAAACAATCCATCTATACAGGTCATCTTGCCCATCCCTCTCATTTCACAGATAACTGAAGCCCAGCCAAGTTAAGTGATTTGCCCAAAGCCTATGAGAAATAATTAGCAACATTACAGGGAACAATTTCAGTATAGGAATGAATTTTTTTAAAAGACTAGATTGAAAGGGATTGAGAAATGAATGGATAGTGAGAAAGTAGAGGTAGTTAGTGTCAGTGACTTTCTAGGAGTTTGGCAGGGAAAGAAAGAGATATGATAACTTGAGAGCGTGAGAGAGTGAAACAAAGACTTTTTTTTTTGGAGGGGGGAAGGCAGGGCAGTTGCTATTAAGTGACTTGCCCAAGGTCACATGGCTAGTAAGTGTTAAGTGTCTGAGGCTGGATTTGAACAAGTCCTGCAGACTCCAGGGTCAGTGCTCTATTCACTGTGCCACCTAGTTGCCCCATTAAGCCTTTTTTCTAAGGGCTATGGAAGCCCAGGGATATTTGTAGGTATTAGGGAAAGAGCTATTAGAAGAGATTAAAAAAGAAATATGGGGAGGGGTTTGATCAATAAAGTAAGCTCCTGGAGATGTAGAAGGATGGGATCAAGAATAAAAGTAGAGGGGTTGGCCTTGACAATAGGAAGGGTCACCTTTTTGTCTGAAACTGGATTAAAGGAGAAAAACAGAGGTGAAGATATAAAAGGGTTTTGAGATATGGTGAAATGAGGTAGTTCATGGCAGCTGGTCTCTATTATGCTAATTAAGTGGAAGTCAAGGTACTCTGCTGAGACACAAAGGGTTGAGGCTGGTATAAAAGGTTTGAGGAAAGGTTTAGAACAGCCACTACGGGAAGCATGAAAGAGTGTCAACAAGAGATGAAGACAAAGGCTAACTCAACAATGAGGACGCAGCTGAACTCAGACAGCACAAATCTGAAGTGGGTCTACCTGGCATGCCTGAATGTGTGAACAGAATGTTTTACAGCCTGTCACTCCAAATTAATGTAACTAAAAATGTTTTCTATGCCTTGATACATTTATCAGGTGAGAACACCTCTTTGATTGAGTTACTTGGAATCAAAGGTGTAAAATAGGTGTAAATAATTCCTACATATTGAATCTCATATGATCAATCAAAGGCATAAATTAGGTAAGGCCAACCTCGTTAATCAAGTTGAGAAAGAGTGAAGTCATTGGAAAAAAAAATCGGATGATTAAAGGTACTACTCTTGGTTAAAAGAATTAGATCTGGCTCGAGGGCTCTGTTTATCAGAGAAGGAATTTTGAGTAGAAGCATTCCCATAATTGCTTTGGGAATTAAGTTTTGAGAATTTGAGAGACAAACCCCTTAAACCTGCACCAGAGGAAAGCAAGGGGGCAGGGAAGGATCCCAGGGGGAATGTCACACACAGTGTCAGACATCCTCACCCCTACTAACCATGTCATGGAACAGACTGGGTCAATAGAAAATAATGCTGAGCAAAGGCAGTTTGTGTGGCCTCTGAAAAGTGCAGCTTGAGGACTCAATGAGAGTCCAGCAGAGAGCTATACCCATCAAAGGGAGATTCGTAACGACTCCAAGAAGGAAAAAAAGGACTTCCATCCCTCCAGGACCTATGAGTTCCCCCTTTGCTACATGTGCTTGCTCTCGATCTATAAGTACCAGTTGTCCTTACTACAACAACACCTTACCTCTAACCAAAGCTTGTTAACTTTACCTGGCTACTCATGGGGAGTTTTCACACCAAAAAAGACAATGCATTTAAAATTGGAAAATCAACTGTTGACTGAGAAAAAAAAATTGCTGAAAGTTTCTCTGAGGAAGAGCTCATATCCAAAATATATAAGGAACTGATTCAAATTTATAATAAAAAAAAACACCAATAGATGAACAGGTCAATGATACGAATAATTTTCATATGAAGAAAGTTATTGACAACCATATAAAACAATGCTGCACAATAACTAATCATTAGAAAAATGCATATTAAAACACTGCTGAAGTTCCACCTCACACCCATCATGTTAGAAAAAATAACAAAAAGATAATCACAATTTTTGGAGAAGCTTAGGGAAAACATACACATTAATACACTCTTGGTAAAGTTATGTGTCCAGTTACTCTGGAAAATAATTTGAAACTATGTCTCAAAAGTCACTAAACAGGGTATATACCCTTTGACCCATCAATACTACTACAAAGCCTATACCCCAAAGAGATCAAAGAAAAAGGAAATAGACTCACACGTACAAAAACGTTTATAACGGCTTTTGTTGTAATGGCAAAGGGCCAAAAACAAAAGTGCCTATCAACTGGAGAATAGCTGAACAAATTACAGTGTAGGAATGGAACAGAATGTTATTGTAACTTAAGAAATTATAAAAAGGATGGCTTCAGAGAAATCTGGCAAGACTTATTTGAATTAATGCAAAATGAAGTGAGCAAGAACCAAAAATGTATACAATAACAACAATGTAAAGACAAACAAAATTAAAAGACTTATAAAAAAAACTCTGATCAATAAAATGACAAATCATTGATGAGGAAATATGCTACCCATCTCCTGATAGACTCAATATGAAGAATGAGACACAGATTTTTGGACATGGTCAATGTGGGAATTTGTTTTACTTAACTAAAAATATTTGTAACCAAGGCTTTGTTTTTTGTTGTTTTTTTTTTTTTTCAATTGAGTGGAAAGTGGAAAGATAGACTGAGCCAGTCAGTTTAATGATAAGACTGTGAAAGGAAAACTATGTAGGTGGTTTGAGAACACAGAAGGATGGAGTGACTGGGGGAGGGGAGCAGTCATAGTGAAAACAACAAGCTTCAGAGGAATGAATTTGGGAGAGACGGATAGAAAGGAAATTATGATCAGAAAGGAGAATTTCTGACTCCAACATCATAAAGATTGCACAATTATGAGTGATGGGAAGATCTAAGGTATGACTACCCCTGTCAATGGTAGAAGGAGAGTGATCATGTAAGGCACGGGAACTGAGAGGGCTGATGAACTAGGAGACTAGGGCATTCAGCATGTATGTTGAAATCCCCAAGTATGAAAACGGGGGTAGGGGTGTAGAGGAAGACTGTGAATTAGAAAGGTGAGTGACCTGGAAGCTGGTAGATGAATAGAAACAACAATCTGGATAGATGGTATAGAAGGATGAATTGAACTCCAAAGGAGAAGAGTTTGTTGAGTGGTAATAGTATAAAGCTTCTACAGAGTGTCTGTCTTCTCCTGACCTAGTGTTACTGGGGTCAGGTTAATGGAAAATGAGAGAAGACCTAACAAGCACTGGAGAAGGTGGATAGGCAAAGTGTGTCTTCCAGAGAGAACCAGGTTCCCATGAGTGACAGAAGATAGAAGGAATACAGTTGGAAACTATACATACTTCCATTAATATCCTCCTCCTCCCCTCTTCTAAGCTGAGGATTTTGCTTCTTATTTTCCTGAGAAGTCTGTGGCCATCAAAAGTAAGCTCCTTCTTCTCAAAACCCCTTGAAATAATCCTTTTCCCCAATCTCTGACAAAGAAGTGACTGCCTTACTTGCCAAAGCCCCTCTCATCTTCTTCATGAGACTGTCTCTTTGGTCATCTCCTTTCTATCTCAAATTTTCAATCTCCATCTAGTGACTCCTTCCCAACTGACTTTGAAATATAGCCAAGACTGCACTATCCCTCACAAACCTCTATCAGCCTCTACTATCTTAAGCTATTGTCCTCTTCCCCTTTTAAGCCAAACTTATTTCTAAAAGTTGTCTATACGTACTGCCTTCACTTCCTCTTTCAAGCCTCAACCTTTTGCAATTTGGCTTCTAACGTCATCGTTCAACTGAAACTACTTTCTCCAAAGTTACCAGTGATCACTTAATTGCCAAATCTAATAGGTTTTTAATCAGTCCTCATCCTTCCTTTTTTATTTGCTGTATTTGACACTGTTGATCACTCTCTCCTTTTAAATATTCTCTCCTCTCTAGATTTTCATGACACTATTTTCTCCTGTTTCTTCTATATTTCTGATTATTCCTTCTGTATCTCCTTTGCTGTCTCATCATCTATATAATTTTCCTAATTGTAATTGTTCCCCAAATTCTCTCCTAGGCTTTCTTTTCTTCCTCTATATTTTCTCCCTTGGTAACTTCATCACTCATGGGTTTAATTATTTATTTTCTATATGCAAATAATATATGTACAGGTGTGTACATATGCATATATGCTTATATACATACAGACACACAGAGCAGCCCTTTTCTCCAGTCTCCCACCAGAGCTTCAGTCCCATATCAACAATCACCTACTGAACATTTCAAACTGGATGTCTTAGAGACATGTTAAACTCAAAATGTCCAAAGTAGAGTTCATTCTCTTTCTTTCTATCCTCCACGTTTGAAAAGTTTCCTATTTTTATCAAAGGTACCACCATCCTTCTAGTCTTCCAAGTTCATAAACTTAGCATTATGTCTTACTTATCATTCTCCTTCACTCAATATATTCCATTAGTTGTCAAATATTGCCATTTGAGTTTTTACAATCATTTGCATCCAACTTTTCCTTTCCACTCACAGAGCTACCACCTTAATTTCAGGTCTTCATGATTTCTGTCCTAGATTATTACAACAGCCTCCTAATTGGTCTCCCTGCTTCCACTCTATTCTATATACTGCTGCCAAAGTAAATACCCTTAGCAGGATATGTGACCTACTCAGTCAATTCCAATGGTTTCCTACTGTTTTAGGATAAAATAGAAATTGCTCTGTCTAGTTTTTAAGGCCCTGCTCCAACCTATATTTCCAGTTTCCCGGTGGAACATTACTCTGCCTTCCATCCTCTGATTCAGTCAAACTCTCTGTTCATCATATGTGACATTCCATATTCCATCTCTCATCTCCCATCTCCAGCCTTTGCACTGGCTTTCACATACACACCAAGAATGCATTCCTTCCTTACCTTCACCTCACAAAGTCCCTCTCTTCCTTTTAGTTGCAGATCAAGTGCCATCTTCTGCATGAAGCCTTATTGATTCCTCCAATGCTAGTTCTCTCTCCCTCAAATGACCTTGTTCTTAACTATCATATCTAACTACTTTGTATATATTTGTTCACTTTCTATTTGTCCTATAGGCATTTACATGCATACTTGTCTTCCTTATTAGAATGTAAGTTCCTGTGAATAAGATTTTGTTTCATTCTTTGTACTTATAGTCTAGTACATAGTCATAGATGCTTAATAAATACTTATTGATAGATTACGGGGCTTCATCATGTCATGGAGGTGTTTATGACTTCTCGAAGAACAGGTCAGTGAAGCACAGGGTCTGGCAGGTTTTACCAAGTTGGAAAGGTTTTGAGCACTGGTGTAGGAACAAACTGTGTCTGTTTTCTGAGGACTAACCAACCTGGCTAGGTTGGGTGAAGTTCATCATTGGACAGTTGGTCAATAGATGATTGTTTTAGCCAAAGTTGCTCATGAAGAATTATTTGGTACAGAGGAAAATGTGCAAGGCTTGGAATCAGAAGACCTGGATTCAAATTCCAGCTCTGCTACTATGTGACCTTTTCAAACTTCTTAGACTCCATTCCTCACCTGTAAAATGAGAAGGTTGGATTAAATGGTTTCTAAATTCTCATCTAGCTCTAAATCTAAGATCTATTAAGACATGGAGAGGTAGTAATCTGCCTCACTAGAGGCTGTATCCACATCCATGAGATCATGGTTCTTAAGTATTTGAAAAAATACTATGTCCAATATACTGTGTTGGGTTCTAAGGGAGATACAAATAATAAGACAAAGTCTCAGTCCTCGAAGATGTTTTAACCCAATAGATAAGGCAGTATGCAAGCAAACTTATAAATTAGAATATGGTACGTACAACAGAAGAAGACTAGAAGATCAGATGAGAAAGAGATCACCACCAGCTAGAAGATTTGGGAAAAGTTCATGGATTTAAGTGAACCCATCTATATGCCTAAACATGTCTATATTCCTTCATTCCTTCAAAATTCGACTTCATTTCAACTTTAGAAAGTCTTCTAGTTGGACTCTATTAATTTTTAGTTGTTGACAAGCTGCTTTAAAGTTTTCTTAAATCATGTTCCAGTGTATGTTCTATTTCCCCAACTAAACTGTAAGACATAGAAGGCTGAGGGCCATATCTCTCTCTTTTTTTAATCACCTTCCCAGGATAGGTGTTGGTATAGTATGGGTGTCAGTGGACAAACAAGTAAATAAGAAATATTAAACAAATACAGTGTAATTTCCTTTTCCCCCCTCTCTATCCAGATTCATATTCTGAAATGTAGTTTACATAAAGGGACCTTATATAATCTTCTGGGTGCTAGGGAGGATCAAGTGTGCCAGTTTATACAAACAGATTTCTCTGCTTCGAGTCTATATTTTCTACGTCTTCCTGTCCCATGCAGGTGTTTGGAGGCTTGAATTTTCTTATAGTTTACAATTCATGCCTGATATCAAGCAATAAAGATATATGTAGTTGTTCTGTACATAAAGGAAAACTAAGTCAACATTGTATATAGTTTTCAAAGGTATATAAATTAATTAGTGATGGTAAACAAGGGAGGAGTTGTTAACCCCACATGTAAAGTATTTTGAAGATTTATAGAAATGTCAGTGCTGTAAGGACCTTAGCAAGTCTCTGGAGGGGCAATGTGAGAGTGAAAAAAGCACAGAATTTGGACTAAGAGAACCTGGGTTAGAACCTCAGTTCTGCTCCTCCCCATCTATGTGAAGTGAGGCATGTCCCTTAAGCTCTCTAAGCTTCAGTTTCCTAATCTGTGAAATGAGAAAGTTGGACTCGAATACAGGTCTCTTTCAGCTCTAAATTTATATGACATTGCATTGTATAAACTGATACAGAATGAAATGAGCAGAACCAGGAGAACAATTTATGCAATAAAAGCAGTATTGTAAAGATAATCAATTTTGAAAGCCTTAGCAACACTGATCAACCCAATGACCAACGACAATTCTCAAGGACTCATGATGAAACATTTTAACCACCTGCAGGTAGAGAGATGATGGACTCAGATTGCAGATTCAAGTATATTTCTTTGGGGGGAGGGGAGGGACCTAGGGGAGATATGGCTACTGTGGGAATTTATCTTTCATGACTATACATATCTTTCATGACATACAAAAATAATACATATTAATAATATAATTTGTTTTTCTTGCTTTCTCAACTGATGGAAGGGAGGGGAGGAGAGAAGAGAGAGGTAATTTGAACCTAAAAATAAAACAAAATTGAAAAAAAAATTGTGAGCTTTTCCCCTATCCGCACCCCTTAACCCAGTGGGAAACTGAACTTCTCTTCTGACTAGCCTTGACAAGACACATCAAGAAAGCAATTTTTTTACATTTTAATTGAACCCTGAGAAGGCTAGGCTAGGTGGGTAGGAGGCTGGTCATGAAACGAAGGAGACCTGAACTAAAACCCTGTCTCTGATACATACTAGCTACATGATCCCAAGCAAGTCGTTTAGCTCTCAGCAAAATGACAAAGATCAAGCATGGCTTGAATGAAGAGAAAAGAGAGGACACCTCCAATCCAACGCTTTGTGAACAGAAGAGGTCCACAGTTATTGTACACTGCACATATTTTTACACTTTTTCAATTCATTAGTCAATTACACTGATTTTTTTTTCTTCTTCCTCTTTTTTTCTCTTAAAAATTATATTTGTTATATGAGCCGGTTCTCTGGGAGGGGAAGAGAAAAGATACTGGGGGAAAACTATTATGAGGTTAAAAACAAAACACACAAAATTTTTTAAAAGAAAGGTATATCGTTATCCACAAGATGAAGGTACCTCTAGCACACTGGGTGGACCCTCTGTGAAGGTTTATGGGAGAACATGAACATAAGATGTGACATCTGCAGAGGGAGTGACATATTCACCAATGAATGAAGAGTGAACAATCACGCTACATAAGGTTAGCTTAAATAATAAGATAATCAATTAGACTTAAGCTTGCAAAGTTTGCTATTACTTTACTTACTCAACAAGATTACCATCAGCATTATCAAACTAGTGCGTCTCCATTTGAAACATCATAACATGACAAACTTTTGTATCAACAGATTGTTCCTTACAAGATATTTTCAAACACATCCAGGGGTGTTGTGGGGCTTACATGAGATGATAGGTGTTAAAGTAATTCGTAAACCTTAAAGTGCTACAGAAATGGAAGATACTGGTATTGATATCATCATCATCATTATCTTATAGTTACCAGGTCTCCAACTGAATAAGGACTCATTCCGAGTCTTCTACTACACTCTTACTGGATTCAAGTGATGTTTATAAACCAATAAAAGGATACGCTGGTAAATGTTTAACAACCAGATTCAGGGGAAGGGGATGAATGCACAAATGCTTTTGAGTTTCATCTGAATTAACAATATTGTCTTAATTTTAGACAATCAATAAAACAATACTTAAAAAACAAAATAGATACAAACTTAATACAAAGTAATTTGGGTGTGGGTAGATGAGCACTAAGAATTGGGGAATTCAGAAAAGGCTTCCTGAAAGAAGTGGTATTTGAGCTGCAGGGAATCTAGGGGTTCCAAAAGTTGGGGATGAGGAAGAATAATATTCTAGGCATGTAAAATACAAATATAATGTCACATAGAGAAAAAAGATAGAAAACTATTTTGGCTGACTATAGAATAAGGGTTAGAGTTAGGATATATCCAGCTCCTGAGCTTCAGTTTTGCAACACCAACTATCTCTTGGACATCTTGAACTAGATGTCCTGTAAACATCTCAAACTCAGCTTGTCTAAAAACAGAACTCATTATCTTTACCCCAAATCCTTCTTCTTTGTCCTAACTTCCCTAAAGTGCCAGTCTGATTGTTACCTCACCATTCAATTCCAGTGGCTCCCTATTCCTTTAGGATGAAATATAAAATGGTTTGTTTGCTTTTTAAAGTTCTTCATAAATTTGTCCCTTCCTACTTCTCCTGTCTTTTCACAACTTACTCTTCCCACTCCTGCTAACCTCCTTGCTGTTGCTAGAATGTGACCCTCCATCTCTTGACTGCACACTGACTCCAAGTGCCAGATGCCACCATGCCTGGAAGACTCCTCCTCCTGGAGGATCAGATAACTTCTCTGTCATCCTTTAAGTCTCAGCTAAAGTCCCACCTTCTGCAAGAAGTCTTTCCTAGTTCTCTTTAATTCTAGTGCCTTCCCTCTGATACTGCCTCACAATTTGCTCCATATTTATCTGATTTTATATAGTCATTTGCAACTTGTCTCCCCTATTAGATTGTGAGCTCCGTATTTGGCATTCAAAGTCTTTCCCGATCTTCCTTCAGCCTACTTTTCCAAGTAAATTGCTCTCCTTCATGCACTCTAAGTTCCAGCTGAACCAGCCTGCTTGTTCCCAATACATGACATTCTATTTGCTACATCCACGCCTTTGGACAAGCTGTCCCTCATGCCTGGAATGTAACTCACCTAACCTTGTTGTTTGGAATATCTAACTTCCTTTAAAGTTCAGTTCAAGTGTCACCTACAAGAAGTCCATATGAGTCTCCCTAATTGCTGGTGCCTTCTCCTGACCTCCTTCTAGAGATTACTTTGTGTTCTTCTTTGTATATATTTTGTATTTAATTTTTTGAGTACATGGTTCTTCCCCCTCCCTCAAAAAGAATGTGAATTTCTTGAAGGCAGGGACTCTATGTATGTCATATCTGTCTGTCTGTGTCTTTGATTTCCCAGTACCTAGAATAGTGCCTGACACATAGTAGGCACTTAACAAATGTTTAATGAATGAGGGAAGGAAAGGAGAGGAGAAATGTAGGTTAAAGATGGTGACATGGAGAAGGGAAGGGGACACAGGCAACCTTAGGATGAAGGAAAGGATAAGGAAGAAGAAAAGGTTAATATTAAAGGGAGGGGAAGAGATTTTTTTTTTTAATTTCCTATTGTTACTCTGACCCAGCACCTGCTACTCCCTATCATCAACAAAGAAGGGAAAAGATAGAAAAGGAAGGGAAAGGGAAAGGAGTTGGGATTAAGGAGAAAGAAGAAGTTTTTTAGGTTCCCTGTTGTTACTCGGACCCAGCACTGGCTGCTCCCTACCACTAACAATTTCCTAAAAAACCTAAAGTAGGTTTATTTTCATGGCCAGCCTCAAGCAATTTGATTTAAGTAAACAAAAAGATCCCTCAAACTGTTTATCAACTGTTCCTCATAGTCCTGTAAGAAAGACATTCTTTTCACATTTCAAATTAAAAATGCACATATCTGTGAGGGGTAATTAGTAGGTATGAAAGAAGTTTAGTCAGTGTATAAATGGTGATATACTATCTATTCTTATTTTGATGGGAGGTTAGAAAGCAGAGAAGTCATGGGCTTCAAGTCAGGAAGAAGACACTGAGGATGAAAAGGAAGCAGAAAAAGGAGAAAAGAGCCAGCAGTGACAAACTTCTTACACTCACAATTTTGCCTGCCCTATTTTTCATTTGTCTAGAGGACAAACGGGAGCTGTTCAATAAACTTCATGTACACCCTGAGGTATTACAAAATCAAGACCGGAAATCAATACTCTCAAATGTTTTATTCTGCAATCCTTGTACATGATTGGGAGGGGGGGGGTGTTAATTTATCACCCTATATGTTTATCTAATTAGTTAATCCTATACCAAAATTACTCATGCGTTGGGAAAATATATAAAATATAATCCAATAAGTATTTATTCACTGCCTGCTGTGTCAGCTGCTGAACTAAGTGTTGGAAATACAAAACAAAAACAAAAAAACACACCAAAAACAAAACAAAACCCACAACCACATCTTTTGCCCTCAAGGAGGATGAAAATATAAAATACATACAGAGTAATTTTCATAGAGAAGGCACAAGCAACTAACTAGGGAAATCAAAATAGATTTCCTAAGCTTTTAAGGAAGTTAGAAATTCTAAGAGGTGAAGGTTAGAAGGGCATTGCAGGCATGTGTAATGGGAATAGTAAGCAAGGTAATGTGTCCGTGATGGGGGATGGGATTTGTGCTGGATCCCTAAAAGGAAAAGACTGTGTCTTTGAGACCTACACCCCAAAGCCCCTGAACCAAGTCTCTGGCATTTGCCTGAGGCACCTTACCTCTGACTGAAAGAAGGCTAGAGCGGCTGAATTCTTTCAAGGCAGAACTGTGCCCTTTGCCTTGTCATTTCAGGGTTCTTAGCACCCCTAGACCACAACAGTATAAGTTTGGAGCTGATGAAGGAAAATAATGTGTAGTAAGCTTGGAAAGGTAGGCTGGACCCAGTTTGTAAAGTACTTTTTAAAAAGCCAAAGAGAAGTTTGTATTTTATCTTTGAGGTAAGGGGAAGCCACTTGAGTTTCTTGAGCACAAAAAGACTTGAGACTTGCCCAGATTTGTGCTTTGAGAATTATCATTTTGATAACTGTGTAAAAAAAAATGGTTTAAAGAGAAGCAAGGCTAGGAGCAGGGAGATCAGTTAGAAGGCTGTTGTAATAATCCAGGCAATAGGTGATAGGTGCCTGAACTAAGGTAGTTATGGTATGAAAGGTGAGGAGAAAGATGTGAGAAATATTATGGAGGAAGAATTCATAAGACATGGCAATTTTACTGCATGTGAGGGATGAAAGAGAGAGAAGAGTTTAGAATAACTCTTGAGTTTGTAAACTTGGGTTACTAGAAAGATGATGGTGTCCTCAACAGAAATAGAAGCTAAGAATAGGAATAGGTTTAGGGGCAAATGATGAAATCCTAATAAAGCTGCCCCCAGTCCCAATATCCTAACTTCATTACAGGCCCCAGTGAACAGCAGGTCCACTGTACCTACTTGGGGTCCCCCACCAATGTCCTAACTTCTTCATTTATGCCTCATTGCTCACTAGAACAATAGGTGTGTCCATGAACTCATATTTCTCCCAGAACAGCAGGCATGTCCATGTGATGACAACCCAGCTACTGCCTCTACCTAGTCACTGCCCCCAGACCCATTCCACATATTTGAACAGGTGTGTTCTTGTATTCAATCACAATCACACCATCCATCTAGCCCAAGACAGGACCACAATACCTAAGTATCCATCTTGACCAGACAGGACCACAATAGCTAGCCAATTGGAGGGTAGCATGACCAGAATGTTTAACCACCAAACCATAGATGAGACCCCTCCTCCATTACCTAATCCCTTAACAAACTCCTCCTGCCTTTTTAATATTAATAATATTCCCATATTCTATGTAAATTTTGATTGTGTAATCAGCATCTTTTTTTTTTGGAGGGCAACTGGGGTTAAGTACCTTGCCCAAAGTCACACGACTAGTAAATGTTAAGTGTCTGAGGTCGCATTTGAACTCAGGTCCTCCTGACTCCAGGGCCAGTGCTCTATTCACTGCGCCACCTAGCCGCCCCTCTAATCAGCATCCTTACCCTATAAAAGTCCATCTTGCTTTCTCTGAAGTTGCTGGTTCCTCTTGGAACTTCGTCCATTTCATGAGAGACGTTGATCTCAATATGTGCCTATACTTGGATTAGAGGTGGTTTGACTGAGTTCTTTGAGACGGTTCTACCACAAAACATCATAAAACCCCAACAGTTTTTGGGTGGGCAGAACCCCCACCACAACAGTTTTTGGTACCCCTAGGTTTTAACCACAACACAAAGACAATGGGTTCTGTTTTAATTATGTTAATTTGAGATGCCTGTGGGACATCCAATTGGAGAAGTCCAACAGACAGCTGGTGATGAAGGATGAAAGTGTGGGAGAGAGAGTAGGCTTCAATACATAGATCCTGAAGTCATCTGTATAGAGGCAATAGTTTAATCCATGAAAGTGCCACTAAAAGAGAGTTGAGAAAGAAGAGAATAGGGCCCAAGATAGAGTCCTGAAGAATATCCATGTCCAAGGAATGGGGCAAGGATAATGATTCTGCAAAGTAGACTGAGAAGAAGCAGAGTAACCAGACTCAGGAGAGGGGTTCAACAATGCCAAAAAATGCTACAGAGAGGGCAAAAGGGATAAGGAACAAGGAAAGGCCATCCGATTTGGCAATTCAGAGATTACTAGGAATCTCACAGAGAGCAGTTTCAGCTGCTTTAAGATTGAAAGCCGTATTTGAAAAGTGCTTAAGAAGTAAGGTTGAGATGAGAAAATAGGGGCTAATATAGACAGCTTTTTTTCTAGGAATGTGGGAAAAGGAGAAGATATATAAGAAAGTAAGTTGAAGGAGTGATAGAATTTTTTCCTTTTGGCAGTTAATTCCCAATTATCCTCACTAGCTAAATGGGACAGGGACATGGATAATTGAAAACAAATGGTCATAGGTAATAGGATTTTGAACTTGAAGGAATCTTTGAGACCTAGTTTAGTACTCTCACTTGACACATGAAGAAACAAGCCTAGATAGGGGAAATGATTTGCCCAAGGTTACACAAGGTTGCACAAGCTATTTATGCTTCATCATCCTGGGATGGCTTTTACCACTCCTGTTTCCTCCTTTGGCTTTTTTTCCTCCCATCCCACTGTCATTTCTTTAAATAGCCTGTTTAAAAAGAACTCTACATGTGCGTGCGTGCGTGCATGCGTGCGTGTGTGTGTGAGAGAGAGAGAGAGAAAGAGAGAGAGAGAGAGAGAGAGAGAGAGAGAGAGAGAGAGAGAGAGAGAGAGAATATTCTTCCCATTAGACTTCTTCCTCTCCCAGTTTATCTCCTTATAATCACAGAAACCTGACTTCTCCCAGAAGATATCACATTCCTGGCCATCCTCTCCAGGACTGCATATACCTTTTCTCATGGCCCCTGAAACACTGGTGCAGAAGAATAGATTAGGATACTTCTTGCTCTTTACTGCAACTCCCAAGTCCTCCTACCATTTGCACTCAGTAGCCTCTCCACCATTAAGGTTCACTGCATCCTGATGTATCACCCAATCTAGGTTTGTTTTATCTACTAGCCCAAAGCTCATTGTCCTTTCTTCCTAAAAGAATTTAGTAAATGGCTCAAAGTTGTCCTCTTCACCCCCAAACCTACTCTTACTTATAGCAGAGTTTTAGGATTGACTATACTTATGTGTAGCCTATAGGGTGGTCATAGCTCAAAGCCTTCAACATGACTCAGTACCATATTAATTTGTATCCTCCCAAACTCCAAGGCAGAGTGTCAAATTCGTGGCCCTCAGGTCATATGTAGCCCACAATCCTCCCAAGTGTGGTCAAACTAGTTTCAAATTAATTGGGAAATATTTAACAAAATAAATACAAATACAATAAAACATACATAACATTACATTTTAAAACTAAGCCAATATGCAGCCCACAGGGACCCTCATATTTGGATTAGTGCATCCTATTTCCATTTGACACCATTAAAGTAATCTAGGGGTATATTTGGGTATTTCCATATCAGCTACTAAACTACAGCTTGCTTGCTTCCTGCCCTCCTTTCCTTTTTCTCTCTCTCCTTCCTTCCCTCATTTTCTCTCTCCCTCTGATACCTCCTTCTTTTCCCTGTGTCCATATAGGGAATAATACCCTTACTTGTAAGTGCTCTGCCCAAAATGATGAATTCAGGGTACATCCCAAAAATGTCGGGGGGTCACTTGAAATGGTGAGGAATAGACTCTAGTCTATTCAGTATTCTAGACAATAGTTCTATTGTCTTGAAAGAATTCAAATTCACTCTGACAGTTTCCAAGTTAAAAAAAGGCATTGACTAGAGTGATACACCTAAGCAAGTTTGCTTCCACGTGGGAGAAACAGAGAGAGCATAGGCCCTGCTCCCCATAGGAGGCAAAAGCCATTATTGGGGTTTGGTGTCTGGTTTAAATACAATTTTATGAAATAGGGGGAAGGGAGACAAGAGAATGGGAGGGGCAAGCAGGGCTCCAAAATGCCTGGGATATCAGGTAGTCCCGAGGTGTCTTTATTATACAGATAAACAAAGGGAATAGGAAAAGGAGAGGGGCAGAGGTGTTCTGGAATTGGGAGGTACTTTGTGAAACAAAGTAAGCTAAAAGTAAGGCCACAGTGGAGGGCTTCAATGCATAATCTTGTTTGACCACTTTTCTGGCTGGTCACACCCTTCATCTTATCTCATATCTCATATCCCCACACCCTACTTGCTCCATCTGCCTGGAGCGCTCCCATCTGCCTCATATCATTAGGAATATAAATTTTGATTGCTGAAACCTCAGAAGATATCTTGGGGATTATGGGCTAGATTTCTTTTTTAAGGACCATGCCTTAAACCCAAATCACTTTGGCTTTCATTGACTGGCCAACAATAGGTGCCAGTCCAAGCCTCAATTGATCTTTTTGGGGCTCCAATGGCTCAGAGTGTAAATAGCAATTGTTTCTATTTTGACCAGAAACCCTGAGGATCTTCCTCCCCCAAGTTGATTTTTTTTAACTAGGTAAAAGAGGCCATTCTTTGTCTGATTTCTTACCTAGCCTTAATGACTGAGTTGCCATGATCTCAGTCCGAGACCTGGGAAAGACCTTAGCTTAAAAAGGCCAAGGTCTCCTACTGCATCTGGGGCCATCTCCAGTCATCCTGATCCATATCTTGCTCCGGACTCAGATGGCTCCAGAGGAAAGAATGAGGCTGGTGACTTTGCATAGCCTCTCTCACTTAAATTCAATTCACTTGCAAATCATGACATCGCCTTCCTTGAAGTTGTCAACTTAAAAGTTTGGTTAAAAGAGGCAAACAGTCTAGGTGGTAAATAAATTCATATTGTTTATTCTCTAAAGCTAGCTAATACTTGTATACATGCAGACAGAACTTAAATTCTGACTGCCTGATAAAAAAATGACAAATCTTTTATACATTTTAGAACAATCCCAAATCAGGATGTCTATGTCCATCAGATTTATGACCTCCATGTGTATTTAACCATAGCATGAGAAAGGAATTTTCTTAATTGAATAGGTTGTAAATACAATAAGAGAGTTGCCAAAATGTCAACACAACTCAGGATATCTGTGTTTCTTTTACCATTAACATGACATAACATAGTATATGTCCAGAAAATATTAAGATAAGTCTCATTGTTCAAGATAGTGTCTTGGGTTAAGGTGCCTCATCCTATATGGCCATAAACAGGGGAATGCTCTTAGCTTCATTTGGCCTTGCAGTTGTTGACATAAGAAGAGGCATTCTTTGGGTTTACTCAGAGAACAAAGAAGGATATGTCTGTTAGGCCAAGGTCCTTCTTCTGATTGACTAGTTCAGGCTTTGGCCCTTATTGGGGTTCAAATGATGTGAAATGATTATCAGAGTCATGGTTCTCCTTGAGAAAGAAGGACAAACAAGGAACATGAATTAAAATGCCACCTCTCTGAGCCTTTCACCCTGCTTTGGTAAATTAACTGTTTACTGCTCCAGGAACAAACATATTTTCCACAGTTGTTCAAGCCTCTCTCTATATCAAAATTCTTAATCTCAAATGCTTAAATATAAGTTCCTGGCCATATGATTTATTAATAATGTAAAAACTAAAAAAGTGACATTTTTTCAGCTGTGAGAAAGATGACCAACAGTCACTTCTAACTGTCAATGTTATTCTTGACTTCTCACTTTTGGAACAGAGTCCCACTGATGGGATATGAGCTCTGGATCCCCCCCCACACACATACACACCTTGAACTTTCCCATAAATTTCAGTTCAGCTCATCCTTTCATTATTAATCCTTCATTTTTACCTCTGACCCATCCTAACCTTCAATTATTTGTTACCTCTGACCCAGCCCAACCCTTCTGTAGTCTGTTACCTCCCATTTAGACCCCTTTTCTGTTACCTCTACCTGGGTCACCCCAGGCTAATAGCTACTCCTTGATCCCATCCTAATCTTCTCACAATCTTTTTCACTACAAAAAAGGTCTGTCTTGTCTACCAAAAGTACAGATTCTTAGAATCCCACCCACTTCTATTGGCAACACAATAAACCTTGTTGCTGACTGAAAGAAGGCTTGAGTCAAATTCTTTCCAGGAAGACCCATGCCTTTTGCCCTTGAATTTCAGGATTCCCAGTACCGCAAGACCTCAGCACCACCATTCACTTCTGAGGATAGGCTTTGGCCCTTCAAGAATTCTTTTCATGAATTAAAAGTTAAAGAGAGTTCTCTCAGGAAAGAAATTCTCTCCATCCTTTCTCCCTGTACCTCACTCATTCTCTCTTCAGCCATAATAATTCACAGTCTATTCAGAATGACAAATAAGCTGCTATTCCCCCAAGAGCATCTTTCCTCTTAAAGAGAAAGCAACGATATAGTCTTTGTAGGAGAAGCTATGGAACCTAGTGTTATGTATGTTGGCAACTTCAGCCTAGCTGTTAATATGTCTTCAATACATTTGCTTCCCACTTAATCAACTTTTTCAAGGCCTATGATAGATGTCTTCACATCATCTCAGCCACACAAAGAATGCACATACTTTTGATCTTATCAATTACAAGTGTTCTACTTCCACAATCCATAACTCTGAAATTCATCAGTTGATACTGCTGACCACCATTTCTTTCTTGATATGCTCCCATATTCCTGGGTTTTCATAATATTGCTCTGAGTACCATGAGTAGTTGTCATTTTTAAGGAAAAGAATTGGTTTTCTTCTCTCCTTTTTTTAAGGCAGGTGATCTGTTCATATATTTTCTTAATTTTTTTTTAAAGAAAGACAGTTAAGCTACTAGTTTTATTTATCCGTTCAGTGGTCTTTTTGCTTTCAGTTTTTAAAATCTCTTCAATTTTTATAATTTCTACATTATTTAGTTAGTGATTTCCTGCTTTTGTTGTATCTCCTTCCTGTCCAACTCTCCCTATGCCCATTTTAAATCTATTCTCCATTCTCATTGCAACCTCTATTTATTCCATCCTTCCCTATTTTCCCAAGCTATTATCTTTGTTCTGTCCTCACTTTTATCCCTTCAAAATTTTATTCTTTTAGTTAACTGGTTCAATTTTTCACTGTCTTCAACCCTTGATTCCCTAGTGTAATGCTAATGGAATCTGAAGATCTTCCATGCCCTTTTGTATTGGCAAGTAAGCAGGTACTTATCACCTTGCTTCAAGTTAACACCTTGTATAAGCTACTTAATTAACACAGAAATAGTTAACACCTTGGGAGGAAGTTGCTGATGTAACAGGAAGGGGCAGGACGGAGAGGAGCTACACTATATATAAGGAAGAGAACAGCAGGACAGCCAGATTTTCTCTCAGTGAGCACCTGGAAGCTGCAACTTTTGCAAGACCCTCCTTCTGGGAACTTTTGCCAAGAATTTCCAAGAACCAAGCTGAGGAGATACTGTAAGAAAAGAATCCCTGTTTGAGGGAGACTGTTCTGTTGTGAAGCATTCTGAAGGAATGTGGGTGTTCACTGCATTAACCATGTGTATCAACTTCGTGACTACTTGGCTTTCTGGTTCTGGGACTCGGTTTTCTGGTATTTGAATGGAGGCTTTGGTTCTGCCTTCTATGTGGAGAGTTTGCTACATTTTGTGATTCACAACTATTCCAGAATATTCATAACCACCATAGGTGTTGTGAATATTGCATTGTTGTTACATTTGGTGATGGAGGATGGGATCACAAAATGTCAGGCCTCTACTTGGAAGCAGGAGAGCTTTAGAGGGAGAAATGTCTATCGCAGGATGGGAGGATTTGCCTTATTCCTCTCTAGCCAGAGAATGGGCCAAAAGCACAGGACCCTGTGAAAACTGAGAATTGAGGCTACAGAAGGGAGAACCAGGAGATATGGAAAGACGTTTCCAAGGAATACCCATAGAACCAGGAAAAGAACTGGCAGGACTGTGCAGGAGAGGCTGGGTCTTGCTAACAAGTTACAGGCTTATGTATAAAAATAAGATAAGCTGCTAGAGGAAAAAGCTCATATGGCAAGGGAGATGGCTGGTTTGCCTGAGGATTGTTCTGTGCCACAGCATTCAGAAGAGCAAACTGGAGGGTCTCAGGTATTAGAAGAACAAGCTACTGTTCATGTAGCCAAAAAGAAGCGAAAAACTAGCAGAAGGAATGTGCATGCAGCTTTTTCACAGGCTGGGCAGAGTTGCCCCAACAACTGCCAGGAGGATGTGTGTGAGGAGAATAGAACAAGGTTAAATGAGGAGTCTTCTAATGCAGAAGTTCTACCCATAGTAAGAAGAAGGGAGGAAAACAGACAGGGCCAAACTGAGGCAGAGTACAGGGTGATAACTGAAGATTTCACTTTTCAAAAGGAGGTTACTGATATATTGAGTCAATTCACCCAAAGAATGGGAGAGTCTTTAGTGTCTTGGATGGTGAGAATCAGTGATGAAGGAGCCAGAGGAATAGCACTAGAAACGATGGATTGCTTAAAATTCATAAGCATCAGTCAGAATCCTTTTGTACACCAAGCTTTTAGGGATCACCACAGGCAAGGAGGTAACAACAGAACTAATCTGTTAGCTTTAGCTGCAGAGGGATGCCACAGGCAATATCCTGCTGACTCTAAGTGGCCTGGTGGAGACAGACCCTGGTACTCACTTAGAGACTATATGAGCAAACTAAAGGAGGAAGTAATGAAAACTGCTATCATGCTTGGAGATGCAGATGCATCTCATGATGTCCCCTCCTAGGAGTTCCTCATAGAAATATCACGGTCAAGACGGCTCCTCCTGCATATGAGCATCTAATTTTGACTCTATTAATTGGAGAAGTAGGGAACTCTCAGAGATTTTGGATAAGATTTCACAGTTAAGTGAGGTAGGGGAATGGGGGAGAGATAAATTTCCTCAAGAGAGAAGAGTAAATAGCTGGAGGATTCAAAGACAAAACAGATTGACAAGAGGAGAATTGTTTACTGCTCTGTTGAGAGCAGGAGTAGATTTTAGAAGAATAGATGGTACTCCAACTGAAGAGCTGCATAAGATGTACCAAGAAAAGGTACTTAATATTTGATTGAATAGGGAAGTAGAAATCACTCCTTCAGATACTTCTGAATCACTGTATCCAAATTTACCACACTTTCAGGGAGACTAGGAAATGGGCCAAGCCCCCACCCAGATTAAAGAAATACACAGAGGAGATTGCAGACCCCATATTGGCTTAACTATATATTGGAAGAATAGATCAACTACTGTAACTAGGGCTTTAATCTATATGGGGGAGGAGGCCTCACTTATCTATGGAAACCCTGATAAATTTAAACATGGAACTCCTATTACCATCACAGGACTTAGAGCGGCTGAAATATCAGCCAGACAAATTAAAATAACAATGAAAATCAGACAATTACCTAAGAAAGAATATACTGTGGTTATTGTACCCATTCCTGAATACATCATTGGAATAGATATACTGAAAGGTATGACTCTGAATTTACCTGAAGGAAGAAACCAATTTGCTGTAAGGAAGATAGGAATTAATACAGTTTTAATGGGGAAAATAAAAAAGGACGTAATCACTTTACCTGAACCTTCTGAAGTAATTACTTTAAAGCAGTATCACGTGCCAGGTGGGCAAGATGAAATTACCACCACCAGAAAGGAATATGTTGAAGCAGGAGTGTTAGTCCCTACACAATGGAATAATCCTATCTGGTCAGTATGAAAATCAGATGGGACATGGAGAATGACTGTGGATTATAGACAATTGAATAAGGTGACTCCTCCTTTGTATGTTGCTGTTCCAGATACCAACATCTTAACAGAAAGGATCCAGAAATATGATGGGACTTGGTATGCAGTTATTGACTTGGCAAATGCCTTCTTCAACCTAACCAATGGGACCAGTTTGCTTTCACTTGGCAGGGTAGACAATATACTTTCACCCACTTGCCACAAGTATACCTGCATAGCCCTACTATTTGTCACAGGATTGTAGCTGAACAGTTGGATGAATTAAAGCTATCTGATATACAGTTTACCCACTACATTGATGATATAATGATACAGGGAAAAGATGCAAAAGAAGTGGAGAAGAGCTTGACTCTCCTAATTGAGCATATGCAAAGTAAAAGTTGGGAAATTAACCCTGCAAAGATTCAAGGACCAGCCCAAAATGTTAAGTTTTGGGGTATACACTGGAACAAGGGACTACGAGAAATTCTTCCACAAGCCCAACAAAAGATTCAGGATCTTCCTACCTCTACCAATAAGAAGGAGGCCCAAAAGTTTATAGGATTGTTTGGATACTGGAGGCACCACATTCCACATCTGGGGCAGATTCTGAAACCTTTATATAAAGTCACTCGGAAGAACTATGAATTCAGTAGAGTAAAGCTTTTGAAGAAGTCAAGGCTGCTATACAATTGGCCCTAGATTTATGGCCCATGCAGAATGGCCCAGTGGAATTACAAGTGACTATACAGGATGATTATGCAAACTGGAGTTTATGGCAAAAACAACAAAGCCAAAATGTACTCTTGGGATTTTAGTGTAGGAAACTCCCTTCATCTGGAGTTCAGTATACACCTTTTGAAAAGCAGTTGTTAGCTTCATACTGGGCTTTGGTAGAGACTGAACAGCTGACTCTGGGCCATGAAGTGATATTAAGACCTGGAATCCCGATTATGACCTGGGTAATGAGTACCCCAGCTTCTCTAGCATCATCAACCCTAGCAAGAGGCTAGCATCATCAAATGGAAGTGGTATATTCAGAATAGAGCTAAGACAGGCAAAGGCAGAGTCTCTGCTCTACATGAATCCATAGTAAACATAGACACTGAAGGGAATGATATAACCCCCGAGCCAAAGCAAGAGTTGCTACAGTCCTCTGTAAAATGGAATGAGGGATATGATAGATTAGCTGAAGAACAAGAGACATGCATGGTTTGCTGATGGGACAGCAAAATATTTGGGCCAAAAAAGACATTGGAAAGAAGTAGCCTATTACCCATGTACTATAAGGAATTTGGAGAGTACTGGGATAGGTGGAAGTGGTCAATATGCTGAACTTATGGCAGTGCATCGGACTATCAAAATAGAACAGGGGTTAGCTACATAGATGCCCATGTGAAAAAGTCAAAATTGGGAAATTCATGGCAAACAAGTCTGGGGCAAAGAATTATGGGAAGATATCTGGAACATGTCTTTGGTTACTGATGTGTCAGTTTTTCATGTAGATGCTCACATGGCCCACACCACACCAGAATGTGAGTACAACACATTATGGAGTAGTCGGTAGGATTAAAAAAGTATAGTGCCTCTATTTGTTCCAGGATCCCGGATCCATAGCCATTTAAAGTGAAATTGTAAGGCCAAGAATCCTGGAAAGGTGGAATGTAATGGTAAGTAATTTAAATTTGAAGAATTTATATGTGTATATAAGAAGAACCTGAGAGAGAGGCAGTCAGAATCAAGAATGTTCCTCCTGGCTGCTCCTGGTGGAGGGAGCAGAATTTTCCCGGCATCTGGCTACCACTTCCTGGACTGAGAACTGAGCTGGAGTTTTCTATGGGAGCAGAATCTGGTGAAGGCTGAAGTTGCTGTAGAGAAGGCTTACTGGAAGGCTTAGATTTCTTCTGGGTCCTAGGGCCAGCCAAACTGATGGAGGATTGAAGAAGCATGATCGGGATAAGACTTTGTTTGTGACTTGGTTGATCCTTGAGTTCCTGGCAACAGAAGTTGTGAAAGTTTTGAGATGTGCTGGAACCAGTGAACTTCAGTGTGTAGCAAGAACTGCCCAGAGGACTAGACGAGAACCTGGGAGCTGTCTGCCTCTGAATTCAGAAAAGGCCTCTCCTTGGATACTGAATCCCATGATGAAATTGAAGTTTACTAGACACCCAGGGGTGGAGGATTTGTGTGATTTTTTCTAATGACTATATTTAGTGATTAATGATACTTAGTGACTGATTGCTAGATAAGTGACTGATTAAGTTAATCTATAATCACTCCATAAGGGGAAGACAGGCTATTGTATTTTGAGACGACTGAATGATTAAGTAAGGAGGCAAACCCCCTTAGGGATACCAGATGATTGTTCTTTTGTT
>CM053586.1:203073674-203098849 GCA_028646515.1 Pseudochirops corinnae
TTTTTTTTTTTGTCTTTGTAGTTTCAATATCTATCCTCAGTGCCCTGAACACAGTAGGCATTCAATAAATGCTTGCTGGCTTGAATTGAATTAAGGTTAATCCTGTACAACCCTAGGGTTTGAAATATCTCAAAACCTTAGGATAATATCCTCATACAGTTAGACTCTTCTGAAAGACATCAGTCAGCATTCAACCATTTATGTGAGGGCAATCAGTCAGAATCTCATTTTCTCTTATTCTAACCTGCTGTTCAGCTGACCTTTCATTTTGAACAAACAGCACAGAATGTCAAGTCTTTTGTTTTTCCAGAATCTGACCCAGGGTGGTCTGAGTCATTTAATACAGTTTTCTGCAGGGAGCAGCTTACAATCTGAACTCAGATTTTTTCCGGTGATAGCTGGTAGCTTGTCCTTTCAGACTTCCCGTTAAATGGCTTGATCTTATACTTGTTTATCTATTTCCTGTGCCTCTAGGGAAAAAACAAAAACAAAAAAACAATCTCATACCTAAACTGGAACTATTTGTATTTCATGCTTTATATTTTAGGCTGAACATTTTTATTAAGCAAAGTAAATATAGTCAGGCTTTGGATAATCAGGTATAAATCTTCAATGAGCCCTCAATACTTGTTTTCATGATTATTTCAGAGATATTTTAATTTGATGATAATACAGAAAGTACGGTAAACATCCAATCCTGAAAAAAAAAAAGCCAACCCAGAATCTTAAACACCGCTTACATTCTGTTTCCTGCTTACATTTTGACCAAGGATTCTCTAATCTAGCATTCACTAGTTAAGTTTGGTAAGGTAGTATGATCCCATAAAGGTCATGCCAGTAGAGCATAAACTCTGACAGGTCCTTCCATGCTGGAAAAGCTTCAAGAATGGTCCTGGAAATGGACTGAGTTTTCTTTCTGTAGTTAAAGAGAGGCTCATCACCAGAAGGGTGGTCACTTGGTGATTAATTTGTTGGCCAAAAAGACAACAAAAGATGAGAATATTCGATACTGGAGGGGTTGTAGAAAGGCAAACACACTGCTGGCTTACTAGTGGGTGAATACAACCATTCTGGAAAGAAATTTGGAATTATGTAAATAAAGTCACTAACATAACTATATTATTTGACCCAAAGATTCTGTTGCTAGAAATATACTCCAAGGAGGTCATTGATAAAAAGAAAGTTTCCATGTAAGCTAAAATATTTATAGCAGATTTTTAATGATAGCAAAGAATTGAAATCAAAGTAGATTGATTAGGGAGTGGCTAAACAAATTGTGGTATGTGAATGTAATGGGACATTACTGTTCTGTAAGAAATAACAGGCATGATTACTGTAGAAAAGAATGGAAAGATTACATGAACTGATGTGAAGCAAAATAAACATAATTAGAAAAACAACATATACAGTGACTACAACAATTTAAATGGTAATGATAACAACCACAATAAAAATTGCAAGTGAATGTTGTAACGTTATCAAGAACAAGTCTGACCCACAGATGAAATAGAGGAAAATATTTCCTCTTACTCCTTTACAAAGATTGGGAAGAAGAGATAGGCCTACCAGCATGGAGCATAGCATATGTCAGATTTTTTCAAGATATTTATCAGTTTTGCTTAAGACTTTTTCCCTTCTTTTTTCTTTTTTAAATTCTTTGATACAAATTATGATTCTCTAGGAGGAAAAAAGAAGAGGAATATAGAGGGGATGGAAATTTAGGTGATATAAAAACAAACAATATTAATAAAATGTATATAAAAATTTAAAATTTATTTGGCCATGACACCCATGAAAGAAAGAAAAATTAAAATGAACCTCAATCTTACATGGCTCATTTCCCCAACTGATAAATTATCAAAGGATATGAACTTTCAGTTATAAGAAAAAGAAATCAAAACTATCATAGTCATATTAAAAATACTCTAAGTTACTATTGACTAGAGAAATCCAAATGAAAATGACTCTGAGGTAGAACCTCACATCTGTAAGAAATTACAAATGCTAGAGGGGATGAGGAAAATAACTATTTGTGGGGTTGTGAGCGCACCACTTTGATGGAATCTAACTTCTGAAGAACAGTTAGGAATTATGCCTAAAGGGCCATAAAAAAAGTGTAACTCTTTGACCCAGCAATAACCAGACCACGACCAGATCTATATCCTAAAAAGATCAAAGGAAAAGGAAAAGGACCTATAGTACAAAAATATTTATAGCAGATCTTTTTGTGATGGAAAGAATTGGAAATTGAGGGGCTGTTCATCAACTGGGAAATGACTTGAATAAGGCATGGCATTTAAGCATGATGGAGTAATGTGCTATAAGAAATGTTGAGGGGGAAGGTCTCAGAAAAAACATGGGGAGACCTATATGAACTTATGGAAAGTGAAGTGAGAAGAACCAGGAGATCATTGTACACAGTAACAGCAATATGATAATGATAATCAACTGTGAAATATTTAGCTGCTATGATCAATATATTGATCCATAACAATTCCAAAAAACTCATGATGAAAAAATGCTATCCACCTCCAAAGAAATGATGAACTCAAGACAAATTGAAGTACAATTTTCTTGGTTTTTTTTGGTGATATGGCTAATATAGAAATATATTTTTCATGATTTCATATATATAATTGATATGTTTCTTGCCTCCTCAGTGGGCAGGGGAGGGATGAGAGGGAGGAAGAGAATTTGGAACTCGAAAAAAAAATTTTAATGATTAAATAAATAATGAAATCTAATAACATTTTGTATGGTTTCCTTCTACTCCAATAAGTGATGGCAGAGTGACAGAAAGGGGGACAGAGTACCAAGACTCTCACTATTTTTGGAGCATCTTTAAAAATTAATTTAGCTATTAGTACTCTAAAAGTGACATTCTTTTTCAACGACAGTAGCTCCAATGCAATATTCATAGCACCAGCAGTCACTATAAATATACCAGTATAGTGCTCAATTTCAAAATATAACAGACTGTCCATATAGAAGATAGAAGCCAAACATTTATTCAGATTCCAACAAACCAAATCCCACCACCAGGAAGCCAAATCCATTGTAGAAACATAGAAGTTAATGCACCACAATGTAGCAGAGAGCCACACCATCCTTTAGCCTTCCCACAAACCAACATAAGACTAATATTTACCCACAAGCCTATCTTTTTTCCTTCAGAAGTATCCTCTCCTCCCAACTATGTCTAGCTGCCCTGACTCACGGCTTCCTGTGGGTTCTGCTCCACCCTTCAGCAAGCTCCTCCTATCTTAGGCTGCATGTGATTACATTCAATCTATTAGGCAGCAGAGTACATTTTCAAAGCAGGGAAGGTCTTCAAATTGCCATTACCGTTACATTCAGCCCTAAGATCTTTCATGTCCCTTACATAGCAAAAATATATTAACAATACATTTCATTACATAGATTAATGAGAGGTTAAGGGTAATGTGAATATTGATTGGCACTACAATGACCAACAAGTGAAAATATTCCCAGAAGAATTGAATCAATTTGAGAATTTTCCCTATAAATCAAACCCAAAGACAGAAGAAATGGCTAAATAGGTAAAAAGAAATGGCTCATAGTTTCTCTTTGGAGAGGTAAGTAAAGGAGCTAGTTTTGTCATATATCTAAAGACAACAAGAAATGTGATATTTAGTCATTTCCCATTGCTTTGCCAATTACAAGTATTTGTAGAACAATGTGAATAAATATAATTACACTTTCTGTTCCAACCTCTGTTACAGAATCAAAAGAGAAAATAAATTCTATGAAGAATTCATTAAAACACTCCAAAATAGATCAAGACATTTTCATACTTAGTGACTTCAAGAAAAAGGCAGAAATAGGTAAGAACAGTGACAAATTTGTAGTAATATATAGTGCATTAATAAGGAATGAGAAAAGTCAAAGATATAAACTTTTAGAAGCCTCATACCCATAAATCATGAGCACTTTTTAAAAAATTAGATCATGCTATGCATTGTGCACAGGGAATGAAAATTATTTTTAAAAATTTAATTGATTTTAACAACTGATATGAGTCATTCCTGAATTAGCTGTGTATAGTCAGACCACTGACTTATTAGAACAAATAACAAAATTAATACAAATCTCGAAAAAAGGATAAAGATGAGAAAAAGATATAACGTACAATTAAAAACAACTCCAACTGAATCACTGATGCCAAAAAATTTGAATATTATGAAAGAAAACATATCAACATGGATAATAATAAGTTCTTAAAATATTTAACTGACACAATTCAATTATCATAACAGGGAGATCAAAAGCACCTAAAAACTGCCTCAGACAGAAAACACAACCTACCTGCCAAGTGGAGAGATAGAATAATCAAGGGAAACACTAGTTTAGACAATTAACTTGTTTATTAAAAAAAAAATTTTTTTTAATTTAAAACCTTATACAGAAGACTAGTGGGAAAATTAGGAATGGTATTACCTCATCAAACAGCAAAAAAAAAAGTACAGAGAAAATCACTTTAAATAAAACCTGCTAATTCTTCTTTACAACATGACTAAGGAGAAAATATTTTTAATATGAATGTATATGTAGACTCTATATCAGACTGCATGCCATCTTGGGGAGGGGGCAGGGGAAGAAGGCAGAGAATATTTAAAATGCAAAATCTTTGTGTCACTGAATGTTGAAAACTAAAACTTAATTAATTAATTTTTAAAAAAGAAAATCTGGTGAAAGATTCAACCTAATAAAGTCATCCCAAGCTTATTTAAAGATGAGACTGCAAGGAAGACAAACAGGTAAAACATGGGAGAGATCTGTAAAACATTTTTAGAATAAACTCTTTTTATCATCTAGGATAGTAGAGTCAACCTATTTTTATACTAACATCATGGTGCTAGATGACTGTATAGAGGAGATGAAAAAGGAATTAAAGAGAACACGGAAAGGAAAAGTATTTAAGACTAGACTGAAGGTACACAGAGAAGGTTCCTGCTAGAATGACTTGATTCAGGGGCATGGAGAGATTAATTCTCAAAGCATCTAAGAGAAGAGATGATATCAAAGGAGTGAAAAGAAATGAACATTAATAATAACAATAGCAAAAAGTAACAGAGAAATAATCTTATTCAACAGCCTCGTGATCCTTAATTTCAAGTAACATATAAAAAAGAGACATATTCTTACCAAAAGTGCTTATCAAAGTCATGGAAGAGAGTGTAAAGTTTATGGAGGAATTCCTAAGGCTGTTGATGTCATCCAGCTACTCCCATTTGTGCTAGACAATAAGTTACCTGCATCAAGTCCCAGAACAAAGCTAAGCTTCATGGAAGAGATCCATACACACTCAAAATAATTTCAGTTAACTATCCACACAGGAAAAGCCAAATAAATTAATAATGCCTATTGTCCAGACTATGACGTGGAGGGATGGAAAACCTGTAGCACTCATCTATCAAAATATACAACTTGGAGAACTCATTGGAAGAAGGGATTAAACCATTTGTTGTATATGTATCCCTAGTAACCTAGCATAGTACATGGTGCATGTATGCTTGTTGATTGACTGACAAATGACACAAATGGAAAATGAGTTGAGCCCAGAATTGAAAAGGAGAAAAAGGAAAGTGGCTTGATTATCTTTAGCAAAGGACAAAATTCTTTTAATAACCACACGTTTTCCCCTGAAATAAAGTCTATATTCTTCTGGAAAATACATTCTGGAATTGTAGTATGACTTGAAGTCGCACTACAGTTTCCAAAGAATTTAACGTTAGTGTCAACCAAAGGGCAATGGAGAGATGTGGACAGGCTGCAACACATTACAAACAAGGAATTATGAAGCATAAGCTAACTAATTGACATGTAGTCAGGACTATCCTCAACTCCCAAAACTTCATGTAATTTTCTAAGAATTTCTGAGGGTTTTTACATTGTGAAATGATGAGCAATCTCCTTACTGGCTGTAGAGCTGGAAGCGGTAAATGCCTGTATAAAAGGGAGTGACCTTACCCCTCATCTCTTTCCTCCCAGCTGCAAATCATGCAAGACTGTTTACAACTGCTTTCCAAGGATTGGTGAGGCATAGGCAATTGGCTCCAACACTCTATGGTTCTATAAATGTGTGGCAGTGAAAGTATATGCCCTGTCAAAACATACTTGAGTTTAAGCTGTTTGTTTTACATTTCCTTTTTCCTGACCTTAAAAGAATAAGTACCTATTCTGAGATGTACATGTATAGGATCAGAAATAACCTTGTGAGTCTGAGATGGCCACATCAAACAGAAGCTGAACGGTGGCAGAGGAAGAATTCCTGGAAATTCACTACTCCAGTGACCTCAGAAAACATGGCCTCCAACCAGAAGATGAGCCCAAATTTGTCCACCTTAAAAAACAGACAAATACCGGGAGATGTCTGGACAGTGCTGAGCCAAAGTGAAACGTGTAATACTTAATTAGCAGTCCTATGAACTACTCTACATTCTGATAAGATTTTAATATTAGCTTCCAAGTTGGTGTAAGAAAAATTAGGTTCAATTACTGAATGCTGTTTTAAGTTTGTTCTTGTCAAATGCCACCTTGTGATGTCCCACGTTTAGTATTCATTTTGTGTAGGAACAAAATACCTACTCCATACCTGGTTCATGTTATAAACCGAGTACCCTTTTTTTTGTTCCTCACCATTCTGGAGAGGTCCTAGATTGAGCCACATTCTAATTGACTGTTTTAAAAAATCATCCCTAGGGGCACATGGCTAAGAGCTTAATGAGCCAATGAATTTGGAAAAAGGGAGTCTACTTTCATGATAGGCAGACTCCCCAGGACTGAACCTGGTCCAAATAGAATATCTGGGTCCAGAGCAGATGGGTTTCTTGGGCAGCAAATGGAGTGCCACAGTAGAAATATCATCAAATAAATGTATAAATGAAAAAGAAGATAGACTAGTCATGTGATGAGAGAGAAGGGTAATTGACAGACAGTCCATGTGCTTTATTAACATCCTTATAATGACAAGATAAAATGAGGAAGGCCTCTAACACGTTAGGTAGGTCTCTTCTAGTGAATTTCTAGGAGATCAGTCAAAAAATTTTACAGATGGGGCAGGAACAGATGGGTTGCCATCAGCAATGTATGAGGAAACACTGATATCAATGAAACACAAATCCATTTGTGTACTTGAAAAGATGCACATGAAACTTCCCAAGATGGCGGAGTAAGCAGTAAGTAACTCTCACTCTCCCTTATTGACCTCTAAAACCTCTAAAAACCCAGAAAATATCACACCAGGAAAAAACCTGAACAGTGGAGCCTGCAGAAAGACAGGAGGTAACAGTCTTTTAGCCCAGGAGGCTTGGGGGATTAATGGGAAAGGTCCTTCTCACTCTGGTGGAAGGGGAGCAGTACAGCAAGCCCCACCTCAGCAAACCAGTAGGACAGTGGTTCTCAACCTTCCTAATGCCATAACCCTTTAATACTCATATGTGGCCTTATCTGCATGTGGGCAGACCCACCTGGAGATGGATAGAGGAGCGGTGTCTCGGTTCCTAAGACCATCGGAAATATGTGTTTTCCGATGGTCTTAGGCGACCCCTGGGAAAGGGTCGTTCAACCCTCAAAGGACTTGTGACCCAATGGTTGAGAGCCACTGCAGTAGGAGATCCTGAGCCCTGAGGTAGTGGAACAGACAAGTAGCAGCCCCAGGACCCCCACATGCCTTAGCATAAGCAGGGGAACCAGCATACTCTAGCTCAGAGAACCACCATGTGTACTGGCAGGTAGACATCTTCCAGCAGCTGAATGTCCATGCTTTAGTGTAGCTCCTGGTGGTCAGGTATCCTTCGGCAGCTGAAATTCCATGTGCTTCATTCAGCATAACTCCAGGTGGTCAGGCATCCTTCAATGGTCAGACCCCACCCTACTCTGCCAGCTTCAGTGTAGCCCTAGGGAAATGCAGAAAACACTACTTGGCCTCAGCATACACCAGCCACCACCACTAGGACCCCAGCTCAGCACCAGGGAAGCTACGAGACCCCTACATCCTCTAGCTGCCAGCACCTGAGGCCCCAGCACACAAAGCCAATGACCAGGCCTCTGGTCCCTGGCACAATAATCTTAGGACGGTACCCCCTGTGCCCTATAAGGAGGGATCAACTTTAAAAGTCAGGGAAAAGGCAAACACCATGAGCAAAAAGCAAGAAAAAAAAAACAAAAACACTGACCATAGAGAATTATTATGGTGATGGGGAAAATCAAAATATAAATTCAGAAGAGGACAACATTGTCAATATATCCACATCTGTAACCTCAAATGGGAATATGAACTAGTCTTAAGTCCAAAAAGCCTTCTCAGAAGAGCTCAGGAAGGATTTTTAAAGTCAAATAAGAGAGGTAGAAGAAAAATTGGGAAAAGAGATAAGAGGTATGCAAGAAGATAGTCAACAACTTGGAAAAAGAGGGACAAAGATTGACTGTAGGAAACAATTCCTTAAAAAATACAATTGGCCAAATGGAAAAAAGTACACTGAAGAAAACAGCTCCTTAAAAAGTAAAATTGGTCAAATGGAAAAGGAGGCACAAAAGCTAACTGAAGAAAACAATTCATTAAAAAGTAAAACTGTACAAGTGGAAGCTAATAACTCTATGAGACATCAAGAATCACTCAAACAAAATATAAAAAAATAAAAATAAAAAATGGAAGAAAACATAAAATGCCTCACTGGAAAAACAACTGATCTGGAAAATATATCCAGGAGAGACAACTGAAGAATTATTGATCTACTTAAAAGCCATGATCAGAAAAAAAGAGGCTAGACAAGCATCTTTCAAGAAATTATCAAGGAAAACTGGCCTCAGATCCTAGAACCAGAGGGTAAATTAGTCATCCAAAGAATCCACTGATTACCTCTTGAAAGAGATTTCAAGATGAAAATGCCAATGAATATTGTAGCCAAATTCCAGAATTATCAGATCAAGGAGAAAATACTGTAAGCATACAGAAAGTAACAATTTAAATATCATGGAACCATGGTCAGTATCTTGCAGGACCTTGTAGCTTCTACATTAAAAGACTGGAGGGTCGGAATATGAAACTCCATAAAGTAAAGGAGCTTGGATTACAACCAAGGATCACCTACCCAGAAAAACTGATCATAATCTTTTAGGGGAGGAGATAGACTTTCAATAAAATAGGGGATTTCCAAACCTTTCTGATGAAAGGACCAGAGCTCAACAGAAAATCTGATCTTCAAATACAAGACTTAAGGGAGGCATAAAAAGGTAAACAGGAAAGAAAAACAAACAAACATATTCAATAAGGGCAAACTGTTTACATCCCTACATTGGAAGATGATACTTGTAACTTTTAAGAACTGTATCTTTATTATGACATTTAGAAGGGGTATACACAGGCAGAGGGCATGAGTATAAGTTGACTTTGATGTGATGATAAAAACTCTAATTAAGATATGAAAGAGGGTTGTACTGGGAGAAGAGGAAAGGAAAAGGCAGAAAAGGGTAAATTACATTACATGAAGAGGTGCAAAAACCTATTACAATAGAGGGAAAGAAGGGAAGAAAATGAGCATTGTTTGAACCTTAGTCTCATCAGATTTGGCTTAAAGAGAGAATAACACGCTCAGTTAGATATTGAGATCTAACTTACCCTATTGAAAGCAACAGAGGAAAGGAGAAAGAAAAGGGAAGGGGTGGATAGAAGTGAGGGAAGAAGTGGTAGAGGAAAAGTAAAAGAAATGGGAGAGAGCTGATAGAAAAGAGGGAAGGTTGAGAGAAGCAGTGGTCAGAAGCAAAACACTAGTGAGGAAAGAAAGGGAGAAAGGTAAGATAAAAGCATAAACAGGAGGGAAAATAGGATGGAAAGAAAGACACAATAATCATGACTATGAATGTAAATGGAATGAACTCTCTCATAAAATGGAAGCAGATAGCAGAGTGGATTAAAAAACATAATCCTACAATATACTGTTTAAAAGAAACACGGAGCAAAGGTAAAAGGCTGGAGTAGAATATATTATGCTTCATCTGAAGTAAAAAAAAAAAAAAAAAGCACGGTTAGCAATCCTGATCTCAAACAATGCAAAAGCAAAAACAGATCTAATTTAAAAAGATAAGGAAGGAAGCTACATCCTGCTAAAAGGTACCATAGACAATGAAGTAATATCATTACTAAACATTTATGTACTGAGTGCTATAGCATGCAAATTCTTAAGAGAAGTTTAAGGGAGTTAGAGGAAGAAATAGCAAAACTATACTAGTGAGGGACCTCAACCTCCCCCTCTCAGAGCTAGATAAATCTAACCACAAAATAAACAAGAAAAAATTAAGGACGTGAATAGAATTGTAGAAAAGTTAGAGATGGTAGACCTCTGGAGAAAACTGAATTGGGATAGAAAGGCATATACTCAATGGTACATGACACCTACACAAAAATTGACTATCTATTAGGGCATAAAAATCTCACAATCCAATGCAGAAAGGCAGAAATACTAAATGCATACTTTTTTAATCATGATGCAATAAAAATTACATGCAATACAGAGCCATGAAAAAGTAGGCTAAGATTAATGGGATACTAAATAATCTAATCCTAAGAAGTGAGTTTGTCAAGCAGCAAATCATAGAAATAATCAATAACTTCATCCAAGGGAATGACAATAATGAGATAACATACCAAAACTTATGTGATGCTGTGAAAGTAGTTCTTAGGGGAAATTTTATATCTCTCAGTGCTTACATGAATAAAATAGAGAAAGAAGAGATCATTAAATTGGGCGTGCAACTAAAAAAGCTAGAAAAAGAACAAATTAAAAATCCCATATTAAATACCAAATTAGAAATTCTGAAAACCAAAGGAGAGATTAATAAAGCTGAAATTAATAAAACTATTAAACTAATAAACAAAACAAAGAGCTAGTTTTATGGGGGGAAAACAATAAAATAGAGAAATCTTTGGTTAATCTTATTTCAAAAAAGAAAGAAGAAAACCAAATTACCAGTATCAAAAAAGAAAAGGGTGAGTTTACCACCAATGAAGAGGTAATAAAAACAATAATAAGGAGCTATTTTGCGTAATTGTATGCCAATAAATTTGATGATCTTAGTGAAATGGATGGATATTTACAAAAATATAAATTGCCCAAATTAACAGAAGAAGAAATAAAATACCCCATTTCAGAAAAAAAGAAATTGAACAAGTCATCAATGAACTCCCCAAGAAAAAATCTCCAGGGCCAGATACATTTACAAGTGAATTCTAGCAAGCATTTAAAGAACAATTAATTCTAATACTATATAAACTATTTGGAAAAATATGTGAAGAAGGAGTCCTATCAAATTATTTTTATGATTCAAATATGGTGCTGATACCTAAACCAGGAAGAGCCAAAACAGCGAAAAAAATAATCATAGGCTAATTTTCCTAATGAATATTAAAAATTTTAAATAAAGTATTAGCAACTTATCACAAGCATAATACACTATGATCAGGTAAGATTTATACCAGGAATGTGTGACTGGTCCAATATTAGGAAAACTATCAGCATAATTGACATATCAAAAAAAAACTAACAGAAATCATATGGTTATCTCAATAGATGCAGGAAAAGTCTTTGACAAAATACACCACCTATTCCTATTAAAAACACTAGAGAGAATAGCAACAAACAGTCTTCCTCAAAATAATAAGTAGCATGTTTCTAAAACCACCACCATTACATACACTCAATTGTATGTAATGGGGATAAGCCAGAAGCATTTTCAGTAAGATTGGGGATGAAACAAGGTTGTCCATTATCAACACTGTTATTCAATACTGTACTAGAAATGTCAGCTTTAGCAATAAGAGAATAAAAAGAAATTGAAGCAATCAGAATGGGCAAAGAAGAAACAAAGCTATCACTCTTTGCAGATGACATGATAGTATACTTAAAGATTCCTAGAGAATCAACTAAAAAAACTACTTGAAATAATAAACGACTTTAACGAATTTGCAGGATATAAAATAAATCCACATAAACCATCCCCATTTCTATATATTACTCACAAAACCCAACAACAAGAAATAGAAAGAGAAATTCCATTTAAAGTTACTGTAGACATTATAAAATATTTGGGAGTCTACCTACCAAGACAAACCCAGAAAAGATATGAACACAATTACAAAACACTATCCACACAAATAAAGTTAAATCTAAATAATTGGAAAAATAGTAATTTCTCATGAGTAGGCCAAACTAATATAATAAAAATGACATTCTACCTAAATTAATTTACTTATTCAGGGCCATACCACTCAAACTACCAAAAATTATTTCATAGAGTAATAAAAAAAATAACAAAATTTATCTGGAAGAACAAAAAGTTCAGAATATCAAGGGAATTGAAGAAAAGAAATGCATGGGAGAGGCAGAGTCAAGATGGTAGAGTAAAAGTAGGGACTTGCTTGAGCTCTTCCCCAGACTCCTTTGAATTTCTGTAAAAAATAACTCTAAACAAATTCTAGAGCTACAGAACCCACAAAATGATAGTATGAAACCTATCTCCAGCCCAATATAGTCTGGAAGGCCAATAGGAATGGTCTATCACACCAGCCTGGGAGTAGAGTACAGTTTGGTGTGGACCATGCTGTCACAGATCTGGCTGGAACAGGCTTCAGGGGACTGATTCACTGGAAGTTGTGGCAGTTTTCAGATTTCTCAACCCACAAATGCCAAAAACAAAGCAGAAGGTCAGTTAGGAAACTCTGTCAGACCTGGGAGAGAAAAGAGCATGGACTAGCCCCAGCCCCAGGGCAGCAGAGGTGGTAGGAGCTGCAGTGGCAATGGCAGCTTCTTCCAGAGCTCCAGTGCCACAGATGGTAGGGGGATCAAGCAGCTGATCTGAGGACAATTTCAAGAATCTCTTTGCTGGCACTAAGGCAGGATTCTCTTGCTTTGCTCTGTTTGGATTCTGGGTCACACTCTTGGGCAAAGGTCCTGGGGTGAGAAGGAGCACTGGCATGGCAGAGCTTGTGACTGTGGTGGAGAGGGTGTACTCCTCACAGTTCCAAGGCAGAAAAGAGTGCTTTAGTCACTCATAGACCAGAGCACAAGCCAGGAGAGGAGTAAACACCTCTCCTTTGATCATACCACCTTAGAAGAACTGACAATTTAGAGGCGCCTAGAAGTAGCTCTGACAACAGCTACACAAAACCACTGAAAATTGGGACAGAGCACTCTTCACTCTGAAAGCAGAGTGCTACCTTGACAAAGAGCTCAAAAATCAAGTAATTGACTGGAAACATGATTGGACAGCATAAAAAAAACCAGACTTACTTTGGTTACAAAGAAGATCAAAACATATAACCAAAAGAAGACAACAAAGTCAGAGCTCCTACATTAAAAGCCTCCAAGAAAAGTATGAATTGGTTACAGACCATGGAAGAGATCAAAAATGAATTTGAAAATCAAGTAAGAGAAGCAGAGGAAAAATTGGGAAGGAAATGAGAGTGATTCAAGAAAATCATGAAAAATGAGTCAACAGCTTGCTGAAGGAGACCCAAAAAAATACTGAAGAAAAAAAACACCTTAAAAATAGACTAACTCAAAGGGCAAAAGAGGTCCAAAAAACCAATAAGGAGGAGAATGCTTTAAAAAGCAGAATTGGCCAAATGGAAAAGGAAGTTGAAAAGCCCACTAAAGAAAATAATTCCTTTAAAATCAGAATGGAGCAAATGGAATCTAATGACTTTATGAGAAATCAAGAAATTACAAAACAGAACCAAAAGAATTAAAAGGTAGAAGACAATGTGAAATATTTCATTGGAAAAACCACCAACCTGGAAAATAGATCCAGGAGAGATCATTTTAAAATTATTGGACTACCTGAAAGCCACAATCAAAAAAAAGAGTATAGACAGCATATTTCAAGAAATTATCAGGGAAAATGCCGTGATATTCTAGAATCAGAGGGTAAAAGAGAAATTGAAAGAATCCACCAATTGCCTCTTGAAAAAGATCCCAAAAATAAAATTCCTAGGAATATTATAGCCAAATCCCAAAGTTCCCAGGTCAAGGAGAAGTCAGAAAGAAACAATTTGAGTATTTTGGAAACACAATCAGGGTAATACAAGATCTAGCAGCTTCTACATTAAGGGACCGAGGGGCTTGGAATATGATAAGCCACAGGTCAGAGGAGCTAGGATTAAAACCAAGAATCACATACCCAGCACAACTGGGTATAATACTTTAGGAGGAAATATGGATATTCAATGAAATAGAGGATTTTCAAGCACTCTTGATGAAAAGACCAGAGCTCAACTGAAAATTTGACTTTCAAATACAAGAAGCAAGAAAAGCATGAAAAGGTAAACAGGAAAGAGAAATCATAAGGAAATTGTTAAAGTTGAACTGTTTGCATTCCTATATGGAAAGATGATATTTGTACTTCATGAGGCTTTTCTCAATATTAGGGTAGTTAAAGGGAATATAAATATGTGTGTGTATAGAGAAAAAGAGGGCACAGAGTGAGCTGAATATGAAAGTATGGTGCTAAAAAAATAAAATTAAGGAATGAGAGAAGAATATATTGGGAGAAGGAGAAAGGTAGAGATAGAATAGGGTAAATTATCTCACATAAAAGAGGCAAGAGAAACTGTTACAATGGAGAGGAACAGGGGGGAGGTGAAAGGGAATGAGTCAACCTTACTCTCGTTCGATTTGGTTTTAGGAGGCAACAACATATACATGCAACTGGGTATCTTAGCTTAGAGAAAAGTAGGGGAGAAGGAAAAAGGGGGGGGATTATAGAAGAGAAAACAGATTAGGGAAGGGGGTAGTCAGAAGCAAACACTTTTAAAAAGGGACAGGGTCAAAGGAGAAAACAGAATAACTGGCAGGCAGGATAGGATGGAGGGAAATATAGTTGGTCTTTCACAAGGTGACTATTATGGAAATATTTTGCATAACTATACACGTATAACCTATATTGAATTGCTTGTCTTCTTAATGAGGATGACTGGGGAGGGATGAAGGGAGAAAATATGGAACTCAAAGTTTTTAAAAGACAAGTGTCAAAAAATTGTTCTTACATGCAACTGGATAATAAGATACACAAGCAATGGGGTGTAGAAGTTTATCTTGCCCTAGGGGGTAAGGGGATAAGGAGTAAAGGGGAAGGGTGTAAGAGGGTGGGAGTGATAGAAGGCAGGGCAGACTGGTGGAAGGGGTAATCAGAATGCATGCCATCTTGGAGTGAGGAGTAGGGGAGAGATGGGAAGAACATTTGTAACTCAAAATCTTGTGGAAATGAATGTTGAAAACTAAAAATAAATTAATAAATTCTGAAAAATGCAAGGAAAGGTGACCTAGTTATACCAAATCTTAAACTGTATTATAAAGCAGCAATCATCAAAACTACTTTCTACTGACTAAGAAATAGAATGGTAGTTCAGCGGAATAGGTTAGGTACACAAGACGCAATAGTCAATGACTATAGTAATTTATTATTTGATAAACCCAAAGACTCAAGCTTCTGGAATAAGAAATCACTATTTAACAAAAACTACTGGGAAAACTGTAAGACAGTATGACAGAAGTTACACATAGACCAGCATCTTACACCCTATACCAAGATAAAGTCAAAATGGGTGCATGATTTAGATATAAAGGCTAATACTATAAGCAAACTAGGAAAGCAAGGAATAGTTTTCCTGTCAGATTTATGGAAAAGGGAAGAATTTATGACCAAACAAGAGAGAGAGAACATTATGAAATGCAAAATGGATGATTTTGGATACCTTAAATTGAAAAGGTTTTGTACAAACAAAGCCAATGCAACCAAGATTAGGAGGGAAGCAGAAAGCTGGGAAACAATTTTTATAGCCAGTTCCTCTGATAAAGGTTTCATTTCTAAAATATATAGAGAACTGAGTCAAATTTCTAAGAATACAAGTCATTCCCCAGTTGATAAATGGTCAAAGGATAATGAACATGTAGATTTCAGATGAAGAAATTAAAGCTCTCTATGGTCATATGAAAAAAATCCTCTAAATTACTACTGATTAAAGAAATACAAATCAAAACAACTCTGATGTAGCACAACACATCTATTACGTTGCCTAACATGACAAAACAGGAAAATTATAAATGTTGGAGAAGATGTGGGAAAATTGGAACACTAATGCATAGTTGGTGGAGTTGTGAACTGATCCAACCATTCTGGAGAGCAATTTGGAACTATGCCCAAAGGTCTATAAAAATGTGCATACCCTTTGACCCAGCAATGTCACTTTTAGGTCTGTATCCCAAAGAGATCATAAAAATGGGAAGAGAACCCAGATGCACAAAAATATTTACAAAAGTTTTTTTATAGTGGTCAAGAATTGAAAATTGAGGGGATGCTCATCAGTTGGGGAATGACTGAACAAGTTGTGGTATATGAATGTAATGGAATACTATTGTTCTATAAGAAAAGAGCAAGCAGACTTCAGAAAAACCTGGAAAGATTTACACAAACTGATGCTGAGTGAGATGAGCAGAACCAGGAGAACATTGTACATGGTAACAGCCACACTGAGGGACAACTAACTTTGATAGACTTAGCTTTTCTCAGCAATGTAAAGATATAAGACAGCTCCAAAAGAGTCATGATGGAAAATGCTATCCACATCCAGAGAAAGAAATATGGAGTCTGAATGCAAATTTGAAGCATACTATTTGCGCTCTCTCTCTCTCTCTCTCTAACTCACTCACTCTCTCATTTCTTCTTTCTCATGGTTTCTCCCATTGCTTCTAATTCTTCTTTACAACATGACTAATGTGAAAATATGTTTAATATGAACATATATCTAGAACTTATATCAGATTGCATGCTATCTTAGGGAGAGGGAAGAAGAGGGAGGGGAAGAAAATGTGGAACTCACAATCCCATGGAAGTGCACCTTAAAAACTAAAAATAAATACATTAATAATAATTTTTTAAAAAAAGAAAAGATCCACACAACAAATTCCAACTGTTCCTTTTTTTTTTTAATCTGGGTGTCTAGATCCTACAAAGTGATCCTTCTTTGAGCCATTAAAAGATAAAGATCTGTCAAGTAAACTATTGTTGCTCTGCTCCAGCTATTTGAACATGACTCAGTCTACTTTAAAAAGAGATAATTTAAAAAATATTTTCCTTTCTTCAAAATATGCAAATCTATTTTTTTTTCTACTTTGGGGTTAATTTGGTTGTTGTGTCCTGGAACTTTAAGACGAATTTAAACAGTCTTTTCTTTCTATACTTTAGTATATATACTTCTGCAATTCAGTACAGTTGTGTAAAAACAACACAAAAGAAACGGATATTTTCCCTTTTTGATAAAAGAAAGATGGGTTCTTGTCTTTATGTCATAATTCTGCAGTAGGTAAAGGAAAAAAGAGACAAGCAACTATATAGGCAGTGGTCATTATCTATTACTTATAACACTACAATATTGCAATGAATCTGTGATTTCATCTATGTGGGTCTCTCATTTTCCAAAAGCACAGATGGAACAACCCATCCACCTCTTCTCTTGCTAACAAATTCTTTCCCATGTCTGTGAATCTGCCAGCAAGCACTCTTGGGTCACTGTAGGCTTTCCTCTGCTTCTTTTTCATATTCCATGATTACTAATGAAGTGCTACAGCAGTCCATCTGTTTTCTCTTACTATCATGACTAGCTCACTGCTTTTCTTGTTAAGTTATAGAGGAGTTTCAGCTGAAGGTTGTTAAAATTGCAGAGCCTTGGAGCATCACAGTATTATTGCTGCTATTGCTGTGATTATTAAGTTGCAAAAAAATAAGAGTTCTAGAGTACAATATTCATAAATTGGCTGCACTTCGTCAAAAATGAAGGCACCATGTTGTCTGGTTTGATCTACTGTGACCCCAGAGGGCAGAATCAGGAGCTATGGCTGAAAGATGGAAATTGCAGAGACAGTTTTCAGCTCAATGAAAGGGAAAGTTTCCTAACAATGGGAGTTGTCCCAAAGTGGAATGGGCTGCAAGGGAACAGGGGGGAGGGGGGAGTGGTCATGAATACTTTACTCCCCTTCCATGGAGGACTTCAAACAATGTCTGTATAATCACCTGTCTAGGATGAGATCAAGGGATTCGTGTTCAGATAAAAGTTGGTTGAGATGATTTCTAAGATCCCTCACAAATCTGAGATTCTGTCATCCCAGTTCCTGACCATGCTGATTCCTGTGGGCCCTTGGCAAAGTCATTTATTTATCTTTGTGTTCTACCATCTTGTCTTCCCCTTTTAACAGGTACTTAATACATTTTTTTAATAAGTGAATGAACTAATTTAACTTCTGTGGACCTTTGATTTCATACTTAATAGTAAAAAAATTTATTTTGTATATATTTGGTATTTAACTTATCGGTATACATAATTGTCTGTTGTTCTACTCCCACCTCCCGCACCCAGAATGGAAGCTTCTTGATGGCAGTAACCATTTCAGTTCTATTTTCATGTACCTAGCATCTAACACAGTGTCTAAAACACAGCTGGCATTTAATAAATAATTGCAGAAAGGAAGAAGGAAGGAAGCAAGGAAGGAAGGAAGGAAAGGAGGAAGTGAGGAAGGGAGGGAGGAAAACATTGCCTGAAATGCAAAGTGTTTCAATGGTTTGTCCAATATCAAAGAATTGTTGTCAGAAGCAGGATTTCATCTAGATCTTCTTGATTCCAAACCCAGAACTCTGTCGACCATGAGACCCTATCTTCCCATCAATAAAAAGGAGGCAGCTATACATATAAGGACACAGGGAGGATGCATGATATGAATAATACCTGAGAAATCTCTTGGACTCTTTACTGGAAACTGGCTCTGTATATAGAAACTTAATGATCATTTGTGTAATGGGTGGGTTTAAGAGGCCTTTGAACTGTATCCTCCTATATCATGTCCTCACTCTCCCACTATAATTTCTAGCACCTGGTCCACTCACTCTTCATGAGAAGACACAACTGGGAAACAAATGCTTTGGGCTCAGTGATTTGTTGACAGGAAATAATACTTTTTTTCCGTTTACATTGAGAAAAACTTGAGAGAGGTTGTGTTTGTGGTGTTTTTGTATTGAACTTTAAAAGGTTATTCAGAAATCTCAAATGGGAATTAAGGGTCACTGCCTTACATCCTGCTCAGGGGCCCAAATGTCCTGCTTCCATTAATCATGAGGCAGGACCCCTACTGTCTCCCTCCTGTCTGCCAGCCTTCTCACTATGTGTGACATTAGGCTGCAGGGGATCAAATAGGCAGTATGGGCAGGTGGTGACATCCAAACCATTCCATTTCATTCTCATCCTCTGAAAAAGGGGAAGTCCAACCCAGGAAATAGCTGTCATTGGTATCTTTTTATTCCGTTACGAAGTTCAGTGCATCTTCAAAAGCAGTCACATCAACAGCTGATGGCAAAAATCATGGCAAAAATAAGCCCCAGGCAATATCAGAGCTCTTCATCTGACTTACTATTCTAAATTTGGTATTTTTGTGGTCTTCAAACTATGTCAGCTGAAAGAAAAGAACTTCAAAAGGTCTTTGCACCATGGGACTTAAAAAACTTTTCAGAGTCCTTGATACATTTATGCAGAAACATAATTTGTATAACAAATTCATTTACTTGTGCTTTTTAATACTGTTTTGTTCAAGACAATTTAATCTCTATCCTGTTACATCCTCTCTTCCATGAGACTTCCAGTGACAGAAAATCTGCTATTTCATGAAAAAGTCTATTCCACTTATTGAAAGTACTCACTATTGGGAAGTATTTCCTCACATAGAGGTTAAATCTGTCTCTCTAGAATTTCTGCCTATTGTTCCTGATCCTGTTCTCTGAAGTCATCCAAAATCAATTCAATCCCTCTTTTATGTGACAACCTTTAAAATATTTGGTTAAAATTATTTTGCCCCATCTACATCTTCTCTTTTTTTAAAAAAATAATATTTTATTTTCTCCAATTACATGTAAAAACAATCTTGAGCATTTATTCTTAAAAATTTTGAGTTCCAAATTCTCTCCCTCCCTCTCTTCTCCCCTCCCTGATGTGGTAAAAAAAAAAAAATTATATAGGTTACCCATGTGCAATCATGCAAAACATATTTTCATATTAGTCATAACATCTTCTCTTTTACAGGCTAAGCACCCCAGTTTATCCAAAGGATATTTGTCTCCAATTCCTTTACAATGCTGTTTGCCTTCTTCTAGATCTACTGCAGTTAGTCACTATTCTTCCTAAAATACATTGCCCAGCATGCCTTAAGTTGGCTTCTTCTTATCCTTCCTCATCTATCTAGAGGCAACATGATATAGTGTAAAGAGCACCAGCTCTGTATAGAATCAGACAATGGCTAGAGTTTAAATCACTTCACCTCTATAAGCCTCAGTTTCCTCATCTGTAAAAGAAAAAGGATGATACTTGCACTATGTCCTTCAGAAGAGTATTGTGAGAAGCATTTTGTATAAATATCAACCGCTGGTGCTATTACTAAACCACCTTTATTAGTTGATATATTCTCAAATAGTAGAAACTCTTTTCAGTTGGCAATTAAGCAAAACAAAACTAAGAAGGAAATGCACTTTGCAAAAGTGTTTTAACGTATTCCAAAAGGCTTTAAAATAGAAATTATTCTTATGATAGCTAATAAGTCTCTAGCACTCCCATACTCCATTAGTGTGGATAATTGAGAATTTAAACCAGGAGTTCTACCTGGAATCTACAGACCCCCTCCCAGGGCATCCCTGGATAGAGTTGGGAGTGCTGTGAGCTAGTTTTTAAAAAATATTTTGATAACTATATATTAACACAACCGATTTCTTTTGTAATCTATGCATTTTTGCTCAGATAAAAACATCATTCTGAGAAGGGATCTGTGGACTTAACAAGACTGCCAAAGATATCCATGACACAGAAAAAAAGTTGACTCCCTGTTTACACAAATGTCCAGTGAATATTCATTAACCTTACATGGTTGCACTGGAGACATATGCTCTGTGAAAAAAAAAATTAATCTAGATCTGTGACTTTACTCATTATGGTCTTTTCTATAACCAGAATTTGGTTAAAAAAAAAAAAAAGGGTGGGGTGACTAGGTGGTGCAGTGAGTAGAGCACTGGCCCTGGAGTCAGAAGGACCTGAGTTCAAATTTGACCCCAGACACTTAACACACAAACGTGACTTTGGGCAAGTCACTTAACCTCAATCGCAGAAATTGAAAAATTGCAAAAAAGAAAAAAGAAAAAAAAGGGGGGGCTAAGCTGACAAATATAAGTTAAGAGTTACCCTTCTTCTTGAGAATGACTAAGTATACTCCCTTTATTTTGAACCCAGATTTGTACCCCTAGACTAGTGATATTTGATAGGTGAAAGATAGATATATCTAGTTCAATATCACAGATTGTAGTACATGAATATAATGGACTATTACTGTATCAAAGAAATGATAAATATGAAAAATACAAAGAATCTTGAGGAGATTTATATGAACTTATGTGTAACTAATTCTTCCTGCCTCTAGCCAGTTTTCTTAATGGATAGTCCCATGACCTATGTTGCAGATGTGTGAAAGACGTGATTCCCAACTGGCTGAGAGAATGCTGCTCACAACATTTTATACTTGCATAAGAGAATTTTTGTAAAAACACTTTAGGAGAAATCCTCAAAAGAGATGGATTGAGGGAGGTAAAGCATGACTTTCTGAACTGATAATGGGAGCCCCTTGAGCCACAGATATATAGGGAAGTCAATCCCTATCATGCCCCTCAACTTCTAGTACTTATAACACTGCTTAGAGTGGACTCGCCTTGGTTAGATCATTCCCTCACTCCTAGTATGAGCAGAGATCTTAATCTCACTCCTAAGTGAAAAATTAGTTCACTTGTGTATTCTTTGAATATATTATAATCTGTATGATTTCTCCATTTCTCTTTGCTACTTTCTTCATGAGAAGTTTACTAGCTTTTGAAGATAAGAGAGATTTCTCAGACCTGCCCTTTCCTCCCAAATAGGCTGAAGATTTTAATGGCATGACCCTCCTCCTCCTCCTCACCTCCACAAGGTTGGACTGCATTCTAGATCATATCTATCCATGCTACCCATGACCTTTGTCTACATATTTAGAGAACACACATATGTCTTATAGACCCAAAGCTGAACCAGGAAAATAATATGCGCAGTCCATCTTCTTTTCCATTCATACATTTTTGTCTATACAAAGTATCATCGTTCTGCAAGATAAAATCAATTCAGAAACTCATACCTCAGCACCCTCTGCCCTTGAGACCCCTTCCTCTCTCTGGTAAGAGAAGGTAGGAGGTAGACATCTGCAAGTTCCTCCCTGATCCTCCTCCATTTAAGGATAACACTCAGGAAAGTCTTCTCATCACTTTCCACCGAGCTACTTTCCTGGACTTCATCATCTCCAGAAATTCATGCTTCTGCAAGATGAAAGCAACTCAAAAACTCACACTTCCTTAAATCATTTCCCACTCTGCCTATATAACTTCATCATGCCCCTGTCTATGTAACCTTCCTCCCCAGCTCCCCAACTTTTTAGCTTCTTTTCATATATTGTTTTATCCATTGGATTGTGAACTCCTCAAGGACTATCTTAATGCCTTTCTTTGCATGCCAAGCACTTAACTCAGTGCCTGGAAAAAAGACACTTAATAAATGTTGTTGATTAGTTCTTGATTGACAACAGCAACTAAACAACATACTTTGAATGAACAATAAATACTTCCCCAAACTAAGCTCAGTACTGTGTGATTGTAATGAGCAAGCTTAGTCTCCGAGTCAATCAAGTATACCTCCCATCCTTCTTTGTAGAGTTGGGGGACTTAACCTCTGTTTGTCTGAGTTTCCTCAACTGTAAAATGTTGATAATAATAGTGTCTAACTTCCAGGCTTGTTGTGAGAATCAAATGAGATGATATTTGTAAGGTGCTTAGCATAGTGTCTGGCATACAGTAGGTGTTTGATAAATTCCATAAAAAATGTTGATGTGGAACTTTGCAGTATATCACCACACTCACTGAATAGGTTGCTTAGCTTTGCTTTCCTTTTTCTTTATTACAGGGAACGGTTTTCTGGTTGGGAGATAGGAGAGAACTCTATCTTGGGATACAAAACACTCTGCAAAAACAAAAGATGTCAGTAATTTTAAATAAATTTTTCAAACATTATGTGACCATGGGCAAATTATCTAATCTTTTGTTTCCTAGGCAACGATCCAGAGCTTGAAGTTACAGAGGCGTTATCAGTAACTCCATATCTATACCCAGTAACTATAACAATCCACATCAATAAGAGAAATAACCACCTTGAGATTCCCCACACTGTGAGATCACAGGTCTAGACAGAAAAAAAGGGGAAGGGGGAAATTAGATGCAAATGACATCTGCATGGAACTAGGACTTAGACATAGTCCCTTTCATCTCTGAGATCTTTTTTTAAAATACAAAAAAAGTAATGGGAACCAACAATTAAAGGGTAAAGTATTTGATTCAACAACTAGACATTTAATAAAGCAAACATATGCAAGATACTCTGTGCAGTCATTGCTCTCAAGGAACTCACAATCTAATTGGGCAGGGCAGAGAACAAGGTGGCTAGGACACATACACAAGTAATTATTCTAGAAGATAGGTTTTGGAGGCTGCCTGGTATTGTGAATAAATCTCTGAAGCCAGGAAGACCTTGGTCTAAGTTTCACCTTTGACAAATACCGACAGCATGAATTACTTAAACTTTCAGTGCCTTAGGCAATTAAGACTCTAAGTTATAGTTTCCCATACTAATTATTATAGTTTCAACACTGGAAATTACCTAAATTGTTGAAATCACAAGTCTAGACACCTTTCCTTGTCCCTGTTCCTTTAGAAAATAATTAGTTTAAAAAAAAAAAGACAGCCAAGGAAATGCTATGAGAAACTTGAGAAAGGAGAGATCACTTTCAACTGGGTGGATCAGGAAGGATTCAAGGAGCCATAAGGAAGGTAGCACTTGAGTTGGGCCTTGAAAGAATGAAATGACTTCAACAGATGGAGATGGGGGGTGGGGAGAGTTTATTCTAAGCACATGGGACGTCATATGTAAAAGCATAAACATTAGAGAGAACAAGATAAAAGAGTACAGTCTAGTTTTTGCACCATAAGCTATGTGTAGTATAAAGTAAGATTAAATGGGAAGTTATACTCAGATTTTGAAGGATTTAATGACAGTGTGAGGAGTTTTAACTTGATTCAGTAGGCAAAGGCATAGGAGGGTATAGTGACAAAGACAGTAGGCTAGATTGGAGGCAAGAAGGCCATTTAGGAGGACTTTGTAACATTTTTCTGGATAAGTGATAACTTATCTGAACTACACCAGTTGAAGTTAAAGTAGAGAAGAGAGGTTTGATGCAAGAGGTATTTCGTTGGTTTTTTTTTTACCTTCATAAGGATATCCTTTATTTATTTATTTTTGTTTTTTCAATGACTTGTTTATTTACTTTTAGTTTACAAGATTCAGTTCCACAATCCCTTGAGTTTCAGATTTTCTCCCCTCCCTTCTTCCTCCCTCCACCATGGTGGCGTGCAATCATGTATAGGATCTGCAAGTACTTTCACATTGTACAATAGTCTGGTTGTATAGAAGGGTTGTAACCAGTGAGTGAACAATGGGAAAAAAGAAACAAAACCAAACACGAAAAAGAATGACAGCATGTATTGCTTCAGTCTCCATTTAAACTCTAGTCTTTCTAGATCTTTTTCTGAATGTAGACATCTCCTTCCATCCTGAGACTTGTAGAGTTGTCTCATAACTGCGCGTTGCTGAGAAGATTCCAGTTCATCAAGGTTGGTCATCACACATATGTATGTGATTATGTACAAATTTTTCCTGGTTCTGCTCTTCTCACTCAGCATCAATTTGTATATGCCTCCCCAGGTAATTATGAAGTCCATCTCCTTCCCATTTCTTATAGCACAATAGTATTCCATTACATTCATATACCACAACTTGTTCAGCCAATCCCCATTTGATGGGCAACCCCTATATTTCCAGTTTTTTGCCACCACAAAGAGAGCTGCTATAAATATCCTTGTACATATGGGTCCTTTTCCCACTTCTGTGAGCTCTTTGGGATATAACCCCCAAAGTGGTATTGCTGGGTCAAAGGGTATGCAATTATTTA
>CM053586.1:203099349-203116250 GCA_028646515.1 Pseudochirops corinnae
GTCTTTGACGTAGGGAAGGAATGACATACACTCTAAATTGGGTATCTTGCCCTACAGGAGAGTAGGAGGGATAGGAATGAGAAGGGGAATGATGGAGGGGAGGGCAGATTGGGGGGGAGGGTTGTTAGAAGCACACACTTCTGTAAAGGGACAGGGACAAAGTAGAGAATAGAATGGGGGGGGCAGGATAGGAAGGAGGGAAATATAGTCAGTCTTTCACAATATGTCCATTGTGGAGATGTTCTGCGTAACTACACATGTACCACCTGTATTGAATTGCTTTTCTTTCCAGTAGGGGTGGGTGATGAGGGAGGGAAAGAATCTAGAATTTAAATTTCCATGATCAACTATTTAAAATATATTTATATGCATATCTATATGAACATTATTATTATTATCATCATTATCATTATTATTTACATGCAACTGGGAATTAAGATAAACAGGCACTGGGGTAAGGAGATCCATCTCACCCTACCAGAAAGTCAGTGGGGTGATGGGGGAGAATATAGGAGAAAGCAGATTGGGGGAGGCACTATACAGTGGGATCACTGTTTTGGGGTGGTGGGTAGGGGAAAGATGGGGAGAAAATCTGTAACTCATAATCTTGTGGAAATGAATGATGTAAACTAAAAATAAACAAAAGTTAATTAAAAAAACCTTTATAGACTATTGTGTGGTCTGCACCTTTGCGTGGTAAGATATTACTTTGTTAACATTGCCCCTTTCATACAAAAAATAATGTCACTCCCATGCCAGTCAGTTCCTGTGCTTCATCACAATACAATGTGGAACACACCAGACTTCAGTTTGTAAAGCGTTATCATCAAGGCTAAACTCAGATATAATCTCTTCTGTGATTTTTTCTATGATTCTTCAACTGTTTCATGATGTTCTATATTGGTGACTTCCTGTTCTTTACTGCCATGTCTTGAGCATTTCCACCATGTGTACACTGTGTAACAGAGTATCACCTCTGTACCAAGTTGGGAAAATTCCCTTTCTGCCAAGACACTCTTGAATTCTTAAGGTACTGTATTCAAGAAAGTCCAAATAGATTCCTCACCCCTGGCATATTAGTGATGGTCATTACAAGAGGGTGCAATGTTTCCTCAGTCTTCAAGAGACAACATAGAATAGTGGGTAGAAACTTGGAATCTGGATAATCTATGTTTGATTCCTGCCCAGGCACATGCTGGAAAGTCATTTAGTACCTCAGAGTGTCAATTTTTTTCCATCTATAAAATGGACAGATAAGAGACAATGTGATATAGTGCAGAGAGAACTGCCTTTAGAGAGTAGGGCAGATCAGAGTTCAGGTCTTGCTTCTACTGAAAATGTGATATAATCACTTAACTTCTCAGTCTTCCAAGAAACTCTCTTAAGATTGTAAATTGAATAAAGGGTCTTTTGCATTGATAAAAGGAGTTTTCTCAAGGGACATTCCACATACAGTTAGGTCTAATTATTGCAAATAATGAGTCCTCTGAAGCTGTTGCATCATCTGAATTTGCATTACATTTTTCCATTGTGCTGGAACCAATTATCATATTTTATATAATTATAACTTTGAATAGTGTAAATTTAAATGCAGACAACCATTTCAGGGGAACTTGTGTTCATACTAATCAGGATATAGCTCACACTTATTAAATCACATGACCAGTAAAAAAAAGAACAATAATAGCATCTCTCATAGGGTTTTTATGAGGTTTAAATAAGATAATATCTCTATGAGATACTTTACAAACCAAAGACTATTATATAATGTTAACTATTCTCCAACCTCTTTTTTTAAAACTAGGAGTATATGTGCATCCTTCCAAAGTGGAAAAAGATGCCTATTTTTGACAGACTCTGACCACCCACACTGTCTTCATCTAACCTATAATGATAGGAACATCTTCCGTTTTGGTTCACCCTAAACCCACAGTCATTTGTTGTGTAGGAAGACACTTTCAACTTGAATGTGTGGGGCTATCCTCTCCTAACCTCAGAGGCTACTCTCCCCATAAACTTTCTGTTTCAAACAACAGACCCCTAAGAATACAACTAAGTAATCTTTTTAACATCAAAACTACTTCCAAAGAATAAAGGTACTTTGGAATCTAAGCACCTAGGTTCAAATCCCAGCTCTGCCATTTATCTACTATGTGACTTCCCAGAAGTCATTTCCTTCTCTGGGTCTCACTTTCCTTATCTGTAAAACAAGCACGGCAGATTAGGTGACCTCCAAGTTTCCTTCCAGCTCTCAAAACAAGTGAAAGTGCCCAGAACATCACAGACCATTCAGATCTCTAGCACTGTGACATTAGAAATGCCTGAAATACTGGTGGATGTTATTTTTTTTCACACAATGTAACTTTATACTGACCTTTCTTTCCCTTTCCAGGACAACAAGAACAGGAAAACAAATCACATGTTCCAGAAGGTGGGGAAGGCATTCTTTAAGGATCCAAACCCATACCTTTCCCAACTTGGCTAATTTTCCTAGTAACACAAGAGCCACCAATTTACATATACAAAGGCAGCAAAGTCTACCTTAGGACTAGTTTGCTAATTCCTGGACTACTCATATAACCTCAGAGCAGCTCAGAGGCAGTTATATTGAGAAAGATCTGTTTCTTCTCCCTGAACCACTGTGATTTCAAGTTTTGCAGCTGAACCATTATAGTCTGATGTTATCTACATTGGCATCCACTTAAAGCTGGATAATTAGCTTTCCATATCATCAGGGAGGCCCCACATCTGCTACAAGATGGAGAAATTCTGTTAATATTCATCTGCTTAATTTGGAACTGTGCCCAAAGGGCTATAAAATTGCATATCCTTTGATCCAGCAATACCACTGCCTATACCCCAAAGACATCAAAAGGGAATAGGACCTATTTGTACAAAAATATCTACAGCAGCTCTTTTTGTGGAGGCCAAGAATTGGAAATTGAAGGGTTACCCATCAATTGAGGAACAGCTAAATAACCTGTGGTATGTGATTATGATGAAATATTATTTTGCTATGAGAAATGACAAACAGGATAATTTCAGAAAAACCTGGAAAGATTTACATGAACTTATACAAAGTGAAATGAATAAAACTAGGAGAACATTGTACACAGTAATAGCAGTATTGTACAATGAAGAATTGTCAATGACTTAGCTATTTTCACCAATACAATTAGTCCCAAAGGACTAATGAAGAAGCATACTATTCACCTGCAGAAGAACTTACATTCTTTGAATACAAACTGAAGCATGCTATTTTCACTTTCTTTATTTCATTCTTTTTCTTTTATTCAAGTTTTCTTGTACAAAACTACTAATATGGAAATGTTGTACATGATTGCACATGTACAAACTATATCTGACTGCTTACCATCTTAAGGAGGGGAAAAAGGAAGGAGGGATAGAATTTGGAGGACTAAAAAAAATTGTTTTAACGTGTAATTGGAGGAAAATAAAATATATTAAATAGTTACGTGTGTGTGTGTGTGTATGTGTGTGTATGTAGAGAGAGAGGCTTAGAATAATGTTCCACTATTGCATTTCCCATAGTTGCCACACACTAACAGCTTTTTCCAGATGCTGTAAAATAGCATATTTTGGGCCTTTATTATTACTTACTTTACTTTCCTCCCTTCCCAATGTTGAACCTCTTTTGAGAAAGCTAAATGACTTGCAGGGACCAGGACAATTGGGATCACCATCACGGTGGGCCATAAGGACCAAACTTTAACTGTTCCTTAAGTATCATTAATATCTTCACAAAAGAGGACCACAGATGTCAAAACCCCTCTCCAATCATTATCAAGAACAATTTGACTATGACTTTCAAGCTTGTATTCACTACCTCATTCAAGATTCATTCAGTGTTCTCAAGCTTCCTACTTTACGTCCTATTGGGACAAACTCTTCCACAGCCAAACAATCCTACCTCCTTCTACTGCAATTGAATCTATAATTGTAGAAAGTTGTCTGGGAGATGATTGAGAAGAAACAGTGACCCAGCTGAACCCTTACAACATTCCATTCCAAACAACTTTAAAATAATTCCTCAAATAAAATTTTGGACTAGTGGAACCCAAGACATTTTTCCAAAATAAAACAATTTAGGGGGTCAGCAGGAAAGGTCTAGAACATATGAATAGGGGCCATCCAAGAGCATACATGGCAGCAGGGAGTACCAGCAATAGCAGCAGGCCTTGAAGGCATCAACAATAGCAGAAGCAACAGCTTTGGGAGCTCTCAGCCCAGAGATGATGATAAGGGGATGAGACAACCAGTCAGAAAGAGATTACAGGGGACCCTTTGCTGGCACTGGATGTAGCTGGTGCTGATTGATAAGTCTATTGCCCAAATGCAGTTCTGGGTCATAGAGGAACACTAACACTTGTGGGAAACAGGGCCCTTCCTGGATAAAGGCCAGGGCACAGGGCAGGAGAGCAACGGCCAATCCTCAGATTGCAGCACCTTAGAAACAGCAAAAACTTCAAAACTGCCGAAGCCAGTTCTAAAAAAACGCAGTACAAAGAACCTCTGTAGTTTAGGACTGTGCCTCCCCATTCCTACATGAGAAGAGCACAACTTTAATATAAAGTCCAAAGTCAAGAAACAGGACAGAAAACCTAACAAGCTAGAAAAAAGAACTTGACTATGAAAAGTTCCTCGAGTGGCAGGAAAGACCAAGACACAAACTCAGAAGAAAACAATAACATGAAAACAGCTACAATCAAAGCCTCAAAGAAAAATGCTAATTGGACCTAATCTCAACAAGAATTCCTGGGAAAATTAAAGAAAGAGATAAAGAGTGGTAGAGGGAGAAATGGGAAAAGAAATAAGAGTGATACAAGAAAATTATGAAAAGAGAATTACCAGCTTGGTAAATGAGGCATAAAAAAAAACTGATGAAAATAACACCTTAAAAAAATAAAATTGACCAAATAATAAAAGAGGCATAAAAATTACTAAAAAAGAGAACTCTTTAAAAAGCAGAATTGACCAAATAGAAAAAGAAGTACACAATCTCACTAAAGAACTTTTTAATTCTTTAAAAATTATAATTGGGCAAGTGAAAGCTATTGACTCCACAAAACATGAAGAAACAATAAAACAAAGTCAAAAGAATGGGGAAAATAGAAGAAAAATGTGAAATATCTCATTGGAAAAACAACTGACCTTTAAAATAAGTCAAGGAGAAATAATCTAAGATTTTGTGAAAGCCACAATCAAAATAGAGAACTTAGACATCAAATTTCAAGAAATTATCAAGAAAAATTGTCCCAAAGTCTTAGATCCATGGCTCAAATAGAAAGGGAAAGAATCCTACCAATAATCTCCTGAAAGAAATCCCAAAATGAAAACTCCCAGGAATATTATAACTAAATACCAGAACTCCCAGGTCAAGGACTAAATATTGTAAACAATCAGAAAGAAACAATTTAAATATTGTGGAGCCATAGTCAGAATCATACAAGATTTTGCAATTTCCTTGTTAAAGGAGTAGAAAACTTGGAATAGGATGTTCTTACAGGCAAAACAACTAGTATTACAAATAAGAACAACCTACTCAGCAAAGCTGAGTGTAATTCTTTAGGGGGAAAAATAGATATTTAATGAAAGAGAAGACTCTGAAGCATTCCTGATGAAAAGAAAACTCAACATTCAAACAGAAGACTTGAGAATCATGAAAAGGTAAACAATGAAAGAGTAATCATAAAGCACTCAATAAAGTTAAATTGTTTATATTTTTATACAAGAAAATGATACTTGTAAGTCTCAAGAACTTTACCATTATTAGCGCAATTTAGAAGAAGTCTGCATAGACAGAGGGTACAGGTATAAGTCAATTATGTTAGGGTGATCCCTCCCCCAAAAAGAGAAAGGATAAAATGACAGAAGCTCTGGGAAAAGGGGGAAGGGAGGGATAGAAATTTCCTCATGTAAAAGAGGTAGGCAAAGAAGTTTTACAGTAGAGAGGGGAAAAGGTGGGAGTGGGGGACAACGATCAAACCTCACTCTCACCGGAATTGGTTCAAAGGGGGAAGAATATATGTATGCTCATTTGGGTATAGAAATCCCTCTTATCCAATACAGAAATAGGAAAGAAAGGCAACGAGAGATAAAGGCCATGGGGTGTGATGGAGAATGTGGGTGGGTTAAGGAAGGCAGTGTTCAAAAAAACTTTTGAGGAGGAACAGGATGAAGAGAGAGAGGAATAAAAACAAGAAAATAGGATGGAGGGAAATACAGTGAGTCATCATAACTGTGAATATGAATGGGGTGAACTCACCCATAAAGCAGAAGTGGATCACACAATGGACTAGAAACCAGAATCCAACAATATGTTGTTTACAAGAAACAGACACAGAAAGACACACAAAGACTTGAAACAGAGTTAAAATAAGGACTGGAGCAAAATCTATTATGCTTCAATGGATTTTTTTTTTAACAGTTGACCTAATTAAAAAAACTAATCAAGGAAATTACATTTTGCTAAAAGATACCCTAGACAATGAAGTAATATCAAATTTTTTCACAAGTTTTCCTTGTGAACATCTTATTTCTCAAATATATGGGGAACTGAGTCAAATTCATAAAAATAAGAACTTTTCCCTAATTGATAAATGGTCAAAGGATATTAATAGGCAGTTTTCGGAAGAAATCAACACAGTCACATAAAAAATTGTTCTAAACAACTATTGATTAAAGAAATGCAAATTAAAACAACTCTGGAGTACCACTTCACCTATCAAAAATGACAAATGCTGGAGAGGATGAGTGAAAATAGGTACATAAACAAACCGTTGGTGGCATTGTAACTAATTCAACAACTCTGAGCAATTTGGAATTATGCCCAAAGGGCTATAAAATTTTTCAAACTCTTTAACCCAGTGACAGCACTACTAGGTCTGTTCCCCAAAGAGATCAAATAAAAATGAAAAAGGACCTATATGTACCAAAATATTTTACAGCAGCTCTTTTAGTGGTAGCAAAAATTTGGAAATTGAGGGAAGGTTCATCAATTGGGGAATTACTTAACTAGTTGTGGCATATGATTGTGATGGAGTGTTGTTGTTCAGTCATTTTCAGTCATGTCTGACTCTTTGTGGCCCCATTTGGGGTTTTCTTGGCAGAGATACTGGAGTAGTTTGCTACTTCCTTCTTCAGTTCATTTTACAGATGATGAAATTGAGGCAAATGGGGTTAAGTTATTCTCCCAGGATCTGGGAGCTAGTATCAGAGGCTAGATTTGAACTCAGGAAGTTGAATCTTCCTGATTCCAGAACCAGCACTTTATCCTTTGCACCACCTTGCTACCCCAATGATGGAGTACTATTGTGCTATAAGAAATGATGAAGGAGGTGGTTTCAGAAGATACATATCAAGACCTATATAAACTGATGCAAAGTGAAGTGAGAAAAACCAGGAGATCATTTTACAAAGTAAAAACAATTTGTAGTGATGATCAATTGTGAAAGACTTGGTTACTCTGATCAATACAATGATCCAAGGCAATTCCAAAGGACTCATGATGAAGAAAATGTTTTTCATCTCTAGAGAAAGAAATGATGAACTGAGTGCAAATTGAAATAGAATTTTCTTACTTGATTTTTTTTTGCAATATAGCAAATATGGAAATATGTTTTGCACGATTTCACATGTATAATTAACATAATTCTGTTTGTCTTCACAGTGAGTAGAGGGGGCAGGAGGAAGGGAGAAATTTGAAATTCAAAATTTTAAAAGAAAAGAATGTTAAAAATAAATAAGTAATAAATTAAGCCCCCTCCCCCCAAGACAGAAAGTTGTCTGGGGTACTGAGAGACTAAATGACTTTCCCCTGGTCTGGTAGCTACTATGTGTCTGAGGTAGGAATTGAACCCACGTATTTCTGATTCAAGGACAGCCTACTACTATCCATCATGCCATGCTGCCCCTCTTCCTAAAAGGTGGAAGGAACATTGTCCACATTTTATAGAAAAGGAAATGAGGCTCATGCAGGCTGCTCAAGACTTGCCCGAGATTACACAGTTAATAAATGTTATAGCCAGAATTTGACCTCATTTTTAAAATTTTTGTTTCCAACTTAAGGAATAAAACAAGCATTTCCATAACATAGTACAATAAAAAGATGATTGTACATGAAACTACAAATCTAGTATGTGCTATTCCTCTCAAATATACAACAAAATTATTGTGTAATTTTTTTCTTCCCTTTCCCTCAATCCCATTCTAGAGATGGCTACCATTAGATCCAAAGAGGGGGGGGGGGGGAGAGAGAGAGAATTATTTTATATATACTTCTATTTATCAGTTCCTTCTCTGGATCTACATAGCATCTTTCTTCAAATGTCCTTTATAATTAATTTGAGTATAATATTAAAAATAACTTATTTGCTCGAAGTCATTCTTACAACAATTTTCTGCTTTCCTTCTGATCTTGGCTATATTTGCTTCATTTGTACAAAAATTTTTAATTTAATGTAATCAAAATTATTCATTTTACACCTAACTTTGTTCACTGTCTCTTGTTTACTCTTAAATTATTTGCCTATCCATAAGTCTGATAAATATGTTCCATGTTCTGCTTTTCTTTTTTTTTCTTTTTTGTTCTTTGGAGGGGGGAAGGCAGGGCAATTGAGGTTAAGTGACTTGCCCAAGGTCACACGGCTAGGGTATCAAGTATCTGAGGTCACATTTGAACTCAGGTCCTTCTGACTCCAGGGCCAGTGCTCTATTCACTGCACCACCTTAGCTGCCCCCACGTTCTGCTCTTCTGATAAAGTCTCTCTTTATATCTCAGTTATGTATCCATTTTGACCTTATCTTGGTAAATGGTATAAGATTTTGGTCTATACCTAATTTCTGCCATACTGCTTTCTCATTTTCTCAATAATTTTTATTAAATAATGAATTCTTATCCCAAAATCTTGGCTTTACACTTGTCAAATACAAGGTTATTATGTTTATTTGCTGCTGTAAACTGTATGTCTACTTTATTTCACTGATCTACCTTTCTATTTCTTAGCCATTACCAAATAGTTTTGATAACTATTGCCCTATAATACAATGTAAGCTGCTAAACCTCCTTTCCTTTAAATTTTTTTTCATTATTTCCTTTGATATTCATTACTTTTTGTTTTTCTAACTGAATTATTATTTTTTTCCCTTATTTCTAATCTCAGTCTACAGTTAGTTGTTACAATGCTTATTCAGGATGATTAGGGACCATAATCACCAAGTATCTTAGCTGGTATTCTTATAGCTACAAAAAATTTGGGTACTACTTTTTAGGAAGGACATCTATAAGCAGGAAAATGCCTGAGAGAGTGACCAGGATAGTAAAGAATTTAAAGATGAAACCAAGTTAGAATGAGTGGAAGGAAATTGGTTGTTTAGCCTGTAAAAGAGATTTGAAGTCTATACAACCACAACAGCAGCAACTTCATAACAAATGTTTATAGAGTTTCTCAATCTTAGAAATCAATCAATCAACATTTATTAAGTGCCTACTATGTGCCAGGCACAGTGCTAAGCACTGGGGTTCCAAAAAGAGGCAAAGACAGTTCCCAGTCTCAAGGAATTTACAATCTAATGGGAAAGATGATGGTCAAACGAATATATACAAAGCAAGCTATATGCAGGATAAATAGAAAATAATTAACAGAGGAAAGGTAATAGAAATAAGAGGGTTTGGGGAAAACTTCCGTTAGAAGGTAGGATTTTAGACAGAACTTAAAGGAAACCAGGAAGGTCAGCAGTCAGAAGGAAGGAGAAAGAACATTCCAGGCATGGGGGGGTGGGGGAGTGGGGGGCGGAGGATATCCAGAAAGAATACCTAGAGCCTAGAGATGGAGTGTCTTGTTCATGAAATAGCCAGGAGACCAGTGTCACTGGATCTGAGTACGTATTGGAGAGTAAGATGTAAGAAGACTGGAAAATATGAAAGGAATTCAATGATAAACAGAGCATTTTGTTATTTACCCCTGAATGCCATAGGAAACTACTGGAGTTTATTGAAGTGGGGTGGAGGGGAGATAACAAGATTGTTTTAGGAAAATCACTTTATTGACTCATTGGAGGATGAATTGGAGTGGGGAGAGACTTGAAAGAGGTACACCCACTAACAGGCTATCGTAATAATCCAGATGTGAGGTGATGAGGGCCTGTATTAGAGTAGTGACAATGTCAGAGGAATGAAGAATGTTTACTTGAGAGATGCCAAAAAGGTGAAATCAAGAGACCTTGGCAACAGTTTAGCTGGGGGAGGGGAAGTGAGAAATAATGAGAAATCCAGGATGATTCTTAGGTTGTGAGTCTGACGAACTGGAAGGATGGTGTTGCCCTCTATAATAATAGGAAAAAGTAGGAGGTGAGAACAGTTTGGGTGTGGTGGGGGTGGAGGTGGAGAGTTGAGTTCTATTTTAGACATATTGAGTTTAAAACACCTACTGAATGTCCAGTTCAAGATGTCTGAAAATCAGGTGGAGATAAGAGATTGGAAGTCAGAGAAAGATTGGGGAAAAATAGGTATAGATTTGAGAATCCTCAGCGTAGAAATTGCATTTAAATCCATGGGTGTTGATGAGGTCATCAAATGAAGAAGCATAGAGAGAGAAGAAAAGAGGTCCCAGGACAGAACCCTGAAGGACGTTTACAGTTAGAGAGCATTGTCTGGAGAAGGACCCAGCAAAGGAGACAGAAGGAACTGTTAGATAGGTAAGAAGAAAACCAGATGAAAGTGGCGTCCCGAAAATTTAGAGAGATGAGAGTGTCAAGGAGAAAGGAGAGACCAAAAGTGTCAAAGGCTACAGAGAAATCAGGAAGTATGGGGATTGAAAAGAGGGAATTGAATTTAGCAACTAAGAGATCACTAGTAACTTGAGGCCAGCTAGGTGGCACAGTGCTTAGATAGGCTTGGAGTCAGGAAGACCTGAGTTCAAATCCAGCCTCAGATACTTACTAGCTGTGACCCTGGGCAAGTCACTTAACTCTGTTTGCGTCAGTTTCCTTACCAGTAAAATGAGCTGGAGAAGGAAATGGCAAACCACTGCAGTATCTTTGCCAAGAAAATCTCAAATGAGGTCACAAAGAGTCTGACATGACTGAAAAACAACTCAACAAGACTAACTTTGGAGAGAGTAGTTTCAGGGGAATGATAAGGCAGGAAACCAGATTGTAAGGGGTTAAGAAAAGAGTGGGAGGAGAGAAAGTGGTGCCACCTATTGTGCTCACTTTGCTTTTATTTTTTTTCTTGAGTGACTTTTTCCTTTTTTTTAAATTTTCTTCCAAAATTTTTAAAATTTTGTTTCATTTCATATGCACTGATCCTGTGTCCATTTCTTTCCCCATTAAAGAAAAAGGAAAAAAACCACCCTTGTAACAAATACGTAATTAAGCAAAACAAATTGCTACGTTGTCCATGTCCAAAAGCCTATGTCTCATTCTGAATCTTGAACCATCGCTTTAGTGACTTTTTGCAATGCAAGCACCATACAGTACAAACTTTCCAAGAAGTCATCAATTGCGTACCCACCTTTGGGATTTTCTTTGGGCTATATAGGGCTATTAGTGGTATTTTCGGGTCAAAAGGTATGTACATGTTAATAACTTTTGGGTCATAGTTCCAAACTGTTTCCCAGAAGGGCTGGACCAATTCAAGCTTCACCAACAGTGCATGAATGTGCTAGTTTTGCATAACTCCTCCAGTATGTATCATTTTCCTTTTCTGTCAACTTTGCTAATCTGATGAGTGTGAGGTAGAACCCTAGAGATGCTTTAAATTGTCCTTGGGCATTTTCAAAGCACTAAAAATTACCAAGCAGAACAAGGTGATTAGAGTTTTAGAGCCACTGTGTATCCTCAAGAGGCTTCCATTCTGTATCAACACTACATCTGAATGGTAAAAAGTATTTTAGGGAATATTTTGCTCAAAGTAAAATCTTGGGCCTGCATGTTTTTTTAAATTTGTTTTTCCTTTTCATAGGGTTGTTATTGCTGTGGTTGTTGTTTTTAGACTGAAATTCCCAGTCTCTCCTCATATAAAAGAGCAGCTTGCATTCATGTGCCCAATCCCACTAATAATCAGTGCAGAAGTTTTGACCTGCTCCATTTCTGTCCTAGGCTAGTTTTCCCCTCCTTACTCACTGTGGTAGTTCCCTGCTCCTAAAGGCCCACCATATTGATGATGTTGGACTTACAAATGATTCACTAGTTTCAGCCTCCTCATAATAAAGATTACAGTTATTGGCTACTGTTGTTGGGGTGAGGGCTCTGCCCATTCAAAAACTGTTGCAGCTTCATGATGTGTTGTGATGGAACTATCTCAAAGAATTCAGTCAGACCACCTCTAATCCAAGGATAGAAATTTATTAAGATTGGTGTGTCTTGTGAAGGATGCTAAGTTCCAAGAGGAACCAGTAACTCCAGAGAAAGCAAGATGGATTTTTATAGGGTAAAGATGCAAATACGTAATCAAAATTTATATAGAATTAGAGGCATATGATTAATATTTAAAAAGCAGGAGTTTGTTAAAGGATTAGGTCATGGAAGAAGGGTCCCATCTATGGTTCGGTGGTTAAACATTCTGGTCATTCTGCCCTCCAATCTAGCTATTGTGGTCCTTTCTGGTCAAGACAGATAGTTGGGTATTGTGGTCCAGTCTTGGGCTAGATGGATGGCGTGATTGTGATTGACTATAAGAACACACCTGTTTCTATGGAAATGGGTCTGGAGGAAGTGACCAGGTAGAGGCAGTAGCTGGGTTCCCATCACATGGACATAGCTGCTATTTCTGTGGGAACTAAGAGTTCAAGAGACACGCCTGTTGTTCCAGTGAGCAGTGAGGCATATATGAAGAAGTTAGGACATTGGGGGAGGTGGGGGAGGTAGGTACAGTGGGTCTGCTGTTCAGTGGGGCCAGGCCTATAATGAACTTAGAATATTGGGGCTGGGGGCAGCTTTATTAGGATTCCATCACTATGTCTAGTAAGAGATATTTTTAGAGTATGTTTCACTTGTTATAGGGGGGACCTTTGTTTACATTGGATAGGCAGTATGGTGTGGTGCAAAGGACTTTGGATTTGGAGCCAGGGACACCTTCTTTCATATGAGTCAAGAGAAACTTCAGTTTGAATCTTGCCCCTGACATTTAATAACTCAGACAATGAGTGAGTCATTTATTCTCTCTGGCCTTGAATTTTATCTGTAAAACAAGAGAAATAATTCCCTATAGTACTTCCCTCCTAGAGGACTGTTTTGAGCATCAAAGGAGATAATATATATAAAATACTTTGTGAACCTTATAGTGCTTTACAAATGCCATCCACCATTATTATTATTTTAGTGCCTAGAAGCAATATCATCTCCTTATACAAAGAGCATTTATGCAAATTGCAACCAGGAATAGCATTTTTTGCTTTTCTGTGAGTGAATTTTCAGAAAAGAGTCATAAAATTGTGTTCACCAGGTTCACAAGGAATTAACTAGAGTACTAAAGCATAATTTCTGAGTGTACTCTGAAAGAAAACGGCAGATAGAACCAAAAGAATTTTTTTTTTAAACCCCATAAATGATGTATACCTTTTTGCTTTTTTCTTTTAGGAGCATTAGAAGTTGCAGTGAAAAGAGTGCTGAGTGTAATCAAAGGACTAGGGTTTGAATCCTGGTTCTGCTTCTGTGCGATCTTGGACAATTCATTTAATTCCTCGGGTGCTAAAGTTCTTTAGAAAATGAAGAGATTGGATTAGATTACTTGGAAGGTCCCTTCCAGGTCTACATTCTCAATGCTAAAAGCTACCTAGAAGGATTAAGAACAAAGAACATGGCCTTTCTTTACATAAATATGAAGTAAGAATTATACAGTGTTAGCTCCTTGATGGAAAGAACTCTTGCTTTTTTATTTGTCCCCCGAGCACCTAACACAAAGCCCAGTTCATTGCAGATTTAATAAAAGATTGTTGATAGAGGCATTTTCTCAGTCAAATTGAAAGACCTTAGCTTAAAAAGGCCAAGGCCAAGGTCTCCCACTGGATCCAAGGTCATCTCCGGTCCATTCTGATCTGTATCTTACCACTGGACCTATATGGTTCCAGAGGAGAAAGTGAGGCTGGCAACTTTGCACAGCCCTGCCTCACTTGAATCCAATTCGCATGCAAGTCATGGCAGCATCTTTCCTAAGTCTTGGTCCTCTGAGAACAAAGGACAATGAACAACAAGATAAATAAATGGCAAGGGTAGAATGTTCCTTGAAGGCAGAAACTGTTTTTCTTGTCTCCATATCCTCAGCACCTAGGACAGTGTCTTCCAAAGAGTAGGTGCTTAATAAGTGCTCATTGAATTGAATTGACTAGCTCAAATGGCCAACAAATGGTGAAACCCCAAGCTTGACTTCATTATATCCCTCAAATTGTCTGTAAGGGCATGTTTTATGGAACAACAACCTAACCTGTACTGAAATATTGGTCTTTGTTTTAAGGGGAAGGGGAAAAGAACACACAACTATTAAATGTTAGCCCTTTACACATATCTCATTTGATCCTCATACCAACTCTGGAAAGTAGGTGCTATTATTATCCATTTTATAGTTGAGGAAACTGAGGCAGCCAGAAGTTAAGTTAAGCAGCTTGCCCGAGGTCATAAGGCTAAGTGTCTGAGGTTGAATTTGAATTCAGGTCTTCCAAACTCCAGGCTCAGCTCTCAATCTATTGCACCACCCTATTTGGTAAATAACCTAAACCAGAACCATCTGCTATTTCAATAGACTTTACCTGGATATTTTTCATAGAAAAATTTGGCAGAACTATTTAAATTTCCCTGTTTAAAATTTCTAGCACAGTCCCTGTTGGTATACACCAATCTAACATCATTTATTGGTTCATTAAGAGCTCCATTCAATTCAAAAAACAGTTTTTAAGCACCTACTAAGTCTTCAACATTATGTTTGGCTCTGGGAATAAAAAGACAAAAGTCCCTGTTTGAAATATTTATAGTCTACGTTAAATGGGAATTTTTTTTCATAGGATCATAGTACCATATATTTTTAGCTGTGAGGGAGTTTATAAATCAGCTATTCCAAAGTCTACATTTACAGATGAGGCCCAGAAAAGTGAAATGTTTCCCAAGGTCACACAAATAATAAGTAGCACAGATGGATTTCAGTGAAGAACCTCTGAGTACAAATCCTGTGCTTAGAACAGAGATAAGTGGAGCCAGAGCCAACTGGGCAGGGAGCCCAATGACGTCAAAGAGTCGTGGATGGGTGTGGTTATAATGCTATAATGACATTGTGAAATGATGTTGCCTAGTGCAACATTATGCAGGTTATGCCTGCTAGACTCCAGGGGCCAAGAATTGAATAAACATATTAAGAAATCCATCCGGCATTTTCTGCTCTGTTCAGGCATTAGTGTGACTAATGCAGAACTGATTGCAGACCACCTGACTTCTCCTTTGAGAAGAATTTTTTTTCTTTTTGGTAAATCAACATGAACTGAATCACTAAATATCTCATGGACTTCTAAATTGAAGCCCTGAAATTAATAGATTTGATTTTATCACTCAAAGGAATAATAATGAGTCAAGCACGAGCTGAAAGAAAAGAGTATAAAAGACGTGTTATTTCTTTCACTTTCTGTGGTCCTTAAAAAAAAAACAAAGCCTTGATAGTGCAGGTACCATCATCATTTTGCGAAAAAGTGGGAGGAAAGGGGAATTTAGAAGGCCATATTGCCTTAGAGTAAATAAACATAGGGTCAAATGGCAAGGTGAAAGCTGAAACAAAATTTTTTTTCAGGTCTGACTCAATTGTTAGTGAGATGATTTCTTCTCTCTTTTTCTCTTTGTCCCTTCTGCAAGAAAGCCAGTGTATTCTCTCCCCTCTCCAATCCATCTTCAACACAGCTGCCAAATTAATATTCCTCAAGCATAAGTCTGATCTTGTCGCTTCCCTGCTCAAAAAACTTTATTAATGTATTACCCTCTCTAGGAAATAAAATATAAATTCCTGCAATTGACAAATGAAACTCTTCACAATCTGGATGCAGACTACCTTTCCATGTAGATTTTACATTATTTCCCCAGCACTGCAGTTAAACTGCCTGATCTGTTGTTTTTCATACATGACAAGTAGAATCAAGTCAAGGCAGGAAGCATTTAAATGTGTCCTAGGTACAAGGCACACAGCTGCATGCTGGCAATAATACATATCCAAGCAGAAAGAAAAACAGTCCCTGCCCTCACGGGGACTTACAATCTAATGGAGAAAGATGACACATAAAAAGAAGCTGAAATTAAGCTAGCAGAGAGAGAGGGTGCTTCTGCTGTGGCAGTGGCCTTTGTAATGTTCTTTGGGGAGATTTTATAATTTTATAACATTGTTGCAATTTCAGTCTTGTGTTAAGTTGTAAAAGCCACATTTCTTCTCCCCCAGCTGTAAAGCATTAACTCTGTGCCTTCCCTGCCCCCAGCCTAGAGGTATTTCCTCTGAAACCATTTACTCTATAGCTACGATAACAAGAATCTTTTCAAGGCACTACCTCCTCTTGCTCTAGTAAACAAGACTCATCAATTTGCAAAACTGGATGGGTACATCTCATTTAATTTGACCTCAAATCTGACCGCTGGTTGACTTTATGACGTTTCAAGGCAAAAACCACACCTCCAGCTCAAAATCTCCTGCTGTTTCTCCCAGTGAATTATGGGCAAAACGCACAGTGTGGTTGATGTGAAGGGTACGTGTTCCTTTAAGTATTGGTCACTCCCTGGCTCCTCCCAGGCTCTTCCCTAACTCCACCTCTGTACCCCCTAATTAGCCTAATGAACTTATGATTGACAGTTTTATGTCTTTAAGAACCTTGTCTCTACCCCCTGCTCTTTGCAGGTAGGCCTTTTCTAGCAGGCCATCT
>CM053586.1:203116750-203132311 GCA_028646515.1 Pseudochirops corinnae
AATTATTCTCTTCAGAAAGCTTTTGAGATTCTTTTTCCATCTGGCAAATTTGATTTTTGAAGGCATTCTTCTCCTCATTGGCTTTTTGGGCCTCTTTTGCCATTTAAGTTAGTTTGTTTTTTAAGGTGTTATTTTCTTCAGTCATACTGCTGACTCTCTTTTCATGATTTTCTTTCATCATTCTCATTTCTCTTCCCAATTTTCCCTCTACTTCTCTTACTTGATTTTCAGAATCCTTCTTGAACTCCTCCATGGTCTGTAACCAGTTCATATTTTTCTTAGAAGCTTTTGGTGCAGGAGTTCTGACTGTGTTGTCTTCCTCCCATTCCTTGCTTTGATCTTTTTTGGATGGCTGTGCTTGCTTTGCTTCCTTTGCTTGCTCATGTTGCCACTCAATTACTTGACTCTTGAACTCTTTGCCACAGTAGAAGTCTGCTTCCAGAGGGGAGAGCTTTGTCCCAAATCACTGGGGTTTTCACAGCTGCCAGAGCTATTAGGAGGGTGCTGTTTCTACACCCCCACAAACTCTGGCTCATTGGTCACATACCTCAGGATCACCACCCAAGACTGCTATCCAGATCCAGGCAGGTTAAGGCAAGAGTGCTTAGCCTCTGAATCATCACTTGGCCCCCCTATGATCTGCATGCTGGGATCTCTGAAGCAGCCATGTGGAGACAGCTGCAGAGCCACTGCTTCTGCCACTTCTCACTCCAGGGGTAGAGGCTGGACTACACTCCATTTCTCTCCCCACCCCCCAGAGCCAGTAGAGTTTCACTGACCTTTTTACTTTGTCTTTGGCATTTATGGGTTGATAATTCTGGAAACCACCACAGCTGCTGGTGACCCACTCTCCAGAAGTCCCTCAAGCCACTGCTGGTCTGGGCCGCCCTGGGGCTAAATCCGTGGGCTCACGCAGAGCTGGGCTCTGCTCCTAACATGCTGCAATGGATCCTTCCTGCTGCCCTGCTGGTCTGCTTTCTACAGGAGATTTGTTTCTCTCTGTCACTTTGTGGGTTCTGTAGCTCTAAAATTTGTTTAGTCATATTTTATAGGTATTTGAGCTGGTTATGTGGTGAGCCCATGGAGTTTTCCTGCTTCTATGCTACCATCTTGGCTCTGTCCCTGAGCTAAACTGTGAACCCAGTCCTCTAACTCTTGCCAGAGACTGAGGTGGTAATGGGGAGATCATTCTCCCAACTGTTGTGAGGTGGGGGTGGGCAATATTTGTGTGTTTATTCTTGCTATTCTTTTGAGGCAAATATAAACATTCCTTTATAAAAGGTAATCCAGCTACTAAGAGGTTGAATGGAATTGCATTGCAGGGACCATCCTCTCCCCAAACTGGGAAAATACCATTGTTAGGGGCTAGATCCAATGACAGAGAACCTAGATACTCCTAAATTCCCTCAATGGTGCCAGAGAACCCGGAGGTAGGGTGAAATGTAGCAGAGCTTGCCTTTAGGCAGTGGGAACCAGACTAATTACTATTACACCCAGAGTGTATAGCAACTGATATTTTAAGGGAAAATACTCCAGAGATTGTATATGTGACTATGATTGGTTCCTTGGGTATTATGCAGAGGAGAATGCAAAAGATGAGAAGGTAAGAGAGAGGTGAGGTCCTGGAATGTTGGACAACTTTCATCTTGACAGCAAACCTGTGGCCCCAGCCAAAATTTACCATCTGAGTCCCCAGGGCCTATATGCAGAGGGACTGTGAAAACTAATAACCCCAGAGCTTTGGCTGCAGAGTTAATAGGGCATCACAAAGCATATCCAGTTGGATAAGACAACCTCTAACAGACATTATCCTCTCCCTCCCCCAATCCCTTGTTTCTGTTCCACCACAGGGAAGGTGCTCACTGTCTACCTCACATCTGTACTCAAACAGGAAAACCTCCCTCCCCACTCAGAGAGAGAGCTCTGGTTCATGTGTCTCAATGTTTGTGTTGACCAGCTGACAGCTATTTGCTCTCTCTGTGTACATATGCAGAACTGGTTTAACATGTTATACATCTTGTGCTTATTGTGCAAAGCTTTTGAGGTGCAGAGGCAGAGCAATTTTAGGATAAACACATTAGACTCACCCAGTGCTATCTTTGGGAAGTGACCCCTGGGGCTAAAGCAGCCAAGAGAACAAAAAGACAACCCTAGGAACATCCAGATGCTGGGCCAATACCCACTGCAATTCAAGATGGAAGCAGAAAAAAGATAAAAAAAAAAAAACAGAGACAGTATTTATGATCACATATGAATTTACACTTAACAGAATTTGAGCCTAGTAGTACAAATCAAAAGAGGGATACTTTATTTTAATAGTATATATATGTATATATTTACTTGTTGATTCCTCTATTAGAATGTGAGGTCCTGGTAAATAGGGATTATTTCATTTTTTTGGATCTGTATCTCCAGTGCCTAGGACAATTCCTGGCACATAGCAGATATTTTAATAAATCTTTTTTTTTTTTAAATAATCTTTTATTTATTTATTTTAAGTTTTAAACATTCATTTTCACAAGATTTCGAGTTACAAATTTTCTCCCCATCTTTTCTCTACCCTCCACCCCAAAATAGCAAGCCTACTGCATACCTCTTCCCCCAGTATGCTCTCTCGTAGCCTCCCCCATCCCCCTTTCTAGTAGGGTAAGATAGATTTCTATACCCCAGTGCTTGTATTGCTTATTTCCCAGTTGCATGTAAAAAAACAATTTTTTTTTTAACATTTGTTTTTAAAACTTTGATTTCTAGATTCTTTCCTCCTCACCCACCCCCCACTGGGAAGATAAGCAATTCAATATAGGTTATACATGTATAGTTATGCCAAATGTTTCCATAGTAGTTATACTGTGAAAGACTATATTTCCCTCCATCCTATCCTGCCCCCCACTTACTCTATTTTCTACTTTGACCCTGTCCCTTTTCAAAAGTGTTTGCTTCTAACTACCCTCTCCCCCAAACTGCCCTTCCTTCTATCATTCCCTTCTTATCCCCTTCCCCTCTACTTTCTTATAGGGTAAGATACCCAATTGAGTGAGTATGTTGTGCCCTCCTTAAGCCAAATTCAATGAGAGTAAGGTTCACCCATTCCCTTTCATCTTTCTGCTCTTCCCCTTCTTTGTAACAGTTTTCTCTTGCCTCTTTTATATGAGATAATTTACCTTGTTCTATCTCTCCATTTCTCCTCCCATTATATTCCTCTCTCACCTCTTAATTTAATTTAATTTTTTTAAGATATCATTCCTTCCTAGTCAATTGATCCTGTGCCCTCTGTCTGTGTATACATGTACACAGATATACACACTCACATATGTATTTATACACACATACACTCCCCTATACATACATATATATGTATGTATACATATATGTACATATATATTCCCTTCAACTATCCTTAAACTGATAAAAGTCTCATGAGTTACAATGATCATTCTTCAATGTAGGAATGTAAATGCTTCAACTTTAATAAGTTCCTTATGATTTCCTTTTCCTCTTTATCTTCTCATGCTTCTCTTGCTTCTTTTATTGGAAAGTCAAATTTTCTGTTCAACTCCGGTTTTTTCATCAAGAATACTTGAAAGTCCTCTATTTCATTGAATGACCATATTTTCCCCTCAGTTTTGCTGAGTAGGTGATTCTTGGTTTTAATCCTAACTCCTTTGACCTCTGGAATATCATATTCCAAGCCCTTTGATCCCTTAATATAGAAGCTGCTAGATCTTGTGTTATCTTGATTGTGTTTCCACAATACTCAAATCGTTTCTTCCTGACTGCTTGCTATATTTTCTTCTTGACCTGGGAACTCTGTAATTTGGCTACAATATTCCTAAGAGTTTTCTTTTTGGGATCTTTCTCAAGTGGTGATCAGTGAATTCTTTCAATTTCTGTTACCCTCTGATTCTAGAATATCAGAGCAGTTTTCTTTGATAATTTCTTGAAACATGATGTCTAGGTTCTTTTGTTGATCATGGCTCTCAGGTAGTCCAATACTTTTTAAATGATCTCTCCTGGATCTATTTTCCAATGAGATATTTCACATTGCCTTCTATTTTTTCATTTTTTTGGATCTGTTTTATAATATCTCAATTTCTCATAAAGTCATTAAGCTTCTAATTGCTCCAATCTAATTTTGAAGGAATTATTTTCTTTGGTGAGCTTTTGAAGTTCCTTTTCCATCTGATCAATTCTGCTTTTTAAGGCATTCTTCTCCTCATTGGCCTTTTGGACCTCTTTTGCATTTGAGTTAGTCTTTTTTTAAGGTGTTATTTTCTTCAGTATTTTTGGGGATCTCCTTTAGCAAGCTGTTGAACTCATTGTTTTATGATTTTTCTTGCAACACTCATTTCCCTTCTCAGTTTTTCCTCTACTTCTCTTCTTGATTTTCAAAACCCTTCTTGAGCTCCTCCATGGCTTGTGACCAATTCATATTTTTTGGAGGTTTTTGATGTAAGAGTTTTGACTTTGTTTTCTTCTTTTGGTTCTATATTTTGATCTTCTTTGTCCCCCCAAAAAGAGTCTGTAGTCTGATTGTGTTTCCTTTGTTTGCTCTTATTACCAGCCGAGTACTTGACTTTTGAGCTTTTTGCCATGCTGCTTCCAGAGTGGAGAGTGCTATGTCCCAAATTTCTGGGGTTTTGCACAGCTGTTGTCAGAGCTTCTTCTTGGCACCTGTCTCAGAACTGTGAGGAGGACTGCCTCTCCACAGCCTCAACCAGCTCTGCCATGCCAGCGCTCCTCTTCCCAGGACTGCCAACCAATACTGTGACTCAAATCTAAGCAGGGCAGAGCAAGAGAATCTTGCCTCAGTGCCAGCAAAGAGATTCCTGCAATTGTCTTCTAGTCAGCCACTTGGTCCTTCCATGATTTGTGAGCCTGGAGCACAGGAAGTAGCCGCAGCTGCAGCAACTGTGGCTGCTGCCACTTTTGCTGCCCCAGGTGCAGGGGCCAGACCATGCTCTTCTCTCACCCAGTTTCAACAGATGTCCACCACTGACCTTTTACTTTCTTTTTGGCATTTATGGGTTGAGAAGTCTGGAAATTGCCACAGCTGCCATTGATTTGATCCCAGGAGGTCTGCTCCAGCTGGTCTTTGCTGCTGGTCTGTACTGGCATGGCCCATGTGGGACTGTGCTCCTATCCCAGTCCAGTGTGATAGGCCCTTCCTGTTGGTTTGCCAGACTGTCCTCAGATGTAAATGTATTTCCCTGTGTCTTTTTGTGGGTTCTATACCTCTAAAATTTGTTTAGAGTCATGTTTTACAGGTATTTGAGGTAATTGGGGACAAACTCAATAAGTTTCTACTTTCACTCTGCCATCTTGGCTCTGCCCCCTGAATGATTTCTCCTATAAAATAAGGGGGTTGTATTAGATGACCTCTAAGGTATTGTTCAGCAAGATCCTTGTATTTATTGCTTTAAGTTTAACATTCCTTAAAGGAACTGTCTTGCCTGCTCATCTTGTATCTCCTATACCTAACACAGTGCCTAGAGCATAAGTGTTTAATAAATGCTCTATCATCAATTTGTCTATCTGTCTTTTTATTCTAGCACAGGTTCATCTTTTTACTATCCCATACATTCAGTCTTGCCTCTTTGCTTCTTGCCTACATTTAAATCCTACCCATTGCTTTTTAGGGTTCACTTTGAAAGTTTCCTCCTCCACAGACCCTTCTATTACCCTAACCCAAACTGATTTCCCTTTTTATTTGAACTCCTATAGCATTCTTTGACTGTTCCATACAACTGAACACTTTATTATGTACTGCCTTGCATTGCTCTCTTTGGGAATTCTGTTTCTTCAAACAGCTCTTCACTGTATAGACCCTCTATAGGAGCCCTATATTTCCTAGTTCTTCATGTATTTTTAAATACCCACAATGATCAGTGATCTTGTGGTTTTACTGTGCCTCCATTGGTACACATTTTAACTAATCAATTTTTGCCCATCCTGTGTCCAGACTACCATTTTCCAACAGGAAAATCTGGAGGACCTCACTTTCTTTACTGACTCCTTCTAACTTTGACTCTGTGCTAATTTTCTTCAATGACAATGGTGAAAACCTTTGGCAAGCATACAGGGCTCTCCATTTTAAACCTTCACTGAAATAGATCACAGGATCATTGCATGAAGATGTTTCTACTTTTACATCTTTCAAGGAATCTTGAATAATTTTGTTGTATGTATAGGAGACATCTTGTTGAAAGACAGCACTCAAAGCAGAGTTTTTCTCTACTGAATCACATGGCTTTAAAAAAAAAATCAGTAAATAAAACACATCATGAAGATTTTGTATTCTCTCCATTTTCCAATCATTCTTTTATTCATAAAATATTTGTAAGCTTATTATGTACCTAACATTGTTCAAATTACTTTGTTTAAACTCCTTTTGTTATCGGCCTACAACAGAGCTGGGCATATAGGAGACATTTTACAAATTTCTTTTGAATGATACTGTAGCTTCTTGGGTATGCCTACCAGCACAACTCAGTCATTAGTTTTATATGTATAGTTGAGGACTCAATCCATAGTCAAGACGAAGCTGGAAAACTGAAATCAGGATGTTTATTTTTGTGGAGGATCTGGTGTTGCAATAGGTTTGGCATGCCAGTTAAAAGGCTGTTATCTTATGTCAGCTGTTATCTTGCCAGGCTTTATCAGGCCCTCCTTACTGCTTGTGATGGACTTGCTGCAGTGTGCCCCTGATACCAGAAGGGTAATCTTGAGCTATAGTGGTAGGAAAAGTAGAAGGATATAGCATTTCTTAGAGCAATGGTTCTCAGCCTTCCTAATGTCGTGACCCTTTAATACAGTTCCTCATGTTGTGGTGACTCCCAACCATAAAATTATTTTCGTTGCTACTTCATAACTGTAATTTTGCTACTGTTATGAATAGTAATGTAAATATCTGATATGCAGGATGTATTTAAATTGAACATAACCCGCAGGTTGAGAACCGCTGTCTTAGAGCCTTAAGGATTTTTTAAAAAATGTGTTTACATATATTATCTCATCTGGGCCTCATAACAAACAGTTCTTGAAGTAGTTGCTACAATATTATCAGTCCAATTATCAAGACGAACTAACAGACTTGAAGAGGTTAAATCAGTTGCCCAAGGTCACATAGCTTCTAAGAAGTTAGAGGTAGGATTTGAATCTGGTTCCAGCACTCTATTTCACTCTATCAGACATGGAAAGGCGAGGACTGGGAAAGGAGGAAGTCAAGGAGAAGCTGTGGACCTATGTCAAAGTGTGACCCCTTTTTGTAAGATAAATACAAAGGAGAAATGAGACAGAACTGAATGAGGATTTGTCTATAGACCTTACTGATGTCTCATTTATTCCACTGTAGAATTTCCTGGGTACTTAGGTGGGAGATAAATAATTTCGGTTCGGGGTGATATGGTTTGATAAATTTTATTTGTTTTTCATCATGGCAATTGATCAATTGAAGGAACTTGATATTTTTAGTCTAAGGAGGGGAAAATTCAGGAATCATGACATGGGGTGTGTGTGTGTCTGTGTGTGTGTGTGTGTGTCTGTGTGTCTGTGCGCGCACATACTTTTGTTTTCTGAGGAGTAAATGCAGTGAGTATATTTCTTCAGAGGATTTGCCTACCAGCAAAGTAGATCATTTGTAAATGGCTCCACCTAGTGACTGAAATACTTACTCCAGTTGTTGGAAAGGAGCTTGGGAAATGACCACCTTGGGAAAAAATTCAGAATCACAAAATTTCAGAGTAAGCAAAGATCTAAGCAGCCGCCTAGTCCAAAGCAACTCCCCTTCCTACCCCAACTTGAAAATACCTCACTTTTATATTGCAGGTTTGCAAAATGCTTTTTTCTTACTTTATTTCATCCCTATAACAACCTTGTGAAGTAGATGCTATGATTGTTCCCATTTTCCAAGTTTAGAAATTGAGGCTCAATTATGCCCAGTATCTCATAGCTAGTAAGTATTTGAGGCAGGTTTTGAAACAGGGTCTCCTGGGCTCCACCTCCAGCACACCAAGTGAGCACCTGCTCTTTCCTAGGAGAGTGAACCCTCTACCTCCTGAGATGGTACATTGAACTTTGATTGTTCTAATGGTTAGGAAGTGTTTTGTGATATCAAGCCTACATCTGCCTTTCTGAACCTTCTATCCATGTCTGTGTTCTGGAGTTAAGTTGAGCAATCCTAATCTGTCTGCCACTTGAAAATGTCTCAGGTACTTGATGATAGAAATCGTGTATTCCTGAATCTTCCCTTTTTTAGGCTAAAATTCTCAAATTCCTTCAACTGATAAATTGTTACGGGTAAGAAAAAAAAATTAAACACTAGGCAGCCAGACTTTGGTGAAAAACATAGCCACGCTTAGTAAAATAAGTGCAAATGGGGGCGGGGCTTTATCTGAAGGACCTTATGCCTCTTCTGGTGGACCATGTATACTGGCTTAGGACTTGTGTTTTGGGATGAAACAGGATTCTCTTGGTCTCCATGATGATGGTAGGGGAAGGAGACTTCTGCAAAGAGGATTGGTAACTGAGCCAAGAAAAGTCACCCACTTGGTAAACTTTAAATTGAGTGCCACTCCCCTTTAGAATTTCTTCTTCTCTTCCTTCAATCATATTCATCTCTTCCTTGGGCTTCTGGGGACTGGATGGAATATCATTTCTATTTTCCTTCCCATACCTGAGCAGGTATGGCGGCTGTTCACACATGGCAGCAGGCACAATGTTATGGGAATCTGAAGATCTTCCCTGCCACTAGGCCCTTTGTTAGGCTTAAGTGGCTCTGAGAACCTTCCCTGATTTGAAAGTATACTCTGCCCCCTAAGAGGCTGAATGTGGTCACATGGAACCTGTGGCAGGAGGCTTTTTTTCGGGAATGCCCACACCTTGTAGCTTTGTTATTGGGCAGTGGGTCAAGAGGGCTGTGACATTCTTCGAACCAGGAGAAGGCTGTATATACGCCCTGATGTGAGGTTTTGCTTTGGGGCTCACTTTGAGAAGAATTGTGTGATTTGGCCAGACAAGACTCTGGGAAGCCATTGAGCCCCCTGGCTTTGAAAACCCAGATTTTGGTGCTTCCCTCTCTGGTAACTGACTAGATATGGATGTGATGGTCAGATGGTTGGAAACCTGTCTGCTGAGCTGTTTCTTTGTCTGCTTGTAACTTTTGCTTGTAACTGTATTCTCTGAAGTTCAGGGTGCTGACTTTTTCCCCTGAAGTAGGTAAATGATATATGTTTGATTGATTAAAGTAATATTGTTAACCCATTTTGAGTTGCTTTCCTTTAGAAAAGCAGATCTAAGAACCTGTGCTAGCAGCCACCCTGGGTATGCTAGGGTGCTTCCTGGTATACACATGTGCTGCCTAGGTGAGTCTGACCATTGACCTTTTGTTACATTAGGTATTGTTACATTAGACAACAGACAGTGTTCCTGGAGCTATACCTGAAATCTTTCCAACTTACTAGAATTTGCTGTATCTTACTCTCCATTGGCATAGTTTTCAATAATATATTGCAATCTCTGTATCACAAAAAGAAATCAGAGTAAGACTTTAGTGGAAGCTGTAGAAATTAATTAGCTTAAATATCAAAGTTTTCTGATATAGCTAAGAATCACTGAAACAGATTATTCGCTAAAATGTATAATCTGGATCTTCTAAAATTAAATCTGAATTATAAATAATATGTAGTTAGATTTCATAAAGCAATAGGGATGTACTTTTTATAGGAAAATTAATTAAATTGAATTTCCCTGACTAGAGATGTTTGGTTAAGTAACTGTCATTCCAGCTCAACTTACACACATCTCCTTCTTTACTTAGAAGAAACAAATTATTTTTGCTTATTCTCCTGGGAGCACAGGGACACAAAGTTGAATTATTGTGTTTATCTCTCTTGGGGAAATATACTACAAATCTAGTATTTTATATTGCTGATAATGAGAACCCTTCAGGGGAAATTTAGAGAGAGAAAAGACATTAATTTTATCCTTACATTTGGTGGAGTAGGTTGAAAATTGTTAAGAAAAGAAGAGAATAAATACTTTTGGGTAAATAATTAACTATCAGAGTCACTAGTGCTAATTAAGAAGTATTATGTACAGCTTTATCCCAAAGGGAAATACTGTACAGACCAACATTTTATAATTATATGGGAACAACCTGAAGACTGTCTGGATATTTTGTTGCCAGATGAGAATATAAACAAACTGTAGGAGAGACAAGGATTTTAAGTACTCCTCCTACCCTATATTCCTGTTCAAATCCATTTTTATGTCAAGAAAGTTGGCCCAAGAGGGGCTTGATAATTTCTAATCCTGAGTCTGATAGTTGTCTGAGACAAAGGGCTGTGATTCAAGGCTAGTTCAGAGAACTCAAAGAAAAGATTTAATCTTAGCCTGGGGGCACTCTACTCTTCTGCATCCTTTTTAGCTGGTTTGGTGACTCAGAGGTTTTTCTAGGTTGAAAGGGTAAAGGGATACTTAGAATGATTCTCTACACTCCAGGTTTTAAGTCAGTCAGTACACATTTAGAAAGCACCTGCTATGTTCCAGGCAATGTGCTAAGCTTTGGGAATGTAAAGATAGAGAAAATACAGTCCCTACTCTCGAGGAACTCACTGTCAGTTATAAGGTGAATAAAGTATTCCTAAAGGAAAGAGGAGTGAAGCTACATTGGTAGAAAAAATAGAGATCTGAAATGGAAGGAGAAACAATGCTTGATAGAATGTTAGAGAGTTTTGCACAGAGGAGAAAGGGAAGGGACTGGCTGTACAATTAGAATTAAAAACAAGAGTAGTGACTCTTCTTAAAGAGAAAATTTGATACTATGAGGAGGAAGAAACTGCTTTTGTCCTTCCAAAGAATGATAAAGTGTAGCCAAAGATGCTATCAGGTGAAAACACATTCAGTAAGGGTCAGAGGAAGAATTGAATTCTCTGCTTAAAGGTACTGAGACCACTATTTGTAGACTTGATAATGAAAGAGAAGCCTATTGTCTTCCCAGGGCAGGTATCCAAGACAGAATAGAAACTCAAGATTTATCAGAAAGAATGTCATTAATCACTTCTGGTGATGCACATGTGTGCAGATGGCATTGCCAGAAGGAATATAAAAGTATTGCCAATGATGACGAAGTCTTGGGCAAGAAACTGAAAACAATAGGACACAGGTTGCATTTTCCTCACTCTTGCCTATTAGAGAAAAATTAATTTGGGAAATGAATAGCTGGCTAAGAAGATGGAATTTAGGTTCCCGGAACACAGCTTAAAATAAAGAGATGACATATCCATGGCCAGAAATGGAGTATACCTAACAAATACTGATGAAAATCTATTTGCCAGATGGTTTTCAAATCAAATCAAAACGAAGTTAAATTAAAAAGGATGGAGGAGGGAGAAGACTAGGTATATCTCTCAAATTAGATCTCTTAGAGAGTAGCTTTTGAAAAAAGAAGATCAGCAGTTGAGATACTCAGAAATCCACAGGACACAAAATTCAAGAGAGGAGCCAGTGTAATGGGAATGGGAATTTGAAGATCTTCCCTGTCCCTTAATAGACCTAGGAGGGAGTTTGAAGGCCTCCCCTGCTTTGAAAGTAAATTCTGCCCCCTAAGAGGCTAAATGTAATCACATGGAGCCTGTGATGGAGGGAATTTGCTAAAGGGTGCAGCAGAGCCCACAGGAAGCTGGTGGTCAGAGCTAGTGAGACCGTGGGGAAGAGAGGAGGACCTCAGGCAAGGTGTCAGACTTGTGAGTAGATATTGATCTTGTATTGGTTTGTGGGAAGGCTGAAGGATGCTGTGGCTCTCAGCGTTATTATGGCTTCTGAATACCTTTGGTAGTATGATGGAATCAGCTTACTAGTTTGGTGATTTGGTTTTCTGGTGGCTAAATAAATGCTTCAGTTTTATCCTCTATCTTAGCAAGTTGAATCAATTCCTTACGTATTTTGGAAATGTGAATCTTATCAGAGTATTTTGCTACAAAGATATTTTTCTGCCAGTTATTTTCCCTTTTGATTTTAGTTGCATTTGTTTTTGCTTGTACAAAAAAACTTTTAATTTTTTTGTCATCAAAATTTGCATCACAGAGAAAATCAAGATTGGACAATACTGACTGGCCACTGGAAAACCTGGAGCTAACTTATCTAGAATCAGCCTGATTCCTGGATCAGGTGTTTTGGCTCCCTTCATTTCCCCGTTTTTTATTAAATAAATTAAGGGCATGTACCTCAGTGCCTAAAGCCTTGACATTACAGGACATCATTTGTAATACTACATAGCACAAGTATACAGAAAATTACTATAACAATTAATATAGGAAGCAAGTATATACCAAGAGCCAGTATGACCTGAAATGCAGAAATTTTCTTCAATGTGCCAATTATTGTCTTTGCTACTCCTGGGTCAACCCCAGGGACCTCACTGTGTTCAATATCTTAGATAATCTGATGGAAAACCTTTATTTTCGATGGTGATATTGGAATCAAGCCTTGCTCTCATTATGCAGGCTCTAATCTTGTAATATTCCATACATAGGGATAAGTTTATCCATAATTACATGGGTTTCAAGCTAACATTCTTCAATTTATTCACAAATTGAGCAGTTTGTATTTCACTTAGTAAGGAAATAGAAGACATGGTTGCTGATATTAAGAGGGAGGCTGTGGCAATTAGCACCGTGATTAAAAGTCCAGAAATCACTTTTTTCTAAAGAGGGTGGTTACACTAATACATTGTATAAGGGTAAGTTAAACAGATAATAGTCTATTAGAGGGTAGTATTCTGTTGTGAAAATGTGAGATGCTAAGTCATTTCTTCTTTGGTTGTCTTTGTGCAAGGGGTCTCCCGATCCTTTTTCTCTGAATTCTCTGCATCTGCAAGGTGGGTTGTGGAACATGCTCAGACATTCCATGTTGGCATTCTCACAGCAGCATCTGATAAAAAGAAAATAAACAGAGCCTTGTCCCCCATAGTTAAGGGTCAGGTCCTACCCAGTTCTTGTTTGGTGAATTCTCCACAAGGAGTGTGTGCCTTTGTAGCAGCAAGAACCTTAGCGTACCCAGGATGGCTGCTAGCACAGGTTCTTAGATCTGCTTTTCTAAAGGAAACCAACTCAATATGGGTTAACAATCTTATTTTAATCAAACATATCATTTACCTATTCAGGGGGAAAAGTCGACCTGAACTTCAAAGAATGCAAACAGAATACAAACAGAAGTTACAAGCAGCAGTGTGAGGATTAGAAATATGTGCAGATTGCAAATGGTTGTGTCAAGGCACAGGGAAGTGTTTGAGGCCCAGGAATTAGTTGGTTCACGTAGAGGTCAGAGCATACTGCACTGTCCCTGGCCAGGGGATACTGCATTGCTCAAGACTCTCTTGCATGGGGTTACCTGATGTTCCTGATTGGCGTCTCCACGCCCTGCAGCCTTCATACCCTTGTGATTGCACTCCTCCTCTCACAATTCTGTTCAGCTGGGCTCTGTCATGTGTGGTGTGTGGATCTGGGGTATATATAAGACCTAAGCCTTGGAGGTATCTTTGAAGCCTGCTTTAAGATCTGGCTGTAAGGCTTCCCCATAGAGAGACCTTAATAAATATTTTTTGTTTGGACCTCAGAGTCATGACTCTTCTGTTCTAAAAGGTATGCTAGTGTCAATTAAGTAGGGTAAGTAACCAGTTGCCCCTGCAGGTAAGTTAGGGTACTCTGAAAGAGAACCCTGACAGGCTTCCAGCTGTCTGACCATTACATCCATACCTAGTCAGTTACCAGAGAGGGAAGCACCAACATCTGGGTTTTTCAAAGCCGGGGGACTCAATGGCTTCCCAGAGTCTCCTCTGGCCAAATCACACACCTCTTTCTAAAGTGAGCCCGAAAGCAAAACCTCACATCAGGGTATATGTAGCCTTCTCCTGGATCAGAGACTGCCACAGCCCTCTTGACTCACTGCCCAGTCACAAAGTAATAAGGCGTGGGCATTCCTGAAGAACAAGCCTCCCGCCACAGGCTCCATGTGACCACATTCAGCCTATTAGGGGGCAGAGTATACTTTCAAATCAGGGAAGGTTCTCAGAGCCACTTAAGCCAATCCAAGGGCCTAAGGGCAGGGAAGATCTTCAGATTCCCATAACAACTTTTAGTGATGATTAAAAAATTTTAGGGTGTATAAGGCAGTAGCTAATTGCCTTTGTGGTATATAGGTCCAAGTCCCTCCTTTTTATTTTTGTAAATAGGTTTTACTTATATAAAAGCTGAGGGTAGGAGACAGAATGTCTAATTTGAGTAATAGCTATATCAGTGTGCCTAGAATGAAAAGGAGTAACATTAATTAAGTATGGCATGGCAAGTTTGAATTAGAATGGATAAAGTTTTAAAGGCTGGACTTAGGATCTTTATTTCTTCTGTCAAGTATAACTTGACCAGTGGGATTATAAGGGTTATGCCTGTAATTAATTTTATTAGAAAATGATCACAGGAAGATTGAAATGATTTGCTAGTGTAGGTGAGAGCATTATCAGGTTTCCATAGTTTTCGAACATCCACAGAAGCAAAGGATAGTAACATCTGGTTAATTACATTTTTTTATGCTTCCCCAGTCTGAAGGGAAACTGGAGGAGTAACATAGATAACACATTGAGGGCAGTTTTAATGATCTGTCTAGCTTGTTCCCTAGTAACATGGAATGGTTTACCTAGAGTATATGTATTTTGATAAAAATAAGAGTAAGAGGGGGCAGAGCCAAGATGGCAGTGTAGGAGCAGCAAGAAATCGCAGCTCTGACACAGCCACATCAAATACCCAAAAAATATGACTCTAAACAAATTCTAGGGCTCTAAAATGCACACAGATATACTCCCTGCTGAAGGCAGCTCGGCTCAAAGCAACCATTTCAACTCTGACAGCAGAAACCAGCCCAGCCTGTAAAGGAGGCTTTTGCCCCAGGGGTGGCTGGATGAGCCGAGCCCTGTTGCGCTTGGAGCTTCAGGACAGTGGATATGCAACAGCTGTGGCAGGATCCAGAATTATCCAGCCATAAAGAAAAAGGACTCAGCTTAGTGGAACTTAGCTAAAAACCAGGAAAGAAAAGCAGGTCTGGCCAATCCGCCTAAGAAGTGGAAAGCAGAGGTTCTGCACCCACCTCCACATTGCTGCTTCAGAGGCTCCCGGCCTGCAGACAGCAGGGGGACCAAGCGATCGTTCAGAGGCCAAGTGCTCTCATGTTGAGTGGCCTGGATCCGGATCGCGATTTTGGGTGGTGGTCCTGAGGTTTTTTTTCAGTGAGTTGGAGGTGAGGAGGGACCCAGCAGCCTCCTAAAGGCCCCAGCAGCTGGGAAAATCCCAGTGATTTGGGACAGAGCTGTTCCCTCTGGAAGCCGAGTTCCACAGAACTAATAAAAAACAAACAAACAAACAAACCATTGAATGGCGACCATGAATAAGCATAGGCAGCAAAGTAAGAACAGCAACCAAACCCTAGATTCCTTCTTTGGGGAAAAAAGGGAACAAAGCAGGGAAAGGGAGGAAGACAATGTAGTCAGAACTCCCACTCCAAAAGCTTCCAAGAAAC
>CM053586.1:203132811-203154419 GCA_028646515.1 Pseudochirops corinnae
TCGAGAAAGACCCGAAAAAGAAGGAAGCGGGGGAAGAGGGGAGGAATGAGGGAAGGCTGCAGAGTAGGACTAGAGGAGAAAAGGGGCCAAAGGTAGAAGGGTCCCTGGAGAGGGAGGGTGGAGTTCGAAAGAGAGGGACTGTGAAAGCGGGGGAGGGGCGCTGGTTTCCCCTTTAAGGTTGCCCAGGGCAACCACCTTGACCAGACCGAGGCCCATTGACGTCAGTGATCCAACGCTGATTGGTCGTGGCTGGTTAGTTTCCGGTGGGGGGGTAGCTTTTGAGCAGTTGAGATCACCTGAGAACCGCCGAAGTGGAGGGGGGCGACGCAAAGCGGGTTCAAGACGGCTCCCAGCCGTCCACTCCTGGGGACTCGGAGCGTGCGGTTGCCAGCACCTCGGTAAGTGGAGCGCGTCCGGGGTCCGGCCTCGGTCCTGCTTCGCTGCCGGCCGATCCGTTTGTTGCGACTGGAGGGATTCAAGATGGCGCCTCGGGTAGCGCTCTGGGGAAGGGCCGCACCCACCCGTTCTCTCCCCTCCCCCTTCCCAGACAGGCCTCCGGGCCCGCGCCCGCCCCCCGCCCCCCGCTGCGGTATTCTGTGGCCATCCCCAACCACCCGTAAAGCATTCACCTTCCGTTCCCTCCGCCTACAAGTCACACCCCCTGTCTCGGCTCGCGCGCGCCCTCCCCTTGCTCCTCCCATCCCCGAGTCCCCTCCTTTCTCATTCCTGCGATTCTCTTCCCCCTCCTCCCACTACTGAAAGAGGAGCATCTGATCCAGTAAAATAAAATATGCGAAAGCGGTCTGCGAACTTTAGAATGCTGTACACATAATTCATTTCAGGGTGGTTGTGAGACTAAGGTGAGAGAGCGCTTTGCAAACCTTCAAGCAATACATAAATGTCAGCTATTACTGATATTATTTTTGCTACAAACGTATGCTATTATTGTTATTACCTGTTACTCTATCCTAGATCTTAAGTTATTTTGTTCTTGAAACTCCCATAATGGTATTTTGTTTTTACCCCGCCCCTCTCCCCTCTACCTCCTCCCGACCCCGGCCTTCCCCCTCCCTTCTCCTTGTCATCTTCTGCACCTTCTTCCCTTTTTTCACCATTGAGCAGTATTTCCTTCCGAATTTTCCTTTGTTGTTCTTCACCTCTCTCTAAACCAGTTTTTTACATCTCTCTGCTCCTGCCCCCTCTTTCTCTTCCCTCATTCTCTTTCTTTCTACTGTTGCCTGCCAGCTTCTACTGGGTGGTGATTTGACCTCCCCTTTTCATTCTTTTACAGAGTTCCCAGCAGGCATAAATGAAATGAAAGGCAGTATTCTGCTGTCCCTCAAACCAAAAACCCCAAACTGATAAATGGTTAAATGGCCCACCTGCAGTCTTGACTCTCCTGCTATGCCTAGTGGATGAGTTGTAATTTAAACAATTCTCTTGAACGTCTCTAATTCTCTCCCCTGCCCCACATGAAAGTAGGAACACAATTTTTCCTTTTGGGAGTAATTTATTCTGGTTTGGAGAAGTAACAAAAGCACGATTAGTTTTATAGGGGAAAAGCTGTAAGGTCCCACAATGGTTACAATGTAGCTTTTGTTTAATGGCTACAAAATCATTAATTTACTTCTATTGTAACATTGTGCCCCTTCTCCCTCAGGCTGCTGTGCATCTTAGCTTCAACTCAGCTTTTGGTAAGGCGCCTTCTTAATAGGCATTGTTCTAAACCAGAAAGATTTTGTCAAAACAAGATGTTAAATCTTTTATTTGACAGACAACCATTTAAACTGAAGAGATGTTGCAACAAATTTCTAAATAGATGAAATTTCTGACACAAGTAATAAACATCCATATGGCCATGGCAAGCTGTAAAACAATAGCCGCCAAAACTCTTTAATGTTGTGTTATTGTGAAAGATTCAAGAAGTTTGTCTTAACACGAGAACTTCCAAAGACTATATCCTCAGCTTGGCAAGGACATTTCTCAGTGTCAAAATGGAGGCTAACCTAAGCAGGAAAGCTACTAGCCCTACCAGCCAGTTCTCTAGAAGAGTCACAAGGCAGGGATGTTTAATTGCTGAGGGTTTGAAATGCAGTGTCTAGAATAATTAACCTGTTTGGGGGAGCTTTTTTCATTTTAGAGACTCAAAAATAAATTTCTGCAGACAGGTTTGGGTTTATTCAAGGATTCAGGTGATTTTATATATATATTATTTCCCATTGAGATCTCAGTTTCCTTATCAGTAAAACAAAGGTGTTGGCCTCCATCATCTCCAAGGTCCCTTCTAATCCATGATTCTGTATTTTAAAAACATCATGCCACTATTGTGATTTGACTGAGGAGAGTCAGGGTTGATATTTATAATTTAATATAATTTAACTTTTGTCACATATACATGCAATGATTTCAGACTTTGAATAGTAAAAGATCTGATTTAACTCTGCAGTTGCTGGTTTTCATGGTTTCTTGACAGGCAGAGTCACCTCCCCAGTACTTGTGAATTAGATTGAAGCATTACTCCACATTGTTGAATGACCTGGAAAATGTGTAGTTGTGCAGTCTTAGTGGATGTTACATGTCTCTCTCTTTTTTAGTAGCAGGTTACCATGTTTTATCAATTGTAGCAGCAAAGTGCTTTTAGTATTTCTAATTTGTGGACTGTCAGTCATCAAAATTTTCATTTCCAATTAATTAGGCTATATATTTTTTCAACATGCAACAGTAACATTTATTAAGCATTTACCATTGTGAATAGTAAACAACACATCAATAACAATTCCTTTCTTTTAAAATAGAATAGATTTTGTTTTTGTGATCATCACATAGACTTCTTCACCTTGTCGAGGATTTTACAATTATTTTCTAAAAAAAAAAATATTTATGATGAAAAGACATGAGGGTTCTTCTTTATCATGGAGGTTGTCAGAACAAAAGGAGTTAACAGTGTAGGGCTTCAGAAGACCTTTTGATTCAGAGTGTTTCCTCTTTTACTTATTTTAAACCAGTCTCTACTCATTAGTTTTAGGAGGCTTATAATATAAGCTTATTGGAAAAACCTTGTTTTTTTCCGTTGCATTTCAATTTTTAGCTAAAGGGTTTGAGGGAGACATGGTTTGAGCTTGATGGATAAGCTTTTTTTTTATGGTATCTGCTTTGCAGTTAAGAAGGTGTGATGTGTTTCAAATGAAAATATAGTTAATGATATTTTAGTTTTCCCTATCTAAGAAACCTTAATGACCAAGGTATAAATTAATATATTACTGACATTTGAAACAGTGATTTTTATCCATCTCATTACTGTGTCAAAGTAATTTGTTTGAGCCTGTTTCAAAAACTCTTTGAAATGAACCTTATAAAATGTATAACTTTTAAAGCATATGATATGTTATAAGATTGCTTGTACCAATTTAATTGGAACCCTTTTTTAAGGATAATTAAAATGTTTAGGCAGTACAGTGTAATTGAAAGAGTACCAGAGGATTTGGGTTCTAATCCTGCCTCTCTCACCTGTGTGACCTTGGGTAAGTTACTTTCACTCTTTTGACCTCAGTTTCCTCATTTGTAAAAAGGAGGTTAAACTATAGCATTAGTTCTCAAAGTACGGTGAGTGGATCCCAAGAGTCCCTGGGACACTTTTCAGGGGGCCTACAAGGACAAAATTTTTCCTGTTTTTCATAAAATATTAAAATGTTCCTCCCTCTTGCAACTACGTATCAGTTTGAGGCCAGATTTTTTTTGTATTTACGAGAGCAACAGATTGAAATGCAGAAGCAGATATGAGAATCAGTTCTTTTCTATTGAGCCAGACATTAAATAGATTTTTCAAAATATGTGAAACAATGCCAGTCTTTTGTATACTTTTTGTTTTGTTTTGGAAAATACAGTCTTTCATAAAAATGAAATTTAATGGTTTTAATGACTTATTATTTTAAAATGAACTAATAAATATTTTTAAAATTGATTAGTTTTGATTTTCTTGTGAGGATCTAATACATTAATAGTTGTAAAAAGCCCTTAACTCAGTGCCTGCACATAGTGGGCATTACATAAATGCATATTCCCTTGCCCTTTCTGACATGGTAAATATTGATGGTCCTAACTGACAAGCAAAGGACTCTTTGGAGTCCTTAATACTTTTGAGTGTAAAAGGATATTAAGACCAAAAAGTTTGAGAACTGCTAAATTATGATAATCTTAAAGAAATTTTCCAGCTTTAAATCTGTGGTCTTATGAATAACTAAAGAAAATTTTGATGGGACTATGCTACGGAGGAAAGTTTGATTATCAGTCAGGATTATTGATAGAAACAAATAAGATGGCTTCAGATCTTTGTAACTTTTGTTCCTTTTATGGTTTATTAAAATAAAAAAAGACATGACAATTAGTAAACGAAGTGGTGGTGCATCTAATATATTAGGAAATTCTTAACTAGATAGGAGTATACATTAGGAATACATCACAGGTTTAGAAGCACACCTTTGTAATATTCCTGTTTGCTATATACTGAATATATCCCACACCATTAAAATGAGATGAATTGAGTGAAACTTCTTCTAAGGGTTAACTTTTCAGCAGTCTTAGGAATAACTGTTGAAAAATTCTAAGTCCATAGCTTAGTTTACTATATCCAAATGTTCACAGTAACCAGCCTTGCCTTAGGAACTGGACTTGTTTCTTAATGGAAGAATAACTACATCTTTAATCCTCACCCTTCGACTTCCCCCCCTACTCCCTACTTCTCCCCAGGTGAGGGGAAAATCAAAGAGGAAGTTAAACAGTATGCCATTGAGAATCAACTGTAGTTCTTAAGGTAGGATTCAGTTAGTGTGAGCATCACTGAAGTCAGAAATACTTAATTATATGTTGTTCTAGGAATCATTTGATTGAAATATTGAGCAGAATAGAAGCTTGGTTTTGATTTTCTCTTTTTAAATAGTTTGTGCAATTATATATGTACATTTTTCTTTTCAGCTAAAAGCAATGGCAACTAGCAGCACCAGCAGTGAGGAGGAGCGGAGCCTCCGGGAGTGTGAGCTCTATGTCCAGAAGCATAACATCCAGGCACTCCTCAAGGATTCCATCGTACAGCTCTGTACTGTTCGGCCTGAGAGACCCATGGCATTCCTTAGGGAATACTTTGAGAGACTGGAGAAGGTAAAAAAATAAAATAACCCAAAACCAAAACTCCACAAAAAAGGTGGGGGAGGGAAGAGAAGAATGAGATTTAAACACTTGCTGAATTTTAATTGCTAATCAGTTTTCCTTGTACCTTTTGGCTGGGTAAGTCTTTGTCAGTGAAAAGTGTCATTTTCAAAGCATTTGCAATAATCTAGATTAACAAAGGATCTGAAAGAACTGTTCCTTCTATCTGCATTAAGAAATGGTAAGTATGGTATATGTAATTAGCTAATTCTGTAGTTATATTCAGTGGGTATAGCAAAAGTTCTCGAGAAGGGGATTTTTCTTAAGTAGCTTAAATATTTCCAACAAATTTTGTTTATTCAGTTTTATAAGTTATATTTATGGAAATATAGTTAACTAAGGAGCTCCCTTTCTTTTACGATTAGTAAATTTTAGCCAAACCTATGGCCGAATTACAAAAATTCTGTAATTGTATAATTTGTTTTTATATATGATGAATGGAGGTTACTCATTCTAAAGGGGATTGAGGGAGACCGAGTTTTCACTTTTTTTTTTTTGGTCATGTTTTTGGCACATTTGTATAAAAAAAACTAATCCAGTTTTCCCTTTTCAGAAAGTGATCTAGGGATATCTGCTGATTTGGGATTTTTTGGTTGTCTGAAATTTTTATATTTGCTTCGTGATTCATGTGGAGTACATTTTTCTATACTAAATATTTTCTTTTCTGTTAGGGATAAACCATCTTAAGGACTGATGAGTGAAAGAACCAGGATCTCATGTACATTTCTGTCCTGAATGACTTATTTAAAGTTGTGGAGTTATTTGACCAGATTGTCTCTCTAGAAGGGAGGGGTTCTTAACCTTTTTTTTTTTTCATCACTTTTGTACCCTTTGGCGCTCTGGAGAAGCCTTGGTCTTCTCTCAGAATGTTTTTAAATGCCCTAAAATAAAATATCTAGCATTACAAAGGGAAATCAATTACAGTGAGATATAACTAAGTATTAAAAAAGAAAAGCTTACAGACCCAGGTTAAGAATCCCAGCTCTAGAACCATTCCAGTTGCTTCTTTGGATGGACAGAAAAGTTAGCTTAGGAACCACATTGAAATTTTGAGTTGAGATTCTGATTATAAGCTGTGAATGATTTTAAAACCTTAAAATTAAAAAAAATCTAGATTAAGGTAGAATATCATCCTCTTTGAGAAGCAGTGCTACGTAGTAGGTGGAAGGAAGGCTGGCTTTGGAGCCAAGACATGGGTTCATATCTTGCCTGTGAAACATACTAGCTATGTGATTATAGTTAAGTTACTTAAATCCTCAGTTCTAGGTAGTTTTCTAAGACGAAGGAGGAGTATGAATGACACAGTCTCATCAAAATAGTTTCACTGGTATTAACGTTTAGAATGAAAAGAGCAAGGAGAGCAAAGGTTAGGTTTTTTTTAAAGCTACATTGAGGCAGAAAGGATCAAAGAAATGATTGAGCTTGGGTATGGAAAAGATGATAATAACTGAAAATGGAGAAGTCAGAGCTGCTTTATTTTTATTTTGCCCTTCGAGAGGATAATGACTTTTGCGCTGGAGATGACAGATCAAAATGTACTCCCAAGAGAGGTAAAGAGATAGAGAGTACCTACTTGCCTTGGATGATTTAAGTCATCTGGCCTAAAGATACTAGATTCATAGGAATTGAAAGAACAGGCAAAAATTAACCCTTTTCCAGAAGTAGTATGTGAAAGATCAGGAGATGGAAACATACAATTGGAGAAGGGGATATGATACCTTTGTTTTTAAAAAAAAGGGAAGAGAAGAGTTTATAAACTCTAGGCCAGTGAACTTGACCTTGATTTCTGAGAAAGTTAACAAGCATGTAGAAAGAGATGAGATGATTTCAAAGAGAGCCAGTGCGGTTTCATCAAGAACAGGTCATGCCAGACTAACCTCATTTCCTTTCCTTTCCTTCCTTCCCTTCCTTCCCTTCCTTCCTTCCTTCCTTCCTTCCTTCCTTCATTCCTTCCTTCGTTCCTTCCTTCCTTCCTTCCTTCCTTCCTTCCCTCCCTCCCTCCCTCCCTTCCTCCTTTCCCTCCCTCCATCCCTCTTTCCCTCCCTCCTTCCTTCCTTCCTTTCTGCTTTTTTGGAGGGCAGTTGGGGTTAAGTGACTTGCCCAAGGTCACAGGGCTAGTTTTTTGTGTTAAGTGTCTGAGGTCGGATTTGAGCTTAGGTCCTCCTGACTCCAGGGCCGGTGCTCTATTCACTGTGCCACCTAGCAACCCCCTCATTTCCTTTTTAGATAATATTAAAGTAGTGGGTGAGGGGAATTCTTTGGCAATAGTTTATCCAGATTTTAGTAAAGTTTTTGATAAATTTCATACTATTCTTTTCAAGAAGATGGAGAGATGTGGACTAAATAATAATAATAATGGATTCTATCCTGGTTAGAGATCTTGACTAAAAGTGCAATTAATTATTCATTGTTAAATTGGTAGGAGTACTCCAGTCACATACCTATGATGGGCTGTATGAGGTTTAATATTTTTATTTGTGACTTGGATGAAGGCAGAAATGTTATGCTCATCAAATTTGCAGGTGACACAACACTGATAGGATGCTGACACAATGGATGATGGGATCTAAGTCCCTTGATAAGTTAGAGGACTGGAATGGATCTAATAAGATCAACATTCTGTGGAAATAAATGTCAAGTCTTACACTTGGTTACAAAAAAAAAATAGTTTCGTAAGTACAAGATGGGGGGAGGAATGGTTAGAACTAAGTTTGTCTGAAAAAAAGACAAGTAGTAGACCTCAAGTAGACCTCAAGCTCAGAATCACAAAATTCAAGTTGTAAAGAAACCTCAGTGTCAACCAAGTAATTAATCAATTACCAGAATAACTTCTACTGTTACCTGCCCAAGTGGTTGGTTATCCAGTCTTTGCTTGAAGACCTCCAAAGAGAGTGGGAACCCACCTTTCAGGGCAGCCTGTTTCACTTGGGAAAGCTCTAGTTGCTAGGAAGTTTTTCCTCAGGCCTAAATTGGTTTCTTTGTAACTTCCTCTTATTGCTCCTGTTTCTGCCCTCTGGTGTCAAAGAGAACAAATCTAATTTCTCCTCTATGTGACAGCCCTTCAGATACTTGAAGATGGTAATCATCTGCCCATCCCTCGAATCTTTTCTTCTTCCTTCAACTAATCTTCATATGACATGAACTCAAAGTCCTTCACTGTCCTGTTTGTTTTCCACTGAATACTCTTCCAGCTTATCAGTGTTCTTTTTAAACCTGGTTCCAGAACTGAGCAAAATACTCCAGATGAAGTCTGACCAGGATAGAGTGCATTGGGCCTATTACCTTTCTATTCTCAGAAGCCCAGCCCCTCTTACAGTCCAATATTATGTTAGCATTTTGGCTGACACATCACACTGCTAACTCTTTTGAGTTTAGTTCACTAAAACCCTCAAGATCTTTTTCAGAACAACTAAGATATCTTTTCCATATCTTGTAGTTAAGAAATTAATTTTTGTATGTAAGTGTAAGACTATATGCCTATAGACTAGGAATTCTCAAGACCTGGGGTCCATGGATACATTTCAAAGGGTCCATGAACTTGGATGGAAAAAAAAACTACATCTTTATTTTCACAAACCTCCAACTGAAATTTAGCATTTCCTTCAGTTAATGACTGTAGGCATCAAATATTTTGGTAAGTGGTTCAAGGCTTCCTCAGACTGCCAAAGAGCTGCATGACACAAAACATTAAGAACCTTTTCTGTAGAATGTGGTGTGGTGGAGCAGGAGAAAGGGAAGAACAAGGATGTAACACAATTTGTTAATATGTTGCTGTTGTTATAATGTGTTGCTAAACCAAGTAAGAACAAGAATTTATTAGTTCCTGTAGGTCAGGTTGTTACTTTTAATGTCCTTTGTTAAAATTAAAGGGACTTTTTGTTAAGAGACATTTTATCCAAATTGGGTTTGAATAGTCTTACATGGACCATTAACTGATTTTAAATAGCCTTTCATCATAATACAAATGACATTACATTTTAGCTTACACCCTAATGAGATGCATTAATTTGTTATTGTTTCTCTTTAAAACAGTATCTTTATAGTTCTTAATCTCTCTAACTTACTTTGCTTTTAGCATGAAATAATTATAGCCATAAAAACGTTAAGTTTATTTTTTACTTTGACCATCCTTAGTATTCTAACTCTTGATGCTTTCTTTCATTTTTATGGTTTCAATTACCATCTATTTACAGATGCCTCCTTAGCTCAACATGTTTAAGATTATTTTTACTTCTAATCTGGTACTTCTAACTTTTACCACTTCTGTGTGATACCACAGTTTTGCCTTTTTTACCTGTGATTGGAACCTTGGGATTACTTTTTGACTCTTCTCTCTCACTTTATTCTATCTGGTCATTTAGTAAGTGCTTTAGATTCTATCTCTGCAACATCTTTAACACCCATCCCCTACTTTATAGTCTCAGTGCTTCTACTTTCAGATAGCCCCTAGAGCAACTACAATAGAATCATAACAGGTCTTCCTGACTTTCCCTGTTCACTCTTCTAAAAATTATTTCTTTATTTTACAAGCATTCATTGTCTTTTCCTCCCATTGTGAACTTGAATGGACAAAAAAAATATTTTCATTGAACAATTTTAAAACAGAAAATATAGCAAATATACATAATTCAGCAAAACAGATTCCCACATTAGTGACATCCAAAAATGTATTTCTCATTTTGCATTTTATGTCCACCACCCATCTGTCAGGATGTTGGAATCGTTCATGTTCAGTTCTCTAGGACAGTTTAGCATGGTATTGACTATATTTCTGAAGGCTTTCAAAAATTGTTTTTATTAATAACACTGTTGTCATTATATATGATTGTTTCCCTGCTTCTGTTTATTTTGCTCTGTCAGTTCAAAAGACGTCTTATCAATTGTCCATTTCTTAATTTTTTTTATGACACAGTCATGATTTGTTTTAGCTGCTCTTTAATAAGTAGATACCCCCTTAGTTTCCATTTTGGGGTTACTAAGAACAGAACTGCTGTAAATTTTTTTTGTACATATAAGTCTTTTCCTAAACTCTTTTAAAAAAATCTCTTTGGGTATAGAGGCCCCCCAAAGAGGGGGTATATGGTGGGGTAGTATAAAGTATAAAAAGGTATATAGCTGGGTCAAGGAGTATGTGCTTTGTGTGTAGAGTATATAGTAACGTTTTGGACATAGTTTCTGCTTCCCAAAATGGCTGTACCAGTTAACAACTCTTCCAACAGTGTTTTAGTGTGCCTGTTTTCCTGCAGACCCTCCAACACTTGTCATTTTCTTTTTTTGGTCATCTTTGCTTGTCTGATGGGTGTGAGGTAGAACCTCAGAGTTGCTTTAATTTATTTTTCTCTAATTTTTAGTGATTTGTAGCATTTTTTTTCCCACATAGTTGTTAACAACTTGGATTTCTTCATTTGAAAACTGCGTATTTATATCCTTTTGACCATTGGCATATTGGGGAATGACTTTTGTTCTCATAAATTGTAGTATAGTAACTCATGATTATATTGATGGTTGCTAATCAATAATCAAAGTTAAATTATGTTCACTGTACCTTGTTTAAGGTAGCAGGAAATGTGTGATAGAGTTTTGCTTTCTTTTAATCCACAGTGCTTAGCAGAGTACCTGACAGCAGCTAATTAAATGCTTACTGGTTTGGTTAAAAAAATTGTTAAAGTGAAAAATATTTTGTATTTGGTAAGTTTCACTTATCTGAAAAATTCACCTAATGTAGAAACTTCCATTCCTATAAGATGCTATCTAATTACCTAATTGTCATTAGTAAAGTTGATTAAAAGAAATTTAACTAGAAATATAACATCTAATCACATTTGAAAAAGAATACTGAATTTTAAGAGTATTTTTTATGGAACATTCTCAGTTTCCCTTTTTTCTACTCTGGACTTAGCTCTTTCCCCCTCTTTAATAGTAATAGAGGAAAACTAGGGTGATTTAAATAAAACATTAGTTTTCTACAATGGATGGTCGTGTGCCATGAATGTATCTCTTTATCTCTCTCTTTTTTTCCCTCTAGGAGGAAACGAAGCAGCTCCAGACTCTGCAGAAAGCAAGTGCCCATTCTGAATCAAGAGAAGAAGAAATTTCTCCTCCACCTCCCAATCCAGTGGTTAAGGGTCGGAGGCGAAGGGGAGCTATCAGTGCCGAAGTGTATACTGAGGAAGATGCTGCATCATATGTTAGAAAGGTAATTCTGCTCCAGTTTATGTGCAGGGCCATCCAAAGGATAGAGTCTATTCTGTCTCAGACCTTGAGACTAAGGACAGGCTAGCAAAATAGGAAATCTCATTCTCCCCATGCTCCCTAGCACATGAGAGCACACACACACACACACACACACACACACACACACACACACACGTGTCCCAAGGCCAATGAAATACCATTTGTTGAACCCACACTGAGTATGTGTCTTCTGTATACTATAACTACCTGTGAGAAATGGCTCATGGTCAGAGACCCACTTAAAAATTTGAGCGATTTTCTCAAGGCTCAAACAATAGTCATCTTGTGATTGTTGATAAGCTGGAAAGTACCTTAGGGGTTATCCAGTTCAGGCTTTTCATTCTGCAGATGGGGACAGTGAGGCACAGAAGGATTAAGTGACTTGAAGGATAACACAGGTAGTAAATGATAGGCAAGATTTGGACTCAGACCCCTTGACATGTTCCATGATTATTAACCCTTTCTTCTGAGTCTGCCAACCTCCTTCCTCTCTATACTTCAGTCAGTTGTCTTACTCTTACCTGTAGGAGCAGTACCATGTCGACTTAAAAAAATCCCCAAACCAGGACTTTTCCTTTCTCACAGATTCTTAAATATCAGCACTGTTAGCTTTGCCAGCTTTCAGAAAGTAGCTGCCTACTAGCTTCATCAAGTAGCTTGAGGCATATTCCTCACACACTTTCCATGAACATGTTGTTTCCTTTCTTAAGTTTAAACTGGAAACCAGCATTGCCTAAGTGCTAAATGGATTAATCATTAGTATATTTATTGTGAGAATCACAATTGTTGGAAGACTATCATAGTAAATATTTGAAAGGGTAGCATTTCAGTGTTCGTAAGTTAGTTTGGCGTTATGTTGGAATACAGATTGCAAAATGTAGAACTTGGCTTGTTTTAACAATTGTGACACTGGATCTTTAATTTTTTTTCATAGGTTATTCCAAAAGATTACAAGACTATGGCTGCTTTAGCTAAAGCTATTGAGAAGAATGTCTTGTTCTCACATCTCGATGACAATGAAAGAAGGTAGATTTTGGTTTGCATTGCACTTTTAGAGTTCAGTTTAAAATAACAAGCATTTAATAAATGTGTACTACAATCCAGGCATTGTAAAGAGCTTACTTTCAGCTGGTAGGGGATATAGCATGTACAGATACAAATAAATACAAAATAATTTTTGGAGTGGGGAACACAGTTTTAATATGAAAGGTAGTTTACTAGCAATAGAAATAGAATTCCATAGGGTAAAATGGAAGAATAAGGAAGAGTAGGATAGAGATACTAAAGGAGGGGTGAAATTGACTTTGACAGTAGGGAAGATAATCCATCTAGCTGCTAGTCCTACCTAACAGTAAAGGTAGAAATTGATGGTGTCCTGGGACTAAACTGGTTATAAAGTGATAAGGCATTTCTGAGGTACTCTCAGCTGGGTCACTTCTGTTCTCAGATCCTCTGAATTGTTGAATAGATGATCTCCCCTGAGTTGTGTTTAGGAGAGTGATGCTTAGAAAGGTCTTTTTTCCTGGACTAGTATGATTTTTGTCATTTCTTTGGGTGAGTTGCCATGATTATTTTTTGTAGTTAAAATCTTAAGAAGTGGGGCAAATGTTAATGTAGATAGAACTTTTATGAAAACCCTTTGATGGCAGCCTAGGCTAATATGTCAAGCAACTCTAATCTCTTTATTCAGGTTTATATATCCTTAGATAGAAGCATATTTTGAAATATAACATAAACAGAAGTACTTCTCTCCATTGCAGTGATATTTTTGATGCTATGTTCCCAGCCTCCTTTATTGCTGGAGAGACTGTAATTCAACAAGGTAAGGCCTACCATTTCTATGATATATTTTTTTTCAAATCAGAAGAAAATTAGTTTTTTTTTTGTTTTTACTATTCTACTTCTCATATTTTTTCTGATTTTCCCATTTGATTAACCAGTCAACAAACATTAAGCACCTACCCCAACCCATGATGCAAAGACAAAAATGAAACAGTCCCTGCTCTCAAAAACTGTATACTTTTCTATTCTTTTGGTGATTGACAACATGTATCTGTGTATATATGTACACAAAATATATATAAAAAATAAATAAAATTTTTGAGAGCAGTGGGAAGGAAAAGCCTAAAGTAGGAGGTTGGCATTCGAGCTAAAGTTTAAGGGAAATTCGGTATTTTAAGAGGCATAGGTAATGCTTTATGTCCTAAGGGACATCCTGTGCAGGTGTATATAGATGAGAAGTCATGTGAAGAACATCAAGAAGGTCAGTTTGGCTTTAATTACAGTGCATGAAGGGGAGTGATGTGTAATAAGCCTGAAAAAGTAAATTGACGCTAAATTGTGAGTCTTTAAATGTCAGGTAGAGGAATTTATTTGTTTTTGATTCTATGGATGATAAGGAGTCACTAGAGTTATAGATCATAGATCAAAGGAAGTGACATGGTTATTCTATTAGGCATTATGTTAGGTGTTACGGATACAAAAAGAAAAAATGATTCTCACGGAACTTTTTTTTTTTTAAGAGGGAGACGTACGTGTGTGTGTGTGTGTGTGCGTGTATACATAATAAACACAGACTATGGAATGATCTGTGTGAAGAAAGGACAGGAGGCCAATTTGGTTAGACCTTAGGGGAGTAATGCAGAATGAAACTATAAATATGGTTTGTAGCCAGATTCATTTGAAAAGCCAAACAGAATCATAGAAATACAGAATTTGAGAGTTGGGAGGGACCTCATTTAGTCCAGGCCTATATGAAAAGGAATCCCCTACTATAATATATACCTGGCAAATGATTGTCTAATCTCTTCTTAAACTCCAAGGAAATGGAACTCATCACCTCTCAGGGCAACCTATTTTTCTTTTGGACAGCTGTAATTGTTGGGAAGCTTTCCCTGACAAGCTTATGTTGGCCTCTTTGCAATTTCCACTTGTTCCTATTTCTGTCCTTTGAGGCAAAACAGAACAAGTCTAATCCTTCTTCTGAGTGACAACCCTTCACATACTTAAAGACAGATATCATTTCCCCACCTAACCCTGAGTTTTTTTTCAACTGATTGTCCTGTGAAATGAACTAAAGGGCCTTTACCGTCCTGGTTGTCCCCATGGAACACTCCATATTAAGCCATGGTACCAGAACTGAACACAGTACTCCAGATGAAGTCTGACCAATTGAGTCAATGGGGATTATTCCTGGGATCTGTGTCCCTCTTAATGCTGTCCAAGATGGTGTTAATTTTTTTTGGTTACCATTATTGCAGTAGTCCAGGGAAGGCTCTAATCTTGAATGATCATCATGAAAGTGGAGAAAAGGCAATGCGTATGAGAAACATAGAGGTAGAATCATCAAGACGATGCCTGATTGAATGTAGAGTGTGAAGGAAAGTAAGGAATTTGAAGATGACTTGAAGCTTTTAATCTTGAATGATTTGAAAGCTGGCAGTGTCCATGATGGACATAGGGTATTCAAAAAGAGGGATGATGGATTTGAGAAGGAAAGAACTCTGGTGTGAGCATGTTGAATTTGAGATGCCTTTGGGAAGTCTAGTTTAAAATGTCCAGTAGACAGTGCATAATGTCAGATAGGAGCTCTCTAGAGGCACTGGAACTAGATATATACATTGGGGAATCATCTGTGTAGAGGTGCTAATTGAACTCAAGGGAACTAATGAGGTCACTAAGAGAGAGCATAAAGAGGAGAAGGGGACCCTGTGCAGTTTTGGAGTATATTGACACAGGGGAAGAGTTCAAAAATGGTGCAGCAAAGGAGACTTAAAGAAGGAGCTATCAAACAGGTACAAGAAAAACCAAGAAGGGAGAGAGTATCAAGAAGTGAGAGAGTATTTAGTAGTGTCACATGTTGCAGAGGTCAAGAAAAATGAGTCAATTTGTGCCTCCTAAGGACTTTTCTGAAAGGACTGATACCTCTGTACCTTTTGACACAGTACAGTTTTCCCATTCATGAATTTTTTTATATATGAATTTCATAAATATGCTTTTGTCTGAAATGGTTTTAATACAGTCTTCTCTCATTTAGGTGATGAAGGAGATAACTTCTATGTGATTGATCAAGGAGAGATGGATGTAAGATATAAAAGTATTTTGATCAGTTTTTTAAGTCACAAATGTAATGCTGTTTCATTGTTTTCAAGCAATAGAAAATGCTATTGCTAATGGCCAAAGAAATAAGTATTTTGTTCCTTCTGTCTCAGAAGGCAGTAAAACTAGTTTTCATTCATACCCTTTTTCTAAATAGTTTGATGAATTAGGTAAGCATTTTGGAGAATTAGGTGGAGGTGCTCATAATTTCTGTTTTGGGATTAAACACTGGTTCTGGATTCCTTTCTAGGTTAATTTTCTGTTTTCCTTCCCTGCCCCCGTATATTGTCCTTATTAGATAAATCAAAGACAGCTAACTCTACTCAGTGCAAGCAACAAATACTGTTTTCTTTGCTCTGATTTCTAAACCTTTGTGTATTTGGTATCCTGAAATAAAAGTACGGGATCTCAAACCTTTGAAGATAGGTAATTTTAGTTTTCTCTCCATACATATTTCTCCAGAAATAATGCAGTCTTGTCTTTTGACTTTTTAGGTCTATGTCAACCATGAATGGGCAACTAGTGTTGGAGAAGGAGGGAGCTTTGGAGAACTTGCCTTGATTTATGGAACACCTAGAGCGGCAACTGTCAAAGCAAAGACAAATGTGAAATTATGGGGCATTGACCGAGACAGCTACAGGAGAATCCTTATGGTAAGAAGTCAGTTAAGAGTTCTCTTTTGCTTGCAATTTCACCATATGGCAGTTGTCAGGAAATTTCTTGTGACCATGTCTGTTTGTCAGCTTAAGATCTGGATACTTCTGTCCCCTGCCACTTGTTTATAGAGAGCTATGTGTAGGAGATCTTTGTAGTTACCTAGATGCTTCTAAGAAACATTAGCAAAGACTGTTCTGTGTTGAATACATTTTTAAAAATTACTTACTGAATTATTTTCCTACATGAAGTTAGATTTTTTTTTCACAGCACTGAGTAGCAATTAAACATTTATATTGAATTTCAGTTTCTCTTTCCTTTTGTAGGGAAGCACATTGAGAAAGCGTAAGATGTATGAAGAATTCCTTAGCAAAGTTTCTATTTTAGGTGAGTTGGTGGGCCATGAATACTGGGATTATTTTACTGAACTATTAATGATACTTAGGTATAAGGTATAACAATATAAACATTTTTGCTATTGCCATAATTATCATTGGCACTTTTATCTTGAATGCTTTATAAACATCCCTTTACTAATTATTGTGATATGTGGAGTTTCCACCTGATAAAGGTCTTTGACTTAGAAATCAGTGAATTTACAATTCACCAGTTTTCTTTCTAGCAATTATTTATTTTAAATTTTTTAGACATTTTTATTTAAAGTTTTGAGTTCCAGATTCTCTCCCTCCTTCCCTCACCTGACCACTCTCTGAGATAGTAAGCAATCAGATATAGGTTATACATGTACAATTATGTGAAACATTTCCGTATTGGTCCTTTTGTACAAAAAAATTCAAATAAAAGAAAAGTGAAAAATAGTATGCTTCATCATTAGTTTTTTGGGGTTGTTTTGTGTCATTGTATTGCTGAGAATAGCTAAGTCATGCACAGTTCTTCATCCAACACTATTGCTGTTACTGTGTATAATTTTCTCCTGCTTCTATCCACTTCATTATGTATCAGTTCATGTAAGTCTTTTCAGGTTTTCCTGAAATTATTATCCTGCTTGTCATTTCTTTTTTTAAAATTAAGTTGGTTTATTTACTTTCAGTTTAAAAACTTCAGTTCCACAGTCCCTTGAGTTCCAGATTTTCTCCCTCTCCCCTGGCCCTCCCTCCAATCATGGTGGCATGCACTCGAATATAGGATCTACAGATATCTTCACATTAATACTTAGGTTGTAAAGAAGGATTATAACTAATGGAATGATCAATGGGAGAGAGGAAACAAAACAAGAAAAAGAAACACAGCAAGTAGTTTGTTTCAGTCTTCATTCAGACTCTGCATCTCTTTGGATATGGATATCTCTTTCGATGATGAGTCTTTTGGAGTTGTCTTATAACCTTACATTGCTGATAGGAGCCCAGTCTGTTGAAGTTAGTTGTCACACATACGTTGTGTCTGTGATTGTGTACAAATTTCTCCTGGTTCTGCTCTTCTCATTCAGCATCAGTTTATATACGTCTCTCCAGGTTATTATAAAGTCTATCTGCTCCTCATTTCTTATAGCACAGTAGTATTACATTACATTCATATACCACATCTTGTTTGTTTAGCCATTCCCCACTTGATGGGCATCCCTTTGATTTCCAATTCTTAGCCACCACAAAGAGAACAGCATTTGTCTGTTAAGCACAATGTTAACTGTATAAGGCAGTGATAGAAATTTGAAATTTGGATAAGACATGGTCACTGTCTTTATAGAACTTGTAGTTTAGTGGTGATGTAGGATATGAACACTGGTAATTATAAGATGTATGTGAATTCCAAGGCTGAAGGTTGTTTTGGCTGGAGGTGAATCATGGAAGACATTTAAGTTGGGCTTATTCCAACTTAAGGATGGATAGGAATTCAGCAGATGGAGCATAGTGCTGTATAGTAGAAACCATGTTGAATTTAGCATCGAGAGACCATATTGCTTCATTCAAATCCCACCTTTAGCACTGCCTCTGTGACCTTGGGCAAGTCACTTAACCTCTCAGGGCCTCTGTTCTTCATCTCTACAGGGAAGGGATTAGATTAGATGGCATCTAAGATCCTTTACGATTCTGAATCTTTTAGTTCTGGGATTTGTGGTCATTAGGCTCTTATGACAGTTGAGGCGTTGGGAACAGCCTGAGCAAAGGTATGGAAGTAGGAAGGCCCAGGACATTTTTTGGATGGCAAAGATTGCTTAATAAGGAGTTAGTAATATGAAGTCATGCTGGAAGAGTAGGGTGGTACTAGAATACAGAAGGCCTTAAATGTTGAGCAAGTAGCTTGAACTTTACACAGCTTTCAGTAGGGAGTTACTGAAAATTTTTGAGCAGACAAGTATCATGACAAAATTTATTCATAAGAAAGATTATTCTGGCAGCAGAACAAATGATCAGTTTTGATGGAAGATCATGGAGGCAGAAGGACGACTTTTTTGGGAGACTGTGATAGGATGGGTGATAGTAGTAATGAAGGCTTATCCTAAAAGTGGTAGCATTGGGAATAGAAGGTAAGCTAGATGTACATTTCTAAAATAGAATCAGTGAACTTTAAAACTGATAAAAGCAGTTAAGGAGAGCAAAAAAACAATGATATCCTGGGAGTCGGTGCAGAAACATTGGTTAGTAGTTGAAAGAAGTGTTAGTGGGAGAAAAGATAAGGTTGTTTTTGGACATAGTGAATTCGAGATGCTGGCGGGACATCCAGGTAGACAGAAAGTAGGGAACTCAGTAGAGGAGTGAAAATGAATGAGAGAAAAAAGGGTAGAGGAAAGAGAGAGGAACATGGACAGGCAGATTGATTGATTGACTGTTTTGAATGTAGTAGTTAAAACCACAGGTGTGAATGAGCTTGTCGAGGAAAGAGTATAAAGAAGAAAGAGGTACACAGGCAGATATTTGAGGGGCATCCACAATAGTTAGTGAAGGAATGAACAGAGATCTAAGAGAGAAAAGCTGGGAGAATATATGGTTGGAAGGGTTACACAACAATGTTAAAAGCTGAAAAAAAAAGTCAAGGAGGATGTATGTAAGGAGGCCTCCTGAGTAGGAAGTTATTGACACTCTTGAGACAGTAGTTGTGAATAGATTGAAAACTAAATTGTAAGGTATTGAGAAGACTGGATGGTGAAGAGAAGGTGAAACATGAAGTATACATGACATTTTCAATTACATCATAACTTGAGTGACCCTTTAGCTTCACATTATCCTGTTCCCTTATTTTGCATGACAGCTGAGGGCATATTTATCAGTCCCTTTTCTCTTTGCTCTTAGATATGAAATCCTGTGTGAAAGACACTGTCTTTATCCTGCCATTCCACTATACCAGGCATGCCACAGAGTAAATGTCACCTGTGATGTTCATCACAGAACACCCTTGGGAGAGAAAGGGACTTCCAGCTATAGCTCTCAATAAGCATTTTGCTGTCTTTTTCATTTTGTTCACAGTCTGCTTTTCTGCCCTTGACTGTGCTTTTGTTAGCGATCAGATACAGGGGACAATCATAAATCAAAAAATGCTTTGTTTATTGGTTTCTTTCCTGTTAGAACACTCTTGGATCATTTTTTTTGGTTTTGCAGAAATACATGTGAAAGGAGTACAAAATCATATAGCAAGATATATGTGCTCGATATAAGATTTAATTAGTCTTAAAACAATCCTTCTGAACAACTGTCCCCCTTTTTTCCCCTTGAAGGTAGGAATCAAATCAGTAAGTGACAGAGCCTGGGAAGAAATGATGATCAAAGGAAACATTTTATTCTTGAATTTATCTATGCCTTCCTCCCCCATCATTATAGTTTTGCAGCCAGACTTGGAGGGAAGTTTCAAGTTGGAGTTAGTTGTGACAGATGGTTAGATTATGTGTCTTAAAAACAATCCAGTGGATGGATGGCACAATGTAGGGTGGAGAGGAAGATTCAGAGTCAGGGACTTGCATTGAGAAATTTGGGAGAGGGACTTTGAGCTTGATGGAGTACAGCAGCAAATTTGCAAACTTCTTAGCTAGAAATAAAGACTCTAGGGTGAGTAGTTTGCGGTAGGTTGTCGAAGAAACCTGATGACATTTTAAATGTGCTATTTCTACAGCTCAGAAAGGAGACAGAAAAAAACCTAAAGTCCCCAAAGTAGTACTGACTGAGCTGGTTTGATTGTCTTTTGGGGCTTCTCCTTCTTTTGACATTAGGTTTTCATAATTATTCTTGATTGCAATTTTTGAAGCTTTTCATCTTGCTGTGGTAGTCTGTTATTAAGGGTCCAAGTACAGGACAATATTTATTTCAAGTGATACACTTATTATTTAAAAAGATTAATTGAAGTTTCAACCGCTGAAGTGGCTAAATTGAAATTTACAGTAAAGCAAATTAGTAAGAAACACATGGGTGTGAATCCAAGTTATGTACTTAAGATACATGGATATGAAAATAGTTGTTGCAGGGAATTCTTTACAGAGGAATTGGCAAAATTTGGATCAAATTTTATGTCATTGATGTTTTACAATGACTTGAACCCAAGAAATAATTAGTAATGACACTAGTCTTTTTGGGTCCTTTGCTTATTAGGGTGGTCTTTCACAGCTGAATTGCACAGCTGCTTTTAAGTGAAGCCCTTTAGATATCTGAAGTTAATTTTGAGCAAGTAAGTACCTGAAATGAGGATCTAAGGGCTGAGGATACCTCATGATTCGATGAGGCCACCCTCATGGCAGTGGGTGGAGAAACATCACCAAATAATACAAAAGAATCTTTTTCATTTTGTCTTCCAGAGTCTCTGGACAAATGGGAGCGTCTCACAGTAGCTGATGCATTGGAACCTGTTCAGTTTGAAGATGGGCAGAAGATTGTAGTGCAAGGAGAACCAGGAGATGAGTTCTTCATTATCTTAGAGGTGAGTAAAGGTTACTTACAAAGAGCAGGAAAAGAAACCTAAATTTGGTATTTTTTTACAAGTACTTAGATGAGGCAAATAAGATGTGAAATCTGAACCATTGGTATTCATTGAGTTTAAGTTCTGAAGATACCTGCTGGTCTGTCAAAAGTATCTAATACCTTTTGAGATCTGTTTTGTTTGGTACCCTGGCTAAAAGCTATTGCTTAAATGAATTCAGCTACTGAGACAGAAATGCAGTTAGGGCACTCCCTGCCTAGAGAGCTAAGCTCTCAGACCCACCCAGATTAATTGTTGCAATGCTAGTTACATAGACAGAGGTCTATCATTGTAACAGCAAGCACCCTAGCATACCTAGGGTGACTACTAGCACAGGTTCTTAGATCTGCTTTTCTAAAGGAAAGCAACTCAAAATGGGTTAACAATCTTACTTTAATCAAACATATCATTTACCTAGTTCAGGGGGAAAAGTCAGCACCCTGAACTTCAGAGAATACAAACAGAAGTTACAAACAAATAGAAAAACAGATCAGCAGATGGCTTCCAGCGTCTGACCATTA
>CM053586.1:203154919-203171503 GCA_028646515.1 Pseudochirops corinnae
TGCTCAAGAAATGGCTATTGAATCTCTTTTGCTGCTGTATAATAGATAAGAACCCTCCCCTCACTATACTACACACTATACACACACACTACACACACACACACACAGACACACACACACATACACACACACATTACTTACGCACACACATTACTTATATACATGCGCGCGCACACACACACACACACACACACACACACACACACACACACACACAAACACACACACCCATAGAGGCCGAGTTCATTTCCTAGGCCAACCAATTTCAAAATTCATTGTCCCTTGGATGGCTGTCCAGAATTCTGAAGAGGCCTAGCCAAGAGACTGGTGAATGAGTAACCATGGAATAGATAGTGTCCTCCATGGGTTTTCCTGTTTTAAGTTAACTGGGACAATGGTCCTACTTCATCACGCCCCCTTGGCCATACCAACCACCTTCCTGGTTGAGCCTTAGAGAACTATTTCTTCATCTCCAAAAGGAGCTAGGAAACTTGGGAAAATACTTTCAATTTACTGTATTTGATTTTCATAAAACCTCAATAGTTTAGGGCAGAAATTATTCTCTCTAATTCAAAGATAGGAGAACTGTGGCCCGGAGAAGTTAAATTAGAAAAAGAAATGATTGCTAATAGTAATTAAACACTTATGTAGTACCTTAAGTTTTGCAAAGTACTTTATATACATTAAATTATTGATCTTCATAGTCCTGTGAAATGGATGCTATTATACTGCCATTTTTACTGGGGATAATAAATTATTTCCAGATAATTTAGCTAAGGAAACAGAAGTTCAGAGAGGGTAACTTGCTTAGGATCATAGAACTAGTAGGTATGTAAGGTTGGGTTAGAACACAACTTTTCTTGATTCCAATTTGAGCATTTTATTTACTGTTATATACTGCCTTTGGATGCAAGTTAGTAGTAGGATGAAGATTCCCAACCACCAACTGTGGTGTCATATGCTTCTGTCCACAAGTGGTGAGATGAACATATATATGGTGGGAACCCAAAGGAAATAGATCAATGGGAAGAAATGTCAAGTGGTCACACTGAGCCAGGAAGGGCTGCCCAGGATCCATTCCCAGAAATGTCATACCCCAACCTTCCTCTCAACACCATCTTCTTGGCCTTCAGGCTAATAATACCCACCGGTCCAGATGGAAAGCTGCAATCTCAGCATTGTGCCTCTGAAAGTCAACGAAGTAGAAGTAGTCTTCAGGTGTCTCTTCCTCCCGTTGCTGTCTGGAAGGAAGCAAGGAGTCATGATCTGGGCATACATACTAGCTACTTCATTTCCTCTTTAAGCCACAAAAGAATAGTATGGCCAAGATTTTAGAAAACTACAACAAATTTTTCTTTCTTGGTTATGTATGGTAATCCAGAAACAATATAGATAATAGTTCAGAAAGTCTCTTTAATTTCTAGGTCCAACTTTTCATTTGACAAGCTGTCTTTGTTTTAGATGTGGTCCCTCTACCCCCTCCACCTCCTCATACTCCCTCCACCCCCATATCTGAAATCATTTTTGTTATAAACTTCTAGCTTCACTTGGGGGGGTGGTGGTGGTTAGAAGTGGGAGGCTCCCTCCCTATGACATCAGAGGTGGAAAACCAATCCAATGCACTTGAGCTAGACCCTGTCCCTCCTTATAAAATCCTTAGTCTCATCTTCATCTATGGCCTTTCCTGATGTGTGAGATGACAATGAAGTCCAAAAGATCCTACCCTTCAGATTGGGAGAGGGGACAAGAGTTTGGTGTAACTATAACAGCAAATCCAGGGAAGTCTCTCACTGTGCCATTTTCCTTCTGCCATGGCGTAAAGACCAAAAATGTGCCAAATAAAGGTCCATTAATTTCAGCATTGAATTTCTTGTTAATTTTTCTGGAAAGCCCTCTCTAACTCCCTAAAAAACTGCATCTGTTGGGATAGCATATGGGAGTAATGATAGATGTCTGTCTTCATAACATAGCCAAGATGCTGGAATCCTGGAATATCAGTGCTGGAAGTGACCTTGGCAACCATGACTCCCCTTCCAATACCACCTCCATTTTATAGAAGGGAAACTGGGCCTTGAGAGAGGTTCAGGTTCCTTCATCTGGCATTCAGTAGGACCCTTGACAGTCTGATGCCATACTACCTTTCTGATTTTATCTTTTATTACTTTCTCTGTGTTCTCCATGCTTCAGTTAAACTGGACATTTTGCTGTCCCCTATACAAAGCCTATGCTTTCAATCATTGTATATTTGCTTATTCTCTTCCTTGTGCAAGAAATGACCTCACAAGCTCCTTTTCCTGTTGAATTCTATCACATCCTTCAAATCCTAACTCTTCAATGTAGCATTCTACATACTCCCCTTGCTAATAACAACCTTTCCTTTTGAACCATGTTTTTTGGGCTATCTCTCTAATGCACTCATCCTATAATGTTGTATATTATGATTAGGCTACTTCATACTTCAGGTATATGTGCTATACTTTATCCTAGACCAATGTAGTCAAAGCCAGAGAAATGGAGGCCTCTGAATCATACATAAAGATCCCTGTGGGTTGCGTATTGATGTAGAAAACAACACATTAACATTATCCTTGTTCTGTTGTATTTTCAGGTATCTTAATAAATATTTTCTAATTACATTTAATCTGTTTCAGAGCAGTAGCTCACAATGCAGCCTGTGGGGCACATGTTTGACACTTCTGTTCTTAAATTCATGCAAAGGACTGTTTCTTACTCAATCTTTCTCCAGTTGGTCTCTAGCACAATGTTCTGCACACACTGGTGCTTCATAAATGCCAGTTGAATAGAGGGGACAAGTTCAGTCCCCCCATTTGATAGATAAAGGAACATTGGACCATGGGAGTGCTATGATTTGGCTAAGGTCACACAAACAGTGAAGTAGCAGAGACAGAATTAGAACTCAGGTCTCTCATCCTCCAGCATCAGCAAGTTAGGCACAGAGCCAGAACTGAAACCCAAGTCTCCTGATTCTAAGCTCAGTGCTTTGTCTAAGATAATATTTATGGGCATTATATTGTATCATTAAGAGCTCTTGGACAGACAAAATCTGAATTAGTTGAGAGAACCAAATAACTCTCAATAACTTTGAGGAATGGATTTCAGATAGTTGGTGGGAGTTCTTGTAAGCAGAAGAGAACAAAGATGAAACAGAACAAGAGTAGTAGAGATAGACTCCCTTTGACAAAAACTCACTATAGAAATAGACTCTCTTTGACAAAAACTTACTATCTCTCCGTCTCTCATCCTGTCTGAGTCTAGAAGAAGCTGATCATTTTGAATGGGCTTTTGAGGGCTAGGGAAGCTTCATAGGATCCTGAATTCAGAGTTGGAAGTTAGAGCTCATCTGTCCAACCTCTTCATTTTGCAGATGAAGAAAATGAGGCCCAGAGCTTAAATAAAATTTAGACTCTGACACCAAATTCAAAATTCTTCCCACTATATCAAACAGCCTCCCAGAGAAGAGGAAGTAGATGAGAGGACCTAGATGAGAGGACCTGTTGCTTTTCTAGGTCTTCCTATAGGAATGAATGAATTCTCTAGGGAGGCCGGAGGTCAGTCAGTCAGTCAGCAAGCATTTATTAATTGCTTAATTTGTGCAAAACGCTGTGCCAAATGCTAAGGATACATATTGGTGAAAATATGGTCTCTAACCTCAAAGAGTTCACATTCTAGTGGGGAATATAACATACAAACAGCTACACACAAACAGGAATTCTGTTGCCAGAGTATGGCCATTAAATGTGGATGCTGGTCTTTGGGTTCACTTTGCCAGGAACGTGAAAGATGATGTCCTTGGAATAATTTCATAAACTAAGGTGAAGTACTGTGATAGGGCTACAAAAGCAATTTAAATGTAAATAAGTAGCATAAGCAATTTAAACAATAATTTGCAAACTGCAAACAAAACGAAAGAGTAAAAAAAAGGAAAACAAAACAAAATTTCTCTCTAACTTCCCACCTCAGTACCAGAGCCACACCATAACCTTATCAATACATAAAAGCAGGATTGCTTTTTTCCTAAAAAGAAAGGATCCCATTCAGTGAGCAGCCTTTGGGGACCAGAACTCCCCAAATTCTCCATAGAAAACAACACTTGGAAGGGGACTTAGGGATTGATCATCTAGTCCATTTCTCTCCCATTTTGAAAGTAGATGAAATTTATGTCTAGAAAACTTAAGTGACTTGTCCAAGGTCACATAGTTGGCCAGTTGTAGAACTGAGAACTTTTGATTCCTAGTCCTTGCCACTATACCACACTGTCAACCTGCTTGTCTTCTATGATTCCCCTCCTCATATGGATAAATATTGGGGATCCAGTTAAATCAGAATCTTTGGATCCTATCAGAAAAAAGCACATTCTGTGTTATAAAAAAGAAAGGATAAACTGGATTTCCCCCGTGTCTCTCCACAGTGGATGCCATTTGGCATTAAAATTTTCTTTGTCTTCTATACCCCAGACATGAAGAATTTATGTTCATTTGTAGTAAAATACCTAGTTGTTTTGATTAATAGCTCTTTGCTCAAGGGAAATTATATGAAAGGTGCTGAATTCTAAATGACAGGCCTGGAGTGTCTGTACTGTTTTCTTAAATGCTAGGAGAAGTTACTGTGGCAGAACACCCCAGTGGGGCATGAAATGGACAGTAGAAGTGAGGAAGGCTGGTGCTTACCTCATGGGTTTGAACATTGCCTTCCCGAAATCTTGGAACCTCAGAACCAGTTTCAAGTGGACTCCACTGGGCTTCACAACTGGGTTGGTGGCATAGGATAGAAGGATGAGTTTAGAAGTTTCCTGGTCCTAAGGCTCAGATCGTAATCTTGCTGTTAATTGATCAGGTCTGATTTATACTTTGACTCCCTCCCAATTCCAGGATGTTAGTTCAAATCAACTTAATTCAGCAATCATTTATTAAGCTCTTATTATATTCAAAGCATTGTAATGAGCAGAAGGTTTGGATGCCTGTGGTGGAATGAAAGCCTTCTATACTGCCTATATGGCAAATTTCCAGGATACTGGTGGTTGCAAACATTGTTTTTCTTTCCCCTAATGGAAAAGGAGACAGTGCAGGTGTCTCCATAATGTTTCTGGGCTGCACTGAAAAATTTATGGGACTTTCCTCTAAGAATTGTACACAGAACTCTAGGCTTTGGGTCAGGAGCCCATCTCTTCTATTTAATTTTGAAATTATTTAATTACCTTTGAAAGTGTTCAAACTGGGTATTATTATTATTATTGAAACAGTCAAGTCCTGAAATATAGATATTATGTATGGTGATAGATGGTTTTGAATTTTTCATGACAGGACTCCTCTTGGTGCTCAATGGGTGGCTAAGCCCTTCTGTGCTGCTATGTAGACAATAGGGTCAGTGACAAGTCACTGAATGGGGGCCAGATAGAGGTAGAAATGTGGCACTTACTCTGGGTGCAGTCACATACCCCCAGCAAAGCCTTCTCATCTTGACTGTAATCTGCAAAGGAGAGGAAGCAGAGTGAGACCAGTCTTGCCTACCTAACAGACATCCCTGCTTGACTTGCTTGCATGTTTGTATGACTCCAAAAGGAAAATGAGATATGACCTGTCTTTCTCATTGCCAATAATTCCCAGAGGTCTCTAATTCCCTGTCTTGCTCCTAGTATCAAGACTCTGTAACTCAATGGAACACGTGATAGACTTCTGAAAGCACTGAAGAAGACCTGAATTCTTTCCCATCTTTTCTGATTACTTGCTGTGTGAACTCTGACAAATTCCTTCATCTAGGGAAATATGGCAGCCAGACTAGGACATGTCAAAAGATCTGAATTTTAATCCTTTGTCCACCACATACTAGTTATGTGTCCTTATGCAAATAGCTTCATGTCTCTGGGCTACATTTTCCTCATTTGTAAAATCAGGGGACTGGATTAAAAGACCCTCCAGGTCCTTTATAATTTTGACACTCTCTGAACCTGCCTCTCAGTGTTTCAACTTTCTTTTCTCTAAAATAGAAAACACAAAAACAAAACCCTTCCCTATACCTAGGAGGCAATAGCTTGTTGTAGAAAGAACACTAAACTGATTGCCTGGAAACGAATTCCAGATGTGTGACTAACCAGCTGTGTGATGATGAGATAATCACTTCCCCACTCTGGGACCCTGTTCCTTCAGCTGAAAAATGAGGGGTTAAAATAGAAGATCTCTACATTTTCTTCCAACTCTAACACTGCATTCTACCACGTGAAATAGCTGTGAAAATAAAAGATTAAAAAATGTGGTGATAACTCTTAAAAGTTAAAAAGCATTCTAACAATGTAACAGGTTACAGTTATTTTATAAAGTGCCTCAAACAGCTCCCCTTCAATGATTAAGCTGTTGTTGGGCCCTGGGGACAATGTCCCAACCCCTTGATGAGAAACTGAAAAACCTGGTTAATTCCAGGAAATCTCACCAGCACTGATGGTAGGGAAGTGCCTCATGTCATGAAGGAGTTTGTTGATGGTAGGACTTGATCTGGAGTACAATCCATGGCGATTGATGCCCAGGTGGAACTGGACCCAGCTGGCCTCATGTTGGAACTGTAGTGGAGCCTCTGGGGAGGTCTGGTTAAGCTTCTCTCTGTATGACTTGTGACGTCTGAAAGAACATACTAAGACTTTTCACTGGAGGATTGAGGATCCAAATTCCAAATATTTTATGTTCTAAAACTGAGGTGAATGAATATAGGTCATATAAGAACCACAAGTTGAACACTGGATGAAGCAGAGCTAGATTAATCACTAATAGTCAAAAAGGCTTTATTATTATATGGTCATCACTGTGTTGGACACTGTGGGGGAAGGGAAGGAATAGATGAGAGAGGGATGGAGGAAGGAAGGAGTTACATGGGCCACATACTGTGTTTTTAAGCACTTTACAAATATTATCTCATTTGATCCTCACAGCAGTTGAGGAAACTGAGTCAGAGGTTAAGAGACTTGCTCAGAGTAACACAGTTAAAGTGTCTGAGGCTAGATATGAACTTAGTTCTTCCTGATTTCAAGCCCAGTACTCTATCCATTGTGGCACCTAGCTGCAAGAAAACAGAAACTCCTGCCCTCAATGAGCTTACAATCAATAGTGTGCTGAAACCAGCTTGACTTGACTTTAGATATTGTTAAATTTTCAGTGCAAGCATTTATAACTTGAAAATCAATATAGGCTATAAATCAGGGCTTGATTTATTGTTTTGTTGATTGCCTTATGTCAACGATGAAAAAAATACTGATAATACAGATTAAACTTAGAAGTGTGTCCACAAGTAATTTTTTTTCTTTTTGGTGAGCTGGTTGTTAAACATTTACCAACACACCCTTCTTACAATCTATTTGAGGAGACAGGATGGTACACACATGAAATAAACAGATAAAATGCATTTTCATTTAAAATCAATTATAGTCTATGATTCAGGCTATAAACCCAGGGCAAAGAGGCATTTTGGTGGCACAATAGATAGAATGTGTGCCCTGGTGTCCAGAGGACCCGAGTACAGATCTGACCTCAGACACTTACTAACTATGACCTTGGGCAAATTATTTAACCCTCCATTCCTCAAAATGAGCTGGAAATGGCAAACCACTCCAGTATCTTTGCCTAGAAAAGCCCGAATGGGATCAAGGAAAGTCAGACACAACTGAAAATGATTAAAAACCGCCACACATAAACACAGGGTAGTGAAGGATCACTATGCAGTGGTCAGGGGAGGCTTTGTGTAGGAAGAAGGTCTTCAGCTGCTTTTGGAAGCACAGAATTTTGATTGGTGGAGAGATAAGATGAGGGAAGGAATAGGCACAGCATCTTTGAGAAGTTAAGCCAACTAGTGGGAGATATAGTTGAATATATACAGAGAAATCTCCCTTTCTTAGGAGTGACACTTTGGGAAAGTCATTTTCCTCATCTTGCAAAATTTAAATTTCCTCATCTGTAAAATGAAGGGTTGTTGAGGGGTTCCCTGAACTTGTCCTTTTGAGTTGCCATATTTTCCAGAAACACTGAACCCAGAGCATGCAGGAGGCCCTAAATGTGTCAAGGACAAAACCAATTCTGGACCCCCGTACCCACAACTGACACAATTTGCTGTTAGCATCCCAAGCAGGGCTCCCTGTATGTCCTTGGAAGTGAAGACAGGTACCAGACAATCTGTAGTAGGCTTGTGTAGCTAGCACTCTTGTTGATAAGCAGACCATCCTATCTTCATAGTCTAGCAATGCCCAAGGGAAATGAATATGGCTCTTGCCATCACCTTGCTCCTTCCCTTCAGCAGCAGTTTCAGCATTTTCTCTCCTTCATTGTACTTTCCTTCCAGGCCACACGCCTTTAGGTGGAGATTTGGTTTCTTCCTCTTTCCTTTGTCCTGTTGTCATAAATATGCAAATTTCTGTATGGATTGTGGACTCTTTGGGTTCCACATGCATGTTTATTTCTCTTGTAATAAACCTGATTTTCACATAAGTTTTGTGAAGTTGTGATTGCTTGTTGACAAAAATCATGGGGTTTGATGAGTTCTAAGATCCCTCTAACTATGACTTCCATTCCATAGAGTAGGCCAGCACTTCTCATACTTTTTGGTCTCAGAACCCCTTCATGCTCTTAAAAATTATTGAAGAATCCAAAGAGTTTCTGTTTATTTGGGTTATATCTACCAATATTTACCATGAAGAAATAAAAACTAATACAGTTTTAAAGTATGTATCAATTCATTTAAAAGGAACACATTACATGTTAACACAAATAACATTTATCATTTTATATTATATATGTTATTATATATAGCATTTTAATGAAAAATGATTATATTTTCCAAATTAAAAAAATTAATAAGGAGAGTGGCATAGTTTTAGATATTTTTTGCAAATCTCTTTAATGTTCAACTGAATTATTCAATTTTTGGTGATAAGGGTAAAGTATTTTATGCTGTTTTAGTATTCTTTTCTTTCTTTTTTTTTTTGGAGGGGGGAAGGCAGGGCAATCGTGGTTAAGTGACTTGCCCAAGGTCACATGGCTAGTAAGTGTTAAGTGTTTGAGGTTAGATTTGAACTCAGATCCTCCTGACTCCAGGGCCGGTGCTCTATTCACTGCGCCACCTAGCCACCCTCTAGTCTAGTATTATTATGAAAATAGTTTTAACCTGAGAGATCCCTTGAAATAGTCTCAGGATCCCTAGGAGTCTATGAACCATACATTGAGAACTAACTACTAGACAAACTACTATAACATCAGGTCACTGACTGGAAGTTTGAATAGGTGCCTGGGCCTTCTTGAGACCGGTAGATTACTTGACTGCTCTTGGTAACCAGGCTTGACGGCCCTCTGAGGTGAAAAATCATCCTAATGACGGAGGGTGTTTGATTTCATAATCTGGTATTTTCAGATATTACCCACAGTCCTTGCATTGGATCACCAGCAGGGGTACTCAAAGACATGAAATACTTCTCTCTGAACAGGCTTGGGGCAAGAAAAAGTTCTCAGATGGGCTTGGCAGTAGCTTTTGTGACTCCAAGATTACAATCATTTACATAATTTGTGTGAGGTTCTTTTCTGCCTGCCAGACTGGTATCTGCTTATGTTCCTCCTTTTCTGAAGCTGAGAAAGCATAGCAAATATATGCAATCCTTTTCTCTATCTTTAGCCCATCTGTGGAGAAAATTGTATTGCTTAACTGTCCAAAACATGATTGACATGTGCAGAGAGGGTAGGGACTGTTACTGGCAGGAAAATAGGGGAAAGTTCACCAGTTTCACCTAATGCTTTTCAATCTAGCTCCCAGAGTGAGATTTTCATGGACCATATTGGCATAATAGGAATGGGTAGGAGTTGAAAGGCATTTACTAACACCTAACTAGGTAGCAGCCACCTGTAGAGTTAGGGTATGTAAGTAAGGCAGAAATAAAAGAATTTAAAAATGACAATGTCTGAGGCCTTCTCTGGCAAGCTGCCTGGGTTAGTCAGTCAGTCAGTCAATTAATATTTTATTAAACCCCTACTATGTGCCAGGTTCTTGTGCTAAGTACTGGGGTTACAAAGAAAGGCAATAGACAGTTCCTGCTCTCGAGTTGCTCTCAATTTAACGGGAGAGACAACGTGCAAGCAGCCAGGTACAAACAAGCCATAAACAGAGCAAATTGGAAATTATCAATAGAGAGAAGGCACTAAACTAAGAAGGATCAGGAAAAGCTTCTTATAGAATGTAGGACTTTAGTTGGAAGAAAGCCAGGGAAGCCAGAACGTAGAGATCAGGGGGAGAACTTCCTGCGCTTGGAAGATAATCCGTAAAAATGCTTGGAGTCAAGGGATGGAGTCTTGTCTAAGGAAGAGCCAGGAGGTCAGTGTCACTGGATCTCAGTGTAGTGGCTGGGGATGGCGGGTGTATAAGAAGACTGGAAGGGTAATGGGAATGGGGCAGGGGGGGAATGTACAAGAGATGTTATGAAGGTAAAACTTATAGGCCTTGGTAACAGATTGGATTTAGAGGATGAGGTGGTAAGATAGCATCTAGGTTGTGAAAGTGGATAACCATGTACGGGAGGGGAGAAGCAGGAAGTGCACATTATGGGGTGGGGGAGGGGAGAAAAAAGGAAAAAAATAAAAAAAGAAAGTTACATGATAAATTTATTATATATTTAAAAGAAATCGTAAGTTATAGATAATAGATTTTTCAATTTCATGTACAATCATCTTTTCTCCCCATTCTATCATGTTATGCAAATGTTTGTTTCATTTCTTATGTTCAGAATAGAAGATAAAAAGAAAAAAAAGAAAATAGGTGATTAGGCAGATGGGCCTTAATTACAAAGAAATGAGAGAGTCTCTAGGGCTATAAAAAAAGAGACTTCTTTCCTCTATAAAGAAGAGGCCAGCCAGGAGCAGCGCATAACAGCAGAGAGCCAAGAGGACCTACAGAAGTCAGCCCTGTTATAGACCAGCATAGAGTAGCTTGCATTTGTATAGCACTTTAAGGTCTGCAAAGCACTTTACAGAGATTATTTCACTGGATGCTCTCAGCAGCCCTGGGAGGAAGGTTCTATTGTTACCCCCATTTTACAGCTGAGGAATTTGAGAGACAGAGGTTAAATAAATTGTTCAGGGTCACACAGCTAGTGTGTGGGGCTGGATTTGAACTTGGGCTTTTCTGACTCATGGTCCAGTCATCTATCCATTTTACCCACTAGCTGACCAAATGAAAGAAGTAGCCCTACAGTGGTAAGCCACATCAGAGGCAGAAAGGCTTCCCATTCTGGACAGAGACTTAGGAATCTAAGCATACCTGACAGTGATATGATATTCTCTCACCCGTGTTTCCTGGCAAAGTTTGTTCCCTTTCACACCAGTGATGTGGAAATCTGTAAGTGTACCTCTACGTATATGGGATAGGAAGGGGAGAGGAAATTTTCTTTCTGTGCTTTTGAAGTATCTTTTGCTTTAAACCAGTTATACTTTGTTAGTGAAATAAAAGAAACATTGGTGGTTTTGAGGGAATTTTGTGTGCCATAGTGCCATAGTGTGCCTTGGGTCTGGGATAGCTTTAAGGAATTTGTGTGTTAGGGGGTGTCCTAGGCTGTATCAGTTTAAATAAATTTGGGGTTTGAGAAGCTAAAGACATTTCTCTTTCTAGAAAATCCCAGTTAGTTTTTCTGTCTGCAAATCATTCCCAACAGTTTTCATAAAAGCAGAGATAAAATAGAAGCATGGTAAAATGGGAAGGGAGGCAACAAGGTGGCTCAGTAGATGGAGTGCTGGGCTAGGAGGAGCTGAGTTCAAATCTAGCTTGAGACAATTTCTAGATATGTGATCCTGGTCAAGTCACTTAACCCTGTCTGCCTCAGTTTCTACATCTGAAAAATGAACTGTAGAAGGAAATGGCAAACCACTCCACTACCTGCCAAGAAAACTCCAAAAGGGACCATGAAGAGTCAGACATGACTGAAAACAACTGAACAACAACAGAAATGGAAAAACAAAACTACACTTGGGGTCAGAAGAGGTAATTAGAATCCTGGTTCACATGCTGACTAGCTGTGAGTCAACCTCTCTGAGAGCAAGTGAGGTTATGAAAGCCTTTTTGGCTATTCTAAACTTCTTTTCTCCTTAACCCTCCCACACCTTCCTCCCTGAGTTCTTCCCCCAACCCCCTCCAGCTGAATACTTTACTGAAAAACCAAGGCCATCTTTCATGAACACTCCTTTTCTTCCCTTCCATACATCTCAGAATCACTGAGACTGTTCCCCATTTCCCCTCCTTACTAAGGCCAGTCCCTCAATACTGATCCCTGTAGTCTTCTCCAGCAGATTGCACAATCATGACCTCTTTCTTCTAGTCACTCATGCCATCACTTCCTAGCTCTGGCCCTCATCAATGTTCACTGAACTGTTTTAAGAGTTTTCTAATTGTTCTCCTCGATTCAAGTTTTTCTGCAGTTCAATTTATCTTTTGATCTATCTATACAGCTGCCAAAGTGAACACTCCTAAACCACAAGTTAGACCATCTCCTTTTCATCTCATCCTCTCTCAAAAAACTCATTATTACTTCTAGGACCAGGTTTTTTAAAAATCTTTTTCTGTCATGAACCTCTGGCACTCTGGTGAAGTCTATGGACTCTTTCTTGGAATAATGTTTTTAAGAACATAAAATAAAATATATAGAATTACAAAGCAAAGCAATTAATAATGAAATGCAGTTATCAAAATATATTTTTTAAAAGAGATAGTTCATGGACTCCTGATTAAGTAGCACTGATCTTGAACCAAATATAAAATTTTTTTTGGCATTTAAAGCCCCTCACACACTGGCATCATCCTAACATTACCCCTTAACACACATTACTCCCCTTCATGTACACTATGATCCAGTCAAACTAGCCTTCTTACCATTCCTCATACATGGCACTTCTTCTCCCCTGCCTCTTAGAATCTGTAGATCTCTTCGAGACTTGGCTCAAATGACACTATGTGAAGTTTTTCTTGAGTGCCACTCCCTGCCAACAATTGTTGGTGCACTTTCTCTCTAACTACTTTTTATTTAGAAGTACCTCTAGTGGGAGGGCTTGCTGAGCCCTTGTGAGGGACGCTCATCCACCTTGGGTGTACACATTCACCCAACTCTCACCTGTGGCTCCAAGAAGCTATAGCATGTGCAGTGGCCACAGCTGTCTCAACCAACAGGCTAAACCAGGTTAAGGGTAACTTACAGGCCACAAACCTGTCAGTGAGTTAGGGGTATGTTTACCCCACATATGTGAAGACTGCTCCCCATGGTATGGGCAGACAAGAACAATTTGTTCCCAACAATCATGAAGGCAGCTGAAACAGGCTCTGTGGAGTGATCAGGCATTGAAGACACCAAGATCATACTCTGCATCACCAGGCCTCTTGGGATTTTGTTCTGCCACTTCACTCAGGAAGAGAGTGAGGCTGACAACTTTGTGCATTTCTGCCTCACTTAAATCCAATTCATTTGCAAGTCAAGATATCACCAATAATGTTACTGATCCTCTTTGAAACTGGAAGGATGAATATTTCTTTGTATTGTTCTGTTCCTATATAACTTATATGTGCAAGCTCCTTATGAAAAAGGAGTTTCATTCTGGATATTTTTATACTTAGAGCCTAGAACAATGTGTGACTGGTACATAGTAGGTACTTAATAAACAAATGTTCATTGAAGTGAACCGAATTGAAACAACATGGGGGCAACATGGAAAGGGTCTCTTTTTGGTTATTGACTGTCACTATCCTTAACATACTAACATTTTAAAGAATAAGGTGATTGATTGTGGCATAGAATTTGAACATTTTAGATCTCACTGAGTAGAGCAAGAACCAATTAGGTGTGGCTGTCATGAGACCACAGACCAGGAAGCTGATGACATCTCAAAAAAGACTGCTCTTCTGGGTAATAACAAAGTAACTGCTTTTAGGGAAAAGCAAAAACCTTTTGGACCATCTCATATTTGAAAGCAACATTTTTATCGGCCATTTTTAAAGCCACTAAATGTGGTCATTAGTGCTCTTTGGCATCTCCAAATTAGGGACCAATCAAAGGACCTTAGGATCCAAAAGACATTGCAATCTCACTTCTGACTGCATCATGCCACTGAAACTACTGTCTCCAAAGTTAATAGTGATGTTTTAATTGCTAAGCCCAATGGCCTTTCCTTAGTCTTCATCCTTTCTGACTTCTCTGCAGCATGACAATTTTGATGGTCCTCTTTTCTGGGAGAGCAATCCACTGGATCTTCATTTCTGCCTCTTGGAATTCCTTTTTTCCTGCAAGAGTCAGCCCAAGTACCATCTCCTATGAGGCTTTTCTCAATTTTCCCAGCCTCTTCCCTCAATCCCCCTCCAAAAAAAGCTACCTTTCCTGTGTTTTATATGTATACATGTTATGTATATTTATACATGTTATTTCTACTTATATGTATACATATTATTTCCCCCGATAGAATGGAAGCTCCTTCTGGGCAGGGACCACTTAATTGTTTTCTTTGTATCACCTAGCACAGTATCAAACACAAAGTAGGTGTTAAATGGTTTTTGATTAATTAGGATCTAGCTGTGAGTTCACTTAGAACAGACAGTAATAGCAGGCAAGTTAATGAGGCTCTTTAGAAAACTGCTATTTTAAATTCTGCTCCTGTTCGGACAGGACCATGCATGGCAGGTGAGTAAATGTGAGGGTGTGGTACGAGCTGAGGGGTTGGGCATTTTGGTTGCTCTAGGCAAGTATTTGTTCCTCCTTTGTTCTTTAGATGAAGGAAAATGAGAACATCTGGAAGGTGCTAAAAGAAATACTTTTTTTTCTTGAATCCACTGGGGGCAGAAACAATTTGGGGGTGGGTAGTGTTAATCAGCCAGGTGCTGGGAGTGCTTCAAGGAGAGAAGGTGAATTGAGTGATTCAGAGGTTTGAGAGAGGGCTAGGAAGCATTGAGGGATTAAAGAATCCTCCCAGCCCTCCTCTTATTTCCCACATGGCTTCAGACAAAGACCTGAAAAACATCATTTTGCTTAGCTATTAAGTGGGAACCACAGGACTAGTATGTGTTCAAAGGCAGGAATGGAGAGAAAGGACATTGTAAAGTGGGGGAAACTCCCCAGCTATTGAAATGTCAAACTCACTTCTAGGCCAGTACCTCTAGGGCACAGAAACCCATCTTCCTATTGGTGCATCCATACTGAATTTTATTTACACAATATTGTAAGTTATGCATGAAGAATGAATTATTTTGCTTTTTTTGGAAAAAAAATCAGTTTTAATATTCAGTTAACTTCAAGACAAATGTGAGTGTACACTAAAGTTCATAGCTTGGTAGATGTCAGAGGTTAAAGATTTGTAGACTGTTTAGAATACAGAGACACATATCTATCTGTGTGTGTATATACATGTATGTATACTATGTATGTACGTATGTATATAATATAGATATAATGTATCTTAAATTTTTTTTTTTAACAATCTCCCCCCACGGGACTATTCCTTTTGATAGAGACTGATAAAAGTCAATACAAAACAGACTTGCTAGAGTAACTATGTCTTGCAGTGGTTCTCAACCTGTGGGTTATGTTCAATTTAAATACATCCTGCATATGAGATATTTTAAAAAATATTTTATTTTATTTATTTTAGTTTACATCATTCATTTCCATGAGATTTTGAGTTACAAATTTTCTCCCCATCATTCCCCTACATCCCCCTCAAAACAGCCATCCCCTTGTATAACCGCTCCCCCAATCTAATCTCTCCTATGTCCTCCCCCATCACTCCTCTAACTTTCCGATAGGGCAGGATGGATCTCCCTTCCACAGTGCCTGTGTATCTTAAGTTCCAGTTGGATGTAGTTAGTAATAATAGTAATAATAATTGTATATATATGTGTATATACATATATATTTTTAACATTTGATTATAGAACTTTAAATTCTAAATTCTTTCTCTTCCTCCCTTGTCAGCCACCCCCACTGGAAGAACAAGCCATCAAATACAGGCTGTATATGTGTAATTACGCAGAATCTCTCCACAGTAGGCACATTGTGAGAGACTGATTACATGTCCCTCTTTCTTATCTGCCCCCCCCTTCCACTCTCTACCCTGTCCCTGTCCTTGTCCCTCTACAAAAGTGTGCACTTCCATCAACCCTCCTTGCCACCCTGCCCTCCCCTCCATCATCCTACCTCTCATCCCCATTCCCCCTACTCTCCAGTGTGGCAAGATACGCAGTTTAGAATTTCTGTCATTCCTTTCCTAAGCCAAGTTCAGTGAGAGTAAGGCTGATTCTTTCCCTTTTGCCTTCCTGTTCTCCCCCTCTATTGTAACAATTATTCTTTGTCTCTTCCATGAGATGCTCAACCCCATTCTGTCTCTCCCTCTTTCCTCTCAATCTAATCCTCTCTCACCTCAGTATTTCACCTTTTAGTATATTGTCCCTTCTTATTCAATTGATCTTATGCCCTCTATGTATTCATATATATATGTACATACTCAGATATGTGCTTGTATGCATATATAAACCCTCTTATATAAATATATGTGTATGTATATGTAGATATACATTTGTATT
>CM053586.1:203172003-203235226 GCA_028646515.1 Pseudochirops corinnae
ATTGGCTTTTTGGGCCTCTTTTGTTGTTTGAGTTAATCTATTTTTTAAGGTGTTAATTTCTTCAGTCAGGTTGTTGACTCTCTTTTCATGATTTTCTTGCATCATTCTTATTTCTCTTCCCAATTTTTCTTTCATTTCTCTCATTTGGTTTTCAAAATCTTTCTTCAGCTGATCTCTAGCTTTTTGGCAATCTTCATGTTTCTTGGGAGCTTTTGGGGTGGGAGTTCTGACTGTGTTGTCTTCCTCCCTTTCCCTGCTTTGTTCCTTCTTTTCCCCAAAGAAGGAAACTAGGGTTTGATTGCTGTTCTTACTTTGCTTCCTATGCTTATTCATGATCATCATTCAATGTTTTTTTTTTTTAAATTCTGTGGAACTCTGCTTCCAGAAGGAACAGCTCTGTCCCAAATCACTGGGGTTTTCCCAGCTGCCCAGGCTTTTAGGAGGCTGCTGGGTCCCTCCCCAGCTCTGGCTCACTGAAAAAAATACCCCAGGACCACCACCCAAGACCGTGATCTGGATCCAGGCCACTCAACGCGAGAGCCCATGGCCTCTGAACAATCACTTGGCCCCTCTGCTGTCTGTAGGCCAGGGGCTCTGAAGTGGCAATGTGGAGGCCAGTGCAAAACCTATGCTCCCTGCTTCTTTGCCCTGGAGGCAGCTTGGCCAGACCCGCTTTTCTTCCCTGGTTTTTAGCCAAGTTCCACTAACCTTAGTCCTTTTTCCTTATGGCTTGATAATTCTGGATACTGCCATAGCTGCCGCAGATCCGCTCTCCTGAAACTCCAGCCACAGTGGGGCTTGTCTTGTCCAGCCACCCCCAGGGCAAAAGCTGCCATTTCAGGCTGGACTGGTTTTGGCTCTCAGAGCTGAAATAGTCGCTTCGAGCCAAGCTGCCTTCAGCAGGAAATATATCTGTGTGTGTTTTAGAGCCCTAGAATATGTTTAGAGTCATATTTTTTGGGTATTTGATGTAGCTGTGTTGGAGCTGTGATTTCTTGTTGCTCCTACGCCTCCATCTTGGCTCTGCCCCCGCATATGAGATATTTGCATTATGATTCATAACAGTAGCAAAATTACAGTTATGAAGTAGCAACGAAAATAATTTTATGGTTGGGGGTCATCACAACACGAGAAACTGTATTAAAGGGTCATGGCATTAGGAAGGTTGAGAACCACTGTGGACTTAAGGCATAGGCAGCATTTTGTACCTGTAGTGTTCTATATCTCCTTTGAAGAAGGAAAATATGATCTATCATCAGTCCTTTGGAACCAAGATTAGCCATTAAATTAATGAAAGTTCTGATATTTTTTAGGTTTGCTTTTCTTTGAATTACTATGGTCCTTGTGTATATATATAATGAGAACCCAGTACTTAGAGCATAAACAGTATGCTCTGCCTGCCACAATATCTCTGTATAGGTTTTGTGAGCCTGATTCTAGAAATGTGCAATGAAGGGGACCTTTCCTTCCCCACTTAAGATTCTATTTTTTCTGTCCGATTGTTTGTTGCATGGTGAGGGAAAGCATTTTAATGAACTGGCTGCTAAATAAATAGTATAATTAAGAAATCTGGAATGGATGAACTTTCTCTTCCCTAGTGGTGATCAAAGAAAGAACTGTTGTAGGCCTCTCAGAGGAATGGTAGCAACAGCAGTGACTGCTTTATTTCCCCCATCTGGTAGCTAGAAATTTTGTAGCTGCTATTTGAGTAAGTCATTGGTATTGGTGAGATAGAAAACTTGTCAGACATTTGACTTTCTATACTTCAAGACTCATGTGGTAGAGTTTCAAGCTTCAACTTGCTACTACTGCTTGACTCTAACAGGGGAAAAACTGTCAAACACAAAATACCATTATGAAGATGAAATAATAAGAGTAATGGAGGGATGTCACAGACTGTGTACGGTGGAAAGGCGGCTGACAGTCATTTCCTTTGTATTTGGGTTGTGGGTAAAGTTTAATAATTTGTGACCAAGACTTGATACAGATATTTCCATGTACCATCTTGGGCATATAGGACCAAACTGACCTGGAATTCTAGGATATCTTTCCTTCCTTCCTTCCTTCCTTCCTTCCTTCCTTCCTTCCTTCCTTCCTCCCTCCCTCACTCCTTTCCTCCCTTCTTTCCTTTCTTCTTTCCTTCCTTCCTTCCTCCCTCACTCCTTTCCTCCCTTCTTTCCTTCCTTCCTTCCTTCCTTCCTTCCTTCCTTCCTTCCTTCCTTCCTTCTATTCTTGCTCAAAACTAATATGGAAATCTTTTACATGATTGCACATGTATAACCTATAGTGGAGTGCTTACTGTCTCAAAGAGCGGGAAGGGGAGAGAGGGAAGGATATAATTTGAAACTCAAAACTTAAAAACAACAAATGGTAAAAATTGTTTTTACATGTAATGGGGGAAAATAAAATATTTTTTAAAAGTTAAAAAAAGAGTGGGTTATGACAGACTAACCTAATTTTTTTTTCTTATTAGATAGATCTTCTAAACTCTACTAGACTAATATATCAGGGGAATAACATAGATATAGTTTTTTATAGATTTTAATGTAGTTTATGTAATCACAGAAAAGAAGGGGCATTATAACAGAGTACAAAGAAATGCGTTACTACTGTCATTCTTTTATAACATGTGAAAGAATTTCTTTGATTAGGTTAGAAGGGCAGATGGCCATTGATTTCAAAAAGGTCAGCCACACCCCACTAGAGGCCCTTTAAAAAGCTAAGGCTACCAGGCACTGGGGACAATTTGAAGTTGTCAGAGAGTTCAAGGCATTGGGGCAGAGAACAGCTCTGTGGAATGTGCTCCTCATGTCTGTCCCCAGGGCAGAGACGGGGGTAGAGGGGAGGGGATTTTCTCTTTCTCCCACTGCCCATTGAGTCTTACAAAAGAGCTACTTGCCCACATTTAGCAGGCGCACTTTTGCAGAAATGAGCAGATTGGACTATCAAATAATTCAGAGAATTCAAGGTGTCCATGGTGTGTGTGTGTGTGTGTGTGTGTGTGTGTGTGTGTGTGTGTGTGTGATGGTGGCGCAGAGACTTTTACTCTCTAGATAGTGACAACATTCAAGGTAGGAAGCAGGTTCAAGGAATTTGACTATGGAAGGCAGAGAATAAAGATAATTGTGAATTCATGGGGGAAAATACCCTAACAGCTGAGAGCCAATCAGCAAGGGAGTAGACCCTGGGAGCCCAAGTGAATGGCCTTCCCAACAGAGGTGCTTGTGTCCATAGGGGGAAGCATAGTGAGGATTCCATGAGAAGAGGAAGGAATTGGGGCCCTATAGTACTGGAGGTGTGAATTGCCTTAGCAAAACGTGCTTGCTACACATATTCCTCATTACCAGAGCACTTGAAATCTGTGTTCACTTTTTTTTAACTGATACTGTGTGTTTTAGTGAGAAAGCATCCCCTATGTTCACAGAGGTAAAGTTTTCAACTATGTTCTTGCTATACTATCCTAGTAAAGTCTTTGTTTTGAGCTAATTGTGCTTAATGACTACCCATCAGCAGTACAGACCCACACAGTGCCCTTGACCCTGGGTAAGTCACCCTTCCTGGATGTCCAAACTACAATTCTGAGTGCTGAGTTGGGAAGGTAAACTAGAAGGGGTACTATATTAGCAAAGCATTTGACAAACTTATGATATTTTTATGGAAAACAGAAGGATATGGTTTAGTCACTTAGGTGGATTCAGAATTGGTTGACTAGCCAGACGCAGAGAATGGTTATTAATGGTTCGATATTAACTTGGAAAATGGTTTCTAGTGGAGTTCTGAGAGCATCTGTGCATAGTCCTCTCCATTTCTAACATTTTTATCTTTGACTTAGATAAAGAGATGAAAGGTAAGCTTATCACATATAAAAAGAACACAAAAATGTTAGCAAACATAGTGAATGACAAGATCCAAAGAGATCTTGACTTGGGCTGAATTGAGTATGATGAAATTTAATAGAAAAAAGTCTTACACTTGAATTTGAAATATCAAATTCACAAATACAAGATGGTGGAAGTATGACTAGATAACAGTTCATTTGAAAAAGATTTGAGGGTTTTAGTGGATTGAAAGCTCAATATAGATTGGCAATTTAATGGGTAAAAGTTAATTACATTTTACTTCTGAATTGAGAGAGGCATAACATTTAGGACTAGAGAGGTAGTTGTCCCACTGTACTCAGTGCTGGTCATACAACATTTGGAGTATTGTGTGCAGTTATGGGAATAAAATATGGGAGGGATATTGATAAATTAAGATCCAGAACATCCAGAAAAGGGCAGCCAAGATAGTGAAGGGTTCTTAAGACCATGCTACAAGAGAACAGTCAAAAAAACCCTAGATATATTTAGCCCAGAGAAGAGATGTAGGGTTGGATGAGAAAGCTGTCTTTAAACATCTGAATGGCTGCCATACTGGAAGATGGAATAAACGTATTGTTCTTAGCTCCAGAAGGCAGAAATAGGTGAAATGGATGAAAGTCAAGAATAAGTAGATTTAGGTTCATTTTTTTTTAAAAGTAGAATGGGTTACTTCAGGACATAGTGGGTTCCTCCTCACAGGAGGTTTTCTGGAAGAAGCTTGATGATCTCTAGCAGTGTATATTGTAGAGGGGATTCTTGTTCAGGTACCATTTGGACTAGATGGTTTCAGAAGCCCTTTCTAACACTAATATTTTGTGTGTCTAAATTGGAAAATTGGAAATTTTCCCTTACATTAAGCATAAATCTACTAATCTTTCTAATCTTTTTCCAGTCCTATCCTCTGGGATCAGCAGAACAAATTTCCCTCTTCAATATGAGATTCCTTCACATATTTCAAGACAAGCATCATATTTTACCTAGAACTTTTCTTCTCCAGGTTAAAAATTTCTATTTGCTTCTAGTCATCCTTATCAGGTATGGTCTTACGGCTATTCACCAGACTGGGTATACAAGGTTTCTCCTAAAGTATTGTGCCCAGAAACAGAATATTCTAGGAGTGATCTGGCCATGGTAGCATATAATGGCACCAACACTTCCCTTATTCTGGTGACTATGCCTCTTTTGTACATAGTCTAAGACTTTCATGTCACACACATTGTAAACTTATGTTGTATCCACAGTCCACTATAATTCCTTAAAACTTCTATTTAAGCACACTTCCTCCATTCTGTACTTGCAAAGTTGTTTTGCATTAAGTACACCAATTTCATATACAATAAAATATAAAGATTTACTTTACATATGGATTCATCCCTTATTGGAGTTCAAACAAAATAATTCTGAATTTTCAGCTTTCTGGCTATGGAGTAGGTGGTAGAGACAAAACTTTGCGCTGTACATGAAATGATAAGTCAGCAGGGGATTTTGCTGACTTTTCAGTGCTTCCCACCTTGCACATTAAGGGGTCCATTATGTAAAATATCGCATATTCTCACAGACATGGTTGATGTCTTCAGCAGTTTTGCTGAACTGTTCCCCCCTCCCTTTTTAAAATCTTTGCTAAATGGAATGGCTCACTGAGTAAAGAAAGGAAGAAGAGATATATTTGGAAGTGAATGTGATATAAAAATGAAAGGTATTTAAAAAAGAATACAAGACACACACACACACAGAGGACATACATTTCTGTCCCTTCACTGCAGAGGTGGAGGACTATAGGTGTGAAAGGCTGCAGTCAGATACATTCAGTATGTTTGTTGGTCTTGCTGAACTATTTTTTCCTCCCTTTCTTTCAAATTCTTTGTTACAAGGTATAGCTCACTGGGTAAGAGAGTGAGAAGGAATATATTTGGAACAGAATGATGTTTTTAAGAAGGCAGCACTAAAAAAAGAGAAGAGACTGCAAACTCTGATTTTTTTTTTACTTGTGTTTAACCTATACTTTAATATTTCAAGAATCTGTAATTTCATAGGTAGGGCCACTCCCTTACCAATGCAAATGTATTTGTGGTGTCAGGGAATTTGACTCACTAATCTTCTACAGTGTCTGGCTCAGCTCAGCCTTATTATTATTATCATCCTCAGGACTGAGTAAAAAACACTGTACCCCTTGCAGATGTACATACAGTGAAGGATAGAGTGAGCTTGTAAAAAAATATTACTGAATGCAGAGCCATAAATAGAGATTCTTGCCTCGGGGGCAAATTCAGGGAAGGCTGGCTGTGATGTTCAGTGTTCACTCCTATCAGTAGATTAGAGAAATGAGTTATGGGAGATGAAAAGGTTGAGGAACTGAGGCCAGGATGTATGAAAGGGGCAGGAGATGGGGTGGAGAAGACTGGTACTGAACTTATTAATGAGAAAGGAGAATTGCCTGGAAGTCCAATAAAGAACTGGATGGACTTTAAAGGAGAGATGGTTGTGATGTTGGCAGAAAAAAGGTCTGAAAGTGGCAGCAGGAAGCAAAGAATATGTCATTATTAATGTCCTCTGTGGCACTAATGTGAGAGAAATGGCAGCCAGCTTGGGAGAGAATACCAAGATACATGATGTTTTCAGGAGAAAGCTAGGTTTCAGTGAACATCAGAAGGTAAGAAATGTCAAAGGAAGAGATCTAGGATGAAGCAGAATTTGTTAACAATAGAGAAGAGTGCCAAAAGCACAATGGAAAGTTAGGGGGGAAGAGGAAGGGGGTGGATGAGATCTAGAGCTCAGTTTTCTATGGGGGGAGGTGCCAGCAGAAGTCCTTTTTTTCTCTTTTGATCATCCTGAGTGTAGAAGCAGGCAGCTTATGCAGTACATTTTGCTGTCCACTATAATAGATAGAGGGCAGTTAGTGCAGTGTATTGTTGTTGTTCCTCCTTTGTTCCCAAAGAAGACCAATGACATCAGGAAGGTGATGTCTTGACTTGCAAATGAATTGGATTTAAGTGAGGCAGAGCTATGCAAAGTCATCAGCCTCACTGTCTCCTCCAGAATCATGTGAATCCGGTGGCAAGACATAGGTCAGGATGACTGGCGATGGCCCTGAATGCAGTGGGAGACTGTGGCCTTTTAAAGGTAAGGTCTTTCCCAGGTCTCAGTTTGTCTGAGGCAACACCCATTCAGTGATTAAGGCTAGGTAAGATTTGAGGCAAAAGATGTCCAGTTTGCCTTCACAAAAAACAATCTGGTGCAATGGCTAGAGTATGGGGCCTGGAGGAAGGAAGACCTGAGTTCAAATCCAACCCTAGACACTTACTAGCTGTGTCACCCTGGGCAAGTCACTTAATCCTGTTTGTCTCAGTTTCCTCAGCTGTACAATGAACTGGAGAAGGAAATAGCAAATCCATTGTCTTTGCCATGAAAACCCTAGAATGGGTCATGAAGATTTGGACGGAACTGAAAAATGACCAAACAATAACAACAACCTAACAGTAGGTAGGCCTGCCTGGGACATGATCGTAATTTCTCCATGTCCAGGACCTTGGGAAAGTGGGGGCTAGGCAGCTAATACTCTGGGGGAGGTTTTGGGGAAGAAAAGGAAAGCAAGTCCTACTCTAAGCCACTAAACTTGTTGGCAGTGCTAGTTCTGGCTTTGATTATATGAAAATGATGTAAGAGAGTGGATATGTGTTTATAGGAGACAGGTGACATCCAATCTATAACTGGCTAGGTTGAGATGTAGGGATCAAATGAGGTGAAGTATGTGTGCTTTTGCAAACTTTAAGGCAGTATCCAAGGGTTCTTAGTGTGTGTGTGTGTGTGTTTGTGTAAGATGGACCCCTTTGGCTGTCTGGTGAAGCCTATGGACCCCTTTTCAAAATAATATTTTTAAATGCCTAAAAGAAAATGCTTAGAGGATATCAATTACACTGAATTAATTATCATAATGCTGAAAAAAAAGTTCATGGACCCAAGGTTAAGAACCCTTGGAATATACAAATGTGAGCACGTACAATTGTTACCCTTATTATCATCATCTTCTGTACTGAGACAAAACTTGACAAATATGCTCTTATTCTAGAGGGAGTGGATGAACCAGCAGATTACACAACAAACTATACCTTTAGCAGACAGGGCTGAGTCTATGTGAAATTTGGCAGTGTCATCACAAATAGGAGGTCACAGGATGCTGACAGGGTACCTCCCTGTCTGCTTCTAGTCCAAGGACCTTAACAACACATTTCTAATTTCAGTTATGTCAGTCCCTTCCTCCAGTTGGCCTTTTCTCTTTGTGTCCTTGAGAACTAAGGCTCAAATGACCACAGGGGAAAAGGGAATCATCTTCCTGGGATTAGGTGATTTTGCTCGTGTGATCACTAAGCTTCCTCTCTCACCCTAGATTCCCTTATTTATTGTCAAAATGCTGGGAGATAGCATGGTATATAATGACTAAAGAGCTGTCCTAAAAGTCTGAAAGACCTAGAGGCAAGTCCTGCCCGACACATACTGACTGTAGGGCCCTGGCAACTTGCTTCAATTCTCAATGCCTCCAGGTAATTCTCTTCTTGTTGTTGAGTCATGTCCAATTTCTGACCCCATTTGGGGTTTTCTTGGCAAAGATCCTGGAGTGGTTTGCCATTTCCTTCTTCAGCTCATTTTTATAGATGTGGAAACTGAAGGAAACAGGGTTAAGTGACTTGTCCAGGGTCACACAGGTCAAATTTGAACTCAGGAGGAGGAGCCACAACTCTCTCCACTGTGCCACCTAGCTGCTCCAGGTAACTCTCCTATGCAGTGCAGAGCTGGTGAAATTTACCTCTTTCAGGTAAATCACAGGACTAAGTTCTACCCCTATTCCCTATCCTCAAGGCTGCAAGTACAATGGAATACTTCATCCTTTTCCTTTTACCCTTTGGCCCAGAAGATTATCTACTTGGATTAGTTTCTACCTCTTTAGGTGATAAGTAATGAGACATTTGAATAGATGTGACCCAGAGGTAGAATCGTGCAGGAAGTTAGTCCTGAAGGAGAATTTAAAGGTTATTTAGTCATTTTGAAGTTAAGAAAATTGAAACCCAGAGGCAACAAATGACTTGCCAAAGTCAAACAGCTAATTACTAATGATCTCTTAATTTCCAGATGTAATAACCTTTTCCTAATGCTCATTCTTTATTCACTCAATAGAGTATTTTACATTGTAGACTTCACTTTCATTTCCTAGATATGTTCTCTTTTCTCTCGGTTTTTGTGACACTGCTGTCTTTTGGATTTCCTCCTATCTATCTATCTCAGCATTCTTTCTTAACCTCCTTTGTTGTTTCATTATCCATTTATCACCCATGAATGAGCATATATGCCCCTCCCCCTTTTCTCTATTACTTAGTGACTTCATCAGTTCCCATGAATTCCATGCAGATGACTCCCAGACTTATATATCCAGCTCCAGTCTCTCTCCTGAGTTCTAGTCCCACATTATCTACTGGCGATTGGACATTTTGAACTGGATGTCTCTTGGACATGTCAAACTCAACATGTCAAAGACAGAACTCATTTTCTTTCCCCCTCAATCTATCTTTTATTCCCCGGACTCCCTTATTTCTCCTGAGGGTACCAGTACTGGTCCAGTTACCCAGCTTTACAATTTCCATGTTAATCTAAACTCACCGTTCTCAGATATCCAGTCACATGCCAGATCTCCTCATTTCTACATCCACAACATCTACAATACCTCAAATTCACCCTTCTCTCTACTGACACACCCACACCCCTAGTTCAGGACCTTATCACCTCCCACCAGAGTAACTGACATCCTAATTGGTCTCTATTCTTCAAGTCTTTTCCTGTTCCAAAATATCCTCTACAAAGCCACCAAAGTGATGTCGTATAGTGTAGGTCTGACCATCTCAACCCATTCTCTTGATAAATTTCAGGCTACATATCACCTCTTGGATCAAAATAAACTTCTTTCTTTGGCTTTTAAAATTCTTCACAACTTGGCCACATCTTACTTTTCTAGTCTTATCATATATTACTCCCCATCCCACACAATAAATACCTATTGACTTAGTGACAGAGTCTATGGTACAACCATATTGGTCTTTTTGCTGTTCTTCACATGATGTTCAATCTCCCATCTCAGTGCCTTTGTACTCTTTCCCCCTGTCTAGAATGCTCTATTTCTAACTTTTGGAAACCTGTTTCCTTTAAAACTCTGCTCAAATGCTACTTTCTGCATGAAACCTTTTCTAGTTCCTTCACCCCCATGTTATCTACTTTGTATGTTTTATGGAAAGTTAGGTGGCAAAGTAGATAGAGCACTGGACCTGGAGTCAGGAAGACTCATCTTACTGAGTTCAAATCTGGCTTCAGATACTTATTAGCTGTGTGACCCAGAGCAAGTAACTTAACCCTATTTGCACATTTATAGAATAAGCTGGATGAAGAAATGGCAAACCACTAGAGCATCTGCCAAGAAAACCCCAAATGGGGTCATGAAGAGTCAGACATGACTGAAACAACATATGTAGGTGTGTGTGTATACATATACATGTTGTCTTCCCAATTAGAATGTATGTCTCTGGAGGGCAGAGACTCTTTCACTTTCTTCTTTATATCCCTAGTGCTTAAGACAATGCTTGGCATATGGTAGGTACTTAATAAATGCTTTTCCTTTCACTGATTGATAATGGCTCAGCCAGAACTGGAACCTAGGTATTCTGCCTCCAGTCCAGGGTTTTTACTTGTGACCTAGTACTTTTCCTAAACTGACTTCAGTAGAATCAAAAATAATATTAGAACTGAAAGGTCCTTCTTTCTCTTCTATATCATCTAGTTCAACCTCTTCATTTTACAAATGAGGAAACTGGGGTTAAGGGGGAGAGATCAAAAGGTCTTAATCTAAGGTCTTATCAGGCCTTAGATAGTCAAAGATTTGCTACATATAATTTTTTTAAAAAACCTGATAAAATAGGAATTTCTTTCATAATTGAAAGCTAATTTAGTAGTCATTACAATTTAAAAGCAGTTAGTTTGGCTACTTTAAGAGAAGGATAGTATTCAAAGTAAGGGAGGCAACAGTCCCAGTGGACTTTGTCCTGGTCAAACCATACCTGGAGTATTGTGTTCAGTTCTGGGAAAGGCACTGACAAGCTGAAAGATTTCCAGAGAAAGGTAACCAGAACTATGAGGGAATTCTTTAATATTAAAATTAGTTGAAAGAAATGGAGGCCTTCAGAAAAGAAGGCCTTGAGGAAAAATCATCAATGTTTTCAAGAATTTGAAGGCCCGTTATATGGCACAGTGATCAGTGCTGTGACATGTGTCCCCAGAATGCAAAACTAGGGACTAAAAGAAAAAGTTTGAGAGGAAAATTTTGATGCAATATAAGGAGACATTTTCTTCCCTTTTAAAAATATTTTATTTTCCCCTCCAATTACATGTAAAAACAATTGTAACACTTGGTATTTTTGTTTGGTTGTTTTGAGTCCAAAATCTATTTCTGCCTCCCTCCCCTCCTCCCTTCCTGAGACAGTAAGCAATCTGATTTAGATTATAATGTGCAATCATATAAAACAGGAGACTTTTTTTTAAACAATTATAAATTATGAACAATTATAGCTGTCCAAGGTAGTGAATTCCTCATCAATGGAGGTATTCAAGTTGAGGCTGGATGACCAGATATGTTGTAGAAGAGATTCCTACAAACACCCAGAGTTAGACTAGATAACCACTTAAGCTCTCTTCAATCCTGAATTATTATGAATATGTATGTGTATATGTATCTAGGTATCTATCTATCTATCTATCTCTATTATCTGTATCACACACACATATCTTGCCTAAATTCACATAAGCGAAAAACGTTAGATAAAAGTCACAGGAATCAATAGTGGAACTGTGTCTAAGACATGCCCGAAACTATGCCAGAATGAGAAGAATAAGAACTGTTCCCCAACTGAGAATAATGATCAAATATATGAATAGCGGTTTTCTGAGCGAGAAATCCAATTTACCAAGAGCCTTGTACAAAAAATGTTCTAAATTACTAATAATTAGAAAAATGCAAATTAAAACAAGTCTGAGGTAATACTTCATTCCCATCAGATTGGGCAAGGGAGTAAAAAAAGGAAAATGACAAATGCTGGAGGGGTTGTGGGAAAACAGATACTTTAATATATTCTTGGTGAAGTTGTGAACTAGTCTGAGCATTTTGGAAAGCCGTTTGGAACTGTGCCCCAAGAGTTACTGAACTGTACATACTCTTTGACCCCCAATACTACTAGTAGGTCTATACCACAAAGAGATCAAAGAAAGAGGAAAAGGATGCATATGTAAAAAAATGTTTATAGCAGATCTTATTGTGTTAAGAAAGACCTGGAAACTGTGAAGATGCCCATCAACTGGGGCATGGCTAAACAAACTATAGTATATGAATGTAATTGAAATGATTTTTCTGTAAGAATTGATAAAGGGGATAGTCTCAGAAAAATCTGGGAAGGCTTTTATGAGCTAATATATAGTAAAGTGAATTTATACTAAAAACAATGTTATAAAGATAATCAGGTTTGAAAGAAAGTGTCTCTGATCAACACAAGGATTTGTTTCAAAGGACTCATGTTTCAAAGGACTCATGTTATCTGCCTCCAAACAGAAAACTGATGGACTCAAAGTTCAGACCGAAATATCCTATTTTTCCTCTTTCTTTAATTTTTCCTTCTTACCTTCCTTTCTTCTTTCCATCCCTTTTTCCTTTTCTTGAGTACACAGCAGAAATTTATTTTGTATGACTATATATATATATATATATATACATATATATATATATATATATAAATATATATATATATATATATTTGTAATGAGTTTTGGTTTTTTTGCCTTCCCAAGGGAGAGAAGTTAGAAGAGGGAGAGAGAGAATTTGAAAATAAAAGTAAAATAAAATAGAATTAAAAAATTTTAAATAAGTGGAACTGGAAAGTTTGAGCCTCAAAGCATTTGGTTCTTTAACCAGAAAATAGTAATTTCTTAATTGTTTGATTAAGTTGCCTAAACTCCCTCCGTTACTTTTTTGCCACACCAAATTAGATTTTAATGACCTATACTGGGGAGATAGATGTCCTAGGAAAAGTCCTGGGATTTTCAGAAATATGTCCATTTTAGGCATAATTCAAAGAGCCACCTGCAAGTATAGGTGCTTAATCCTCAGTGACAATGAAGACAATGAAAACACTCATCCTTATTTCTTGATTCAAATCAACTGAATATTTCTAGTAAATAACATGGAAGTCTCTTTGGATAGGCAGCTAGGTGGTGAAGTGCATAGCTAGTAAGCATCTTGAGGCCAGATTTGAACTAAAGTCTTCATGACTCCAAACCCAGCACTTCATGTCCTCCCTCAGCCTCTGTTTCCTCATTTACAAAATGGAGATAATAATAGTTCCTATCTCAACGGTGTTGTTGAAGGGGCTAAATTAGATAACATGTGTAAAGTGCTTTGCAAACTTTAAAGCTCTATATCCTCATCCTCATCCTTGTATTTACAACCTCCTTCTAGATCTTCTACACAGTAATAACCAAAATTATGCTCTAGTAAGTTTTGAAGAAGACAAATTTGGATTGATTGTTTAGATTTATACCACACGAGCAAGCATGTTGACAACAACCAAACACAGGCTTGATTTGACAAAACCCAAAAAAATCAGTCTTGATTTGTAAATATAACAATATTTGCTGATTAATCTAAACGTCCTTTTTTGGGTTCTCTTCACCAGCAAATTCATTACATAAAATCAGAAAACAAGCAAATATATAAAGAGTAGTCATATTCATTACAAGGTTGTTTTTTCCCCCCTTAATGTTTGTGTATGTGGAGAAGGTAGAAGAAAAATACCTGATAATTTAAAAAATAAAATATAATTGTAGTAAAAGAATAAAGTTGCAGTGGAAAAAGAATAGTTGTAAGTTTGAGTTTCCTCTTAACTTTTGTTAGTAAAGTTAATACCAGAAAGGTCTGGTTGTCCTACGACCTTTGTCCCCCTACAAATCAATTAGTTCCTAAGTTTTCCCCATCTTATCACTCCTATCTTTTCCATTCACATTATCACCAGCCTAGTTCGAATTCTCATTACTTCTCTTCTGGATTATTGTAATAGTCTTTTAACTGGTTGCATTTATTCAGAATTTATTGAGTCTAAGGCTGTGTGTTGAAAGCTGGGGGAGCTACGGTAATGAATGCGTTGAAGGTCCTGCCTTTGAGAAACTGATAGTGTAATAGGGAAGATAAGACATGTACAGATGAATATAATTGGAATATGACAAACACATATGAAGGTTATGAGATCAGAAGAGGCACTAAAATGTTGAGAAGTAGCAACTCTTGGATAAACCACAACTGGATAATCTGTCCTCTATTACCCAGCTTTCCTCCTCCTAACCCTAACTCACCTCTCCTCAACTTTCCTATTTGTATTCATCTATTCCTATTTCAATATTCCTATATTCTATTCATTCATACTGCCACCATCCTCTAAGTCACTCAGCCCTGAAGTTTTTGAGACACTATTGATTTTTCCTTCTTCCTCACCAGCTCTCCCCCCAAGACATCCAATCAGTTGCCAAGTTGTGTTGATTTTATCTCTACAGTTTGTCTCTCCCTTGCCCCATCTCTGCTCACTGTGTCACCACCCTATATTACTGGTTCTCCCCACCTTCAGCCTAGGCTATCATAATAGTCTCATAAGTGATCTCCCCTTTGCTAGTCTTTCCCCTCCACCAATCCTTCCTATATACCAGTTTCCAAATCATCTTTCTAAAGCGCACATCTGATCATGTCATTCCCCTGCTTATAAATCTTCAGCAGCTTTTCATTGCCCATAGCATAAATAATAACTCAATTATATGATCTCATTAGTGATCATGTAGGATCCTCTGCTGTTTGGTTCCAAGCTTCCTTTCAGGTTGAATTTCATAGTACTATCCTTTTAAACCCAGCTTGTGAGGTGTAGCAGTTTGGAATAGAGACTCTTGGAAGGCTGTATGAAGGTGACTGGGCTTGTGCTGGGAGAGGAATGCCAAAAGGAGGAAGCCATAATCCAGACTGGAGGGTCAGGTGTGGACTTTGCAGGATCAAACACTTAGCATGAGGTTTTTGCTCCTCTGCTCTCATAAAAGAGTCTGAGAAAAGTAGGTGCTGCTATGCTGTCCTGATAGTACCATACCGGAGACAGAGGAAAATGACTCTGAGTAGTGAGTTTTGAGCTTAAAGTCATTTAGTGGGTCAGTTAATAAATATTCATCAAGTAGCCATTACTCCTCAGGTACTAAGCTGAACACGGGGAATACAATGAAAAGCTCTCAGTGCTCAGAGTCTCCTGGAGGAGACAAAGTACAAACAAATGCGATAAATTCCAACACAAGAAAGGCATTAGGATTATGGGTGATCATGGACAATCTTCCTGTAGAATTGATGTGAAGGAATACAGGATGTAAAGATGAGAAGGGAGGTCATTCCAGGCATCGAGGACAGTAGAAATGATTGGCATCAGGAGATGGATTGTTTCATAAGAGGAACAGCAAGGAGGCCAGTGTTGTTGGCTTTCAGAGTATAGTGGGTGGGGGAAGGGGAGACAAGAGAGGCGTTAAGTCCAAGAAAACTAGAAAAGTGGGGGAAGGCTTTGAACACTAAAAAGGATTTTTTTATTTGATCCTGGAAGTGACTGGGAGGCATTAAAGTTTGTGGGTGGGGCACAGTCCAACTTGAACTTTAGGAAAATCATTGACGGCTGAAGAGAAGGTAGATGGGGGTGGAGAGAGACTTAGGGTGGGCAAACCAACCAGCAAGCTATTGCAATAGTCCAGGTATGAAGTGATAAGGTCCTAAACCAGGGTGGTGGCAATACCAGAGAAGTGGGCATGTGTAAGAGATGTTATGAAAGTAAACTGAACAAGTCTAGAGGACTAGGTTGGGTGAGATGCCGTGGTGGAACTGAGTGGAACTTGTTAACAGCAAAAGAATTATCACTGGAGAGTTTGGCCACCACAGGAGAGAGAACAAGCCTGGCCCATTTTACCAGCAGACAAGTGCCAAGAGTTATTGGTTGGATTGCGCCCAGTGCTGAAGTGAAATGCAAAATGGCGAATTTGCAGCCTTTCAAACTATTTTACATATTGATGAGATTTAGCTGCTAGCATCCCAACAGGTGCTAATCTTGCTTATAAGTTATAGAATTCTGTTTAAACTGCTCTGTTAATGCATACAAATGATTCTTTTAGGTTTCATATGACTTTCTATGTAGGAATAAATGATCTATTTGTTAGTGAACCAAGCAATGCCAGTCTAGGGAAGCCTATGTCCACTTATTAGAGGTCAGTAATACAAAGTGAATGAACCTGGTCCAGGATCACAATGGCTGGGTATAGGACATGGAGTGATCTAGGACTAGGTTGAATCTCAACTGAATGATACCCCTAAGTGACTGGAAACTCCTTGAATGCTTCTTAATAAGTTACTGACAAACAAAGAACTATTCCTAAGACCTGTAGGATTTAACAGATCAGAAAAATGAGGCTGACAGATTTTGTGACTTGCTCAGGGTCACACAGTAAGTAAATATCGGAGATAAAGGATTGGAATTCAGGTCTTCCTGACTCCAGATTGAATGCTCTATCCACTGTACCAACTATGCCTGTTATATAAGAAAAAATGACCATTTCATAATCAGGGTATATACACAGTGCTGAGAGAATCCTATGAAATGCAGAGTTCAGGGGAATCTTCATGGAAGAAAGAAACAATTGCTCTAGATATTAAGGAATAGGTAACATTTCGCAAGAGGAATTCAAGAGAAGGGAATTCCAGGCATAAAGATTGTGAGAACAAAATTAGAGAGAGAGAGGAAAGTGAGGGTTATATTTAGGGAAGAGGAAGTAATCCAAGTTGGCCAGAGCATAGGGCACATGAAGGGGGAAAAGTATGAGATAAGACTGGGAAGATCAGTAGGAGTTAGTTATAGAGGATTTTGAAAACATTTGAAGTGAAAGAATTTTAGTTTTTTTTTCCGCTGGACCATAAAAAGTCAATAAATGTTTTTGAACATCATAGTGACACAATCAAGTCTGTACATTGGGGAGTTAATAATATAAAAGATGGTAATATTTCACAGTTTATAGGCTTGCGACGTTCTTTTACAGGCATCATCTCACTTTGTCAAAAATTAGGTAAGACATTACATGAGACTCCTCAATGAGTTTCCAACAGCTTAGGGCAGGACTCAGATCACTGCAAATAGTGCAATTTCATCAGTTAATTAATCAACACATATTTATTAAGCACTTACCCAACCCTGTGCTAAGTGACAGGACTACAAAACCGATGGTGAAAATAATGTCTGCCATCAAGGAGCTAACGATTAGATTCACTCAAAGCTCTAAGTTTTCATTCAGAGGGAGGAGTAGCTCTTAAATGGGTAGGCTAACACATCAATCAAATTCTCTGAATGTTTTCCTTGCTTATGATCAATATATTTTGTGTCAAAATGACTGAGCAGAGATCAATAAATATCTTCCCTCTTCTCAAAGCATAAGATGTAGATAAATCAAACAAGGGCAAATGAATAAGCTTGGGAGCAGTGGATTTTCTCCTGGCGATAAATAATCAAGATAACAAAATGCAGAGATGGCAAACATTCTTTCAGCAGCATGAGCTCAAATAGAAAGCATAAATGAAAGAGGCTGGATATTAATGGATTAGCAAATAGCAACCCCTGTCTTCCAGGTCTAACACATAAAAGAGTAATGGATTTGTGGTGGCAACCACTCAGCATTAGTGTTATGTCTATGTTAAGGATTGCATGAAAGGTATGGAGGCCATGCCTTGGAGCATGCACTGAGTTGCCCTGGCCTCTTCTGCAGAAGTATGCTCACCTTTTCAGAACTTGTTGCTTTCAGATTATGTAGAAAGCCCTAGTTGCTTCCTTGGTTCCCCACATTGCAATGGCTGAAAGCAAAGGGGAGGAGAGAAATATTAAGCCAGTAAGTGTGGCCCACTTAACAAGAGAGTGATTTTGCCCTTTAACCACTCTTCTTTTGATTTTCCAAGAGGGATCATGTAATTCTAGGATTTCCCATGGGAGTGGAAGACAGGTGCCTTCCCTTCTGTCTCTACCCTGGCAGCAAGGTGAGACAGTGTCTACGTTCATGAAACAGTTATGGGGGGCTCAGCTAGGTGAACTTGGGTTGGGCCTCTGTTTACCTTTTCTGTGTTGTATTTTGTTTTTGCCTGATTGTAAGTGATTGAGCAACAATCTTAAGATCTATACCTTGTCGAGTATACTTTGTGAGTTTTAGAGGTATAGAAATCCTGAGTCCTTAGTATGAGAAGTATACTCTCTATAGCTCCTCTAGTACTTCGTGATAAGGAAGATAACTATGGATAGAAGGTTGAACCCAAACCTTAGTCTGGCTTTCCAGAAGACATAGACTTGGATAAAATTGAACAGTGCAGAGCCAAGATGAGATGTAAAATATCTATTCAGCAGTCCTGAAAAATGTGTCAAATTTTGGTATCTTAAGGATCAGTCTCCAGAGTGAGTGTAACAGTAGTTATAAGCTAACTATTGCCAGTGTTGAATCTCTCTGTCAAATGGCGCTTTTAAGTCTTCTGTATTTAACATTTGTTTTGTGTAGAGGGAATAAAGAGTTACTCTACACATGATTTCCATTATATTTTATGAAGCTTCATGGTTCCTCATCTCTCTTTAGGGACACCTTAGAGCCAAACTGAAACTTTGAGTAATGTTCTCTGAGTCAAAGACAATAGAAGAGCCTGACTCTTCCCTTTGGAGGTCAGGCCTCCCCTATGTCCAGAGATAAGAGGGATTCTTTAGAGGAAAGGGAGAGGATGAATTAATCCAGACAGACCTGGGTCCAACAGAATGTATTATTAACTGGGAATCATAATTCTCATGAAATTGGCTTTGTGATTAGATTCTCTTTTCAGGCCCCTGAGTATATTTGCTCAGCAAATGCTCTGATTTTCTAAAAGCTAATGGTTCCAGTACCTTCTATCCAGCTGGCTAAAAGCGTAAATATCATGTCCTCTTCTTTTTCCACAAAGACTTTTTTTTTTTGGTCCAGGTGCTCTCTGTTTGGAACCCTGTGTTTCCCTAGTAAGAAAACTGCTTTTACATTTTTGCTCAGGGACACCTTTGGGCCTTGTACTTTTCTTCATAGTAAATGCTGCAGTAAGATCCATTTCTGATTTCTCTCCAGTTATATGTAAGCCTTTGTCCTTGGGAGTAGTTTTGTCCAAGTCACCATTTCAGTACATGACTGATTCAATAGACATTTATTATGTTTTTACTATATAAGGAGCTATTGTGGACATGGGGACTACAAAAAACAAGCAGAACAATACCTGTCCACAAACTTACATTCACCTGAAGGAATACCGAATGTACAAAGAAATAGAGTTTAGTACATATAAGGTAATTTGAAAAAAGAGAGTACTAGCAGCTAGGGGTATCAAAGGTGTTCAATGTCTGATATATACAAAGAATCACAAAATTTCACTTAGAAGGGAACCCTGAGAAAATCTAGTTCAACCCATATCTGAACAATAATTACAATGGACCTGAGAGAAGTCATTAAGCCTTTCCTTGCAAACCTCCAGGAGGAGGACCTCATTTCTTCTAGAGGTAGCCCATTTCATAGTTGAGTAAATGAAATGGTCAAGAGAGTTTTTCCGTATTGGAGCCTAAATCTGCCTCACTTCAATTCCCATTTCTTGTGTTTTATTCTTTAGCCTAGGGTGGAAGTGTCAAACACCCTAAAACACTGCAGGCCACCAGATTAAAGTGGAACTGGGAAATATTTGACAAAATTAATAAAACTGGTTTTCTGAGACAAATATGCACCCACAGGGATCTTTCTATATGGTTCAGTGGCTTCCTTTTCTTTATGAGTTGGACTCCACTGCTAAAGAACTATTCAAATTCTGATTCTTCTTCTGTGCCTTAATCCTTCAAGTACTCAAATACAGCTGTTAAGTTCACCATCAGTTTTTTCTTGTCCAACATAAAGATAGAACATTTGCTTTTGAGCCAATAAATAGCGAGAGGATAGAGGCAGTTAGATGATACAGTGGAAAGAGCACTGGACTGGGGTTCAGGAAGACCTGAATTAAAATCTAGACTCAAACACTTACTATATGTGTGACCCTGATCAGATCACCCAACTTTCGTATGTGTCAACTTCTTCAACTGTAAATGGAGGATGATAATAGCACCTACCTCCTAGGGTTGCTGTGAGGAATAAATAGAATAATATTTGTAAAGGGCTTGACACTTAATGAAAGTTCGCTTCCTTCTTCCCTCTTAATAAAAGTATGACTCTTAGAGCACACATCATTCCTTGCATTCTAGTTATTTGTTTACATTTATTATTTTCTCTCTTGGAATTTAAAGTTTCTTGAGACCAGGAGTTACAAATAATTCATTTTGTTATAACTTGTGCCCCATCACCAAACAAATGCCTTCACACCCAGCCTTGTAAAAATCAGAGAATCAATTAATGTTAAATGACTACATGAGTGAAGCCTGTATTAGGCTGCTGACTAATGATCCGTGGGCCTATTTTGGGTAAAGTCACTTATAGTAACCCTAACAATTTGGATTGGTTGAATGCCTTTCATTGGCATTATTCTGACCTCACTCATACAAGATGATAAACAATTCACTTTGGTTGCTCAGTCAATTCAGTGGCTGGATAATAAGACCAGTTTGAAAGTCAGAACCTGCACACAGGTTTTCTCTTCTTTCCAAGTAAAGTTTATTGACATTTATAATAGAATTGGGATAATCTTAAAGGATGAAAAGAGGACCTGGGAACTCATACATGAATTATAGGCCTTGAATAGACCTGATGTGAGGGGGAATAAAATCCCACTATGTAATTTCATTTTTGTTGTTCCATCATTTTTCTGTCACATACAACTCTTGGTGACCCCATTTGGGGTTTTCTTGTCAAAGCTACTAGAGTGGTTTGCTATTTCTTTCTCCCATTCATTTTATAGATGAGGAAACTGAAACAGTTAAGTGACTTACCTAGAGTAACATACTTTGCAAGTACTTAAAACCAGATTTGAGCTCAGGAAGATGAGTTTTCTTGACTCCAGACCCTACACTCTACCCACTTTCACTAAGGAACAATAAAGAACATTCAGCAGTTTAAAGAGAACAAAATTTGAATATGACTTGCCAAAAGCTGCAATTGATGAACAGTCAACTCTTAATTGAGAAGAGACTAAGCAGTATTTTTCTTTTGGTCGCCAAACTGGATAGTATATGAAAGAGCAAAGTGAGGGTGGTCTGAAGCAGAGATACTAGGACAGCAAGAGTCATCCCATACTCCCAGTTTTCCTCTCTTCCTAACTGATCATCTTTAGCCATTCTGACCAGACAGACACAGGGAGTCAGCAGGTATGCTGGTATTGACAGCCTGTGGCCTCACCAGTGAGAAAAGCAGGGATCTTGCTCATGAGTCTGTGTGGCTCAGTGAATGATGGAGCCTCTTTAAAGGTCAGGAAGATCCTTAAAAGTCAGTTCAATCCTGCCTGAGATATTTATTGTCTGTGTGACCCTGGACAAATCAATTGTCTTCTCTGTGATTCAGTTACCTTTTCTGTAATATGATTGGGTTGGACTCAATGGTTCCTAGGGTCCCTTCCATCTCTGATTCTATGATTCGTGGGGAAAGTTTGAAAGTTCTCTCAATTTAGGCAAATTCTTACTTGTCAATCCGGCAAATATTAAGTGACCAGAACATTATGGAAGGAACATTGAAAATGTGCCAAGCTCTGACATATTGTCAAAGTGCTGTATTTGGAGTCAGGAGAGACCTGGGCTCAAATCTTGTTTCCAACACTTACTAACTATTAGATCCTCTCTGAGACAATTTCTTTATTTGTCATCTGGGGATAATAATACCCATAGTCCCTACCCCAAGGTTGTTTGGAGAATCAAATGAGATCCAATTCATTTTAATTCAATGAGCATTTGTTTAGAGCTTATAATTCTATAAATAACTTTTCAAACCATAATGTGCTATGTAAATATCAGCTATTATTACTGAATTTCAAAGAAGCTTTGAAGAGGACTGTAAGTTATCCTAGGGCTTATCAGTTACATCAATAGACAATAACCAGGGGAAAAAAAATCAATGCAGAGAACTGTCAGGTGGATACTTGCACACAGAATTTGTTTTCTCCTTGAAGGACTGTAAAAATAATCTTTACAATATTTCTTTTTCATTAAAAGTCTATTAAACATATTGCCTAGAATATCATTGCTTGGTAAAAAGGTTGGTTTGATTATGGAAATGTCATCACTTTGAAGACTTAGTAACTTGTTACAGTAAATAGTGCTAGATTTAGCATCAGAGAACTTGGGTTTAAATCCAGGCTCTGATACTTTTTGTGCCAGGTCACCTTTGTGATCTTAGGCAAGTCATTTAACCTCTAAGTTCCTCATCTGTAAAATGAGGAGGTTGGACTCAATGACCTTTCAGGTCCCTTCCAACTCTAAATCTATGATCCTATCATCCTACTTTAATGAGTGGTATTCCATGGAGCATGCACAGATGTCCTTTGTTGCACTCTAGCCAATTTTGTAGGAACTTTGAGGTTGCTTCTGGCCAAATGGTGATCCATTGCTGAAAAGACTTGGCGTTTAAATATGATGCAATAGACTTTGAGTAGTCCCTTAGTGTGGAATGCTGCAGAAGTTAGTTCTCTTGGTTGCAGCTTTCCAGGTGGCAAGATGTGATTATAGAGAGCCATGGGGAAGGGCAAGAGATTTTCTTTAACCTTGTATCATGGCAATCCTACCCAGATGGTAGCTAGTGTCAGGGAGTCACAAGCTTATGTCAAGATTCTTGGTAGCAGCTGTATCTTTTTGTCTTTCCTTTCTTTGAATGGATGACCCTTGTTGAGTGTAGAAATCTTGAAGGTCTTCACGTATGGAAAGTAGAATTGTACAATAGCAGATAAGCAGTGGCAGTATTCATTGGAGCAGTTAGTTGTGGTTGTTGCACTGGCAGAAGGGAAGTTTCCGTATTGGTAGAGTCAGCTACTGATAAAAGGAGTAGCCCAATCCTGGCCACTTCACCAGAAGCTAAATCCTGGGAGTAGTTAAGCCAGGAAAAGGTAGTATGTAAGATGGCTTATTAATAGTATTGCAAAATTGTGTTCTTATAAGACTTATACCAGCTGACTATAACCGGAGTTATAGTTAATGAATTCTGTTATCTTCATTCTGTTAATGTGTACTGTGACTCTATGTTTAATACTTCTTTCTCTGGAGGAATAAAGTAACTCTCCTAGTTATACTGTGTTTCTTCTTTTCCTACTTTCCCTTTTTGGGGAAGCTCTGGGCATGAGCTATAAGTAAAGTTGTCTAGGGGTACTTAGGGTGGGGGGTACATTAATGAGTCAAAAGAGCCTATTTCTAACCCCCCCCCCCCCATTAGAGGTTGAATTTCTTTAGGAGTAAACTCTGTCCAAACCATATGGTTGGGTGTAGAGCATGGAGTGGTACAAGTCTTAGCCACTGTGGGCTCATCTGAGATTTCTCATTGTTCGATTACCATTTTCTTCTAATAATAATTTCCCTAAGGAAGCCACCTTGCTAAGTAAGAAGAGCATTTGTAGAATATAGAAAGTAGATTACAGCAACTTTTCATGCAGGACTTGTGATATCTTAATTCAATGACTGTAGAATATGAGAATAAGGAGGTGGGGCCAAGATGGCAGCATAGAAGTAGGAAAACTCTGACCTCCCCCCATAACCACCTCAAATACCTATGAAATATGACTCTAAACAAATTTTAGAGCTACAGAACACACAAAGTGACAGAGAGAAAGAAATCTCCTGCTGAAGGCAGCCTAGTAGGCTGGCAGGAAGGGTCCATTGCAGTGGGCTGGGAGCTAAGCCCAGCCTCGGGTGAACCTGCAGTTTTAACCCCAGGGTGGCCCTGACCAGCAGCAGCTAGAGCAGACTTCTGGAGAGTGGATCACTAGAAGCTGTGGCAGTTTCTAGAAACAGAAACCCATAAATGCCAAAGACAAAGTAAAAATCAGTGGAACTCTGTTGGAACTGGGCAGGGGGTGGAACAGAGGTGTGGTTTGGCCTCTGCTCCTGGAGGGAGAAATGGTGGCAGAGGGGCTGGGGCTGTGTAGCTGCCTCCACGTGGGTGCCCCAGCCTGCAGATTGTAGGGGGCCAAGTGACTATTCAGAGGGATAATTGTTCTTGCTTTAACCTGCCTGGGTCTGGATCGTGGTCTTGGGTGGTAGTCCTGGGGTGTGTGACCAGTGAGCCAGAGCTGGTGGGGGCTATAGAGACAGCACCCACCTAATAGCTCTGGCAGCTGCAAAAATCCCAGCACTTTGGGACAAAGCTCTCCTCTCTGGAAGCGGAGTTCTATTGTGGCAAAGAGCTCAAAAGTCAAGCAATTAAGTGGCAACATGAGCAAGCAAAGGAAGCAAAGCAAGCACAGTCATCAAACCTTAAATTCCTATTTGGGGGACAAAAAGGATCAAAGCATGGAACAGGAGGAAGACAACACAGTTAGAACTCCTGCACCAAAAGTTTCTGAGAAAAATGTGAACTGGTTACAGGCCATGGAAGAGCTCAAGAAGGATTTTGAAAATCAAGTAAGAGAAGTGGAGGAAAAATTGGGAAGAGAAATGAGAATGATGCAAGAAAGTCATGAAAAGAGAGTCAACAACCTGACGGAAGAAAATAACACCTTACAAAATAGACTAACTCAAATGGCAAAAGAGGCCCAAAAAGCCAATGAGGAGAAGAATGCCTTCAAAAGTCGACTTTGCCAGATGGAAAAAGAATTTCAAAAGCTCACTGAAGAGAATAATTCCTTCAGAATTAGATTGGAGCAAATGGAAGCTAATTGACTTTATGAGAAATCAAGATACTATTAAACAGATCTAAAAAAAATGAAAACATAGAAGGCAATGTGAAATATCTCATTGAAAAAACCACTAATCTGGAAAATAGATCCAGGAGAGATAACTTGAAAATTATTGGACTACCTGGAAGCCATGATCAAAAAAAAGAACCTAGAAATTATCCTTCAAGAAATTCTCAAGGAAAATTACCCTGATATTTTAGAACCAGAGGGCAAAATAGAAACTGAAAGAATTCACCTATCATCTCTTGAAAAAGATCCCAAAAAGAAAACTCCTAGGAATATTATAGACAGGTTCCAGAGTTCCCAGATCAAGGAGAAAATATTACAGGCAGCCAAGAAGAAACAATTTGAATATTGTGGAAACATAATCAGGATAACACAGGATCTAGCAGCTTCTACATTAAGGAATCAAAGGGCTTGGAGTATGATATTCTGGAGATCAAAGGAGCTAGGATTAAAATAAAAAATCACCTACCCAGCAAAACTGAGTATAATGTTTCAGGGGAAAATATGTTCATTCAATGAGGTGGAGGACTTTTAAGCTTTCTTGATGAAAAAACCAGAGTTGAATAGCAAATCTGACATTCAAATACAAGAAGCAAGAGAAGCATGAGAAAGAAACCAGGGAAAAGAAATAATAAGGAACTTATCAAAGTTGAGCTATTTACATGCATACATGGAAAAATGATAATTGTAACCCATGAAACTTTTCTCAGTATGAGGATAGTTGAAGGGAATATAAATGTGTATATATACATATATATGTCTATATAGGAGGGTATATGTGCATATGAATACATATTTGAATGTGTATATATGTGTACAGGTATACATAGAGGGCGCAGGATCAATTGAAAAGGAAGGGATGATATTTAAAAAATAAAATTAAGAGGTGAGAGATGAATATAATGAGAGGAGATAGGGAGAGACAAAATAGGGTAAATTATCTCATATAAAAGAGGCCAGGAATAACTGTTACAATGGAGGGGAAGAACAGGAAGGCAAAAGAGAATGGGTCAACTTTACTCTCATTGAATTTGGCTTAGGGAGGGAGCGACATACACACTAAATTGCGTATCTTGCCCTGCAGGAGAGTAGAGGGGAAAGGGATGAGAGGGGGAATGATGAAGGAGAGGGCAGGTTAGGGGGAGAGTAGTTAGAAACACACACTTTTGTAAAAGGACAGGGTCAAAGTAGAGAATAGAACAAGTGGGGGGCAGGATAGGATGGAGGGAAATATAGTCAATCTTTCACAATATATCCACTATGGAAATGTTTTGTGTAACCTATGAAAACCTTATGTACTACCTATATTGAACTGCTTATCTTCCCAGTAAGGATGGGTGATGAGGGAGGAAAGGAAAGAATCTGAAATTCAAAGTTTTAAAATCAAATATTTAAAAAATACTATTATTATTTACATACAACTGGGAAATAACATATATAGGCACTGGGGTATGGAGATTGATCCATCCTGCCCTACTGGAAAGTTAGAGGGAGAATGGGAGAGGATATACAAGAGAGCAGATTGGGGGAGGGGGTATACAGTGGGATCACTGTTTTGGGTTGGTGGGTAGGGAAAAGACGGGAGAAAATCTGTAACTCAAAATCTTGTGGAAATGAATGATGTAAACTAAAAATAAACATTAAATTTAATTTAAAAAAAAAGAACATGAGAAAAAGAATCATGTTAAAAGTGACTGCCAGTTATCCCATCTAGTTACTGAGGAACTGACCAAGAAAAGATAGATGTTCCTTTTCTCAGCAAAGATTTCACTTTGAGTAGCATTACCTCCAGTATCATTAAAAAAGCAATGATTAAGCACCTCACGGTGAATGATGCTATGCAGGACGGTGTTCGATAATCAGCACCAGCATCCTTCCTTTCCATGACCAACAAATCTACTTCCTGCCCTTAACTCTATAGGAATATTAGGAGGAAAAGTTAAGAGGAAGATTGTCCGGGAGGCTGACCTGGCCAGAGTAAAAGGGCCATGTTAGAGTGTAAGATCCAGAATGAGAATTTGAACTTGATTCAAGAAGCACTAGAAAGCCATTGTACTTTACTGAACAGGATAGTGATCTAATAAGAAAGGTCCTCTACAAAGATTATTTTGATGGAAAAGAGCACTGAATATGGAGCCAGAAGAAATGGGTTTGAAGCTTAGTTTCTATAGTCCTTCTGCAGTCAAGTTATTTCTTTTCTCAAAACCTTGAGGGATTTGAATTAGATAACCTCTAACTTCTTATCCATCTCTAAAATCCTATGAATTATACAAAAGACAGTGTTGCATTTTGGAGAGAGTGTTAGGCATTGTATTGGTAGGAACAGGATTCAAGTTTTGTTTCTAATATTTACTAGCTATGTGACCATGGGCAATATACTTACTTAACCTGTGTATGTCTCAACTCCTCAGAACTTGTCTACTAAATCACAGACAGCCTGTAATCAGATTCAATGAACCCCAGATATGTATACAGTCTAGCAATTGGTCTTCCAAACATTAAATGCTCCTCAGTGATAAAAAAAATTAGGGATTTCTCATATATTTAAAAGTATGTTATAGTCCCTAAATCTCCTCACCAGTGCCTTGTAAAGTATTATTGTTTGTTTGGGCAGCTAGGTGGTATAGAAGATAACTTTCCAGGCCTGGAGTCAAGAAGACCTGAGTTCAAATCTGGCCACAGACACTTACTAGTTGGGTGACCCTGAGTAAGTCACTTAACTCTGCTTTGCTCATGAGGTTATTCATATATAAAAAAATGAGCTGGAGAAGGAAAAGGCAAACCTCTCCAGTATATCTGCCAAGAAAACACTAAATGGAGTCATGAAGAGTCAGACCTGACTGAAATGACTGAACAACAAAAATTGTTTGCTCAGGTAATTTAGTATAGATAGGAGGTAAGATGTTTACTTAAATTATTTGAACAATTGAAAAAAATGGAAAAATTTTAAAATGAGATGATAGAAATGACATCAATACCAACTATAATAGTTTCATCCAGAAATTTAACTGAGGAAAATTAATTTCTACATGAAGACCAAAAGAATCCTGAAAGTAATCAGTAGGTGTCTGATTTACTTGCCAAATGGGTAGAGATGACTGCCAAAAGCAGCACTGAGGTAGAATATAGATAGATATCTAGATGACTAGACAGAACATTTATTATGCACTTATTATGTGCTAAGCACTGTACTAAGTGCTTAGGGAATACTAATAAGGACAAACAATATAGTCTCTAGCTTCTAAAAGGGAACAACAATATAGGGTATAGCTGGAAATAGATGGGGAGGAGATGGGGAAGGTTTCTGGTGAGAGGCAGATAAGTCCAGAGAGTGAGGTGAACTTGGATTGAAGTTAGGCAGGCTGGGGCCTGTCATTCAGTAGAAGAGGGTCCCATAGGACCTACAGATAGCTCGCCTTTCCTATCCACTAAATTGGAAAATGACACTTATTTATGTTCCCTCCAGAACCCTGTAAATTATTGGTGTCTTCCCACTGTATGTCCTCATCCTCAACCTCATTACTTCTCCAGGGTCTGGGCAATGTCCCTCCTGGTTTGAGGCAGGCCTAGCTGGGAGGATTAGTTAAATTTTTTCATATAATTTTGATTTCATATAATTTTGATTATAATTTCTGTTTCTTACCCCCATCTCCATCCCAGTTCCTCAATTACCCTTCTCTCCAAAAGATCCACATAAATAAAACATTTGAGCAGAACCATTAAAAAATTTTTTTTAAAGAGTTTATCCAATTAGGAGAGCTGACCTCAGGGCAGAGCTATTTCTGTGATGGGAAGGTTGCTGGTGAAAATCTGGAGAAGTCCATAGAGTAAGTCAATCTGAGAGTGAATACGAACTCATTTGTAAAATCTTATGAAGAAGGATGGCCCATTATGAGCATATCTCATAAAGGAGCAAGAAGGAGTGCACAACAAAGTCAGTTTAAAAAAATGTTTGACAGAAATCCAGCTAATCAAAATTATCTCAAAACAAGAAGAAGGAATACAGAGGAAAAATTGGGGGACATTTGCATAAATCCTTATAATAAATTATTTGCTCCATCAAGGACAATGAAACCACTACATCTGAGACCTAACATCACAGTCCTACATGTGTTTATAAAGGAAGTAGAAATAGCACTAAAGATAACAAAAATGGGAAATGGATGGTCTTTCAGGTGCTATTTGTGGATGAAATTGTGCTGACTGCATCAGGTCCCAGTATACTGATGAACCTTCTGAAGGAGAGCTATAACGACCCACAGGCATTTGGCTTGTACATCCACAAAGATAGCACTAAGTAGATGAAGAACATTTATTGAGCATATTTAAACATGCATTGAAAAAGTGTAGGTTTTAAAATTTAATCATAAGCTAATTTCAAATTTTCATTACAAGTCATACAGCCAAGTTTCAGGACATTTAAAAAAGGGAGGGCTTTGGAAATTTTGGAACCTTCTTCTATCCTATGGTTTGTTTTGGAGTGCATATGTGTATACTCTTTGGACCAACCCCTGTAGGTCAGGTAGAGGTTTCCTAATATAACCACATGGACTTCTGGTCATTGTAGTTTTGTAGCCTAGAAAAAGGCTAAACTACTAAATATATAAATGTAGAACTGGTATGTAAAGGGTAGGATTGAGGGGAGTGATCACAGTGGCAACAGATACCAAAGCAGCAATGGAGGACCCTACATCTAGAAACTGACTTAGAGTCACCTAGGAACTGACCATTGCTTTTGCTTCTTGCTTGCTGCTCGGTATATGGAAGAATTCACTTGGGAAGTGACTGTATTTACTCCAAGAAACTGAGACCTCAAAACTTTTTTCACTATGTTTTTTCCTTTGCTTTATCAGTATAGATACTCATGTTTCCTATTCTATTAAGTTGCTTTCTTGCATCGTAAGCTATCCATCTGTTATCATTATGCTGTATTAAATTATTTTAACATTTTCTTGCTCTAGACAAAATCAAGATACAATTTTAATTGTATTCTGAATATGTATCTTAGAGAGAATGGATGGAGGGAGCTATTTGAATATATAAAACCTAACAGGTTAGGGATATTCATCTTTGATCTGTTGACTGGAAGACTTTCTAGTTTAGGGATTCCAAGCTTTTATGATCCATAAAATGTGGGTAAGTACCTGTGGTATATATCACACAAGATTGTTGTAAGGTTCAAATGAGATCACATACATAAATCGCTAGTATCCCATAATGTATATAGAGTGCTTTGTAAACTTTAAAATTATGTATATATATAAATTTTATATGTATATACCTACATTGAGGATAATGGACTATGTCATATCTGTATTTCTTCTGATAAAGGCAACTATTAGCTGATAAAACCCTTTGGCTGATGGCTGTATACATATATGTCAGTTATTATTAGTATGTTTACACCCCGGGCTTTGACTGAGGAGGTGGAGCTTCTCTTCAAAACACTAAGAGATTTCTTCTTTCTGATTAATTTTTCCCTTCCTCTTTTTGTCCCTCTTCTTGCTTCAGTTCCCCACCTCCCCATAGGTCTCCATCTCTTCTCATCCTGTACCTGGAGCTAATCAAAGAATCCCTGTCCCCCCCACCCCCGCCAAAAAAAAAGCCTAAAAACTTCAATCAGTTTGTCCCTCATCTTTTCTTTAACAAGTATACTTTAGAGAATCTTCTGATATAGCATTCTGTAATTTTCATAGCAGGATTCAGGACCAGGCTTTCTTTCAGTGACAGCAAAGATGTAGGAGTAGTGAAAAAGAAAGCTTCTGACAGTGTATAATGCACATACAAAACTCACATATACATACAGAAACTGCAGTACCTACCTAGAAATCTGAAAAATGGGGAAATCTTGAGCTATAGGAAAATACTCTCTATAGATATAGCCTAATGTTTGCTGTTAAAAAGAAAGAAAGAAAGAAAGAAAGACAGAAAGACAGAAAGAAAGAAAGAAAGAAAGAAAAGAAAATGGAAGACAGCATGGCATAGGAGAAAGAACGCTGGTTTTGGATAAGTGGTTCATCACCATTTTACCTGGGTTCCATTTCTGGGTCCTAAGCATAAATGATACATTTAAACACCTACTATTTGCCAGGAAGGGTGTTTGGAAGTGGAGATACAAAGACAAAAACTAAACAGTCCCTATGCTCTTGGATCTTGCATTCTATATTCCTTCACTCTTTATCTTTAGTTCCTAATCCAGGTTTTAAATTATTGTCAGACTTTGCCTCTCATTATAACATTTCAATTGTCTATCTTATGGCACCTCTAATCTTATTTACTTGGGTTAACTATTGGGTTAAATTCTCAGGAGACAAGGTGGAAGAAAAGGAAAAAAAGAATATATTGGGATAAAGGAGCAAGACTGAATATAAAATAGAATTCTGGATATTAAACTATACATGATAAGATGCAGCTTTCTTATGATTGGCCCATTTTCCATGGCGGGGGGCGGGGGGGGGAATGGGAAGGGAATATATTGGGGCAAGTTTTACATAATACCTGCCTTCTTGTGATAATAAGATATTTAAATCAGATAAAAGTATTTTCTGTCATTACTATGCTGTCTGCTGACCCTGCAAAGTCTCCCTCTCCACCCAAGTGACTAATTTTATCTGCTAGTTAAGTAGTAAAGAATACTGACCTAAGTTTGATGGACTATGTCACATCTGCATTTCTTCTGGTAAAGGGAACCATTACCTGATAAAACCCTTTTGCTGATGCCTAAATTTTAGAGCTTTATTTTTGGAAACGCTCACATTTATAATATGTTGCAGGTTGTATTTTGGACAGGTGTTCAAGATTTTAAAAAAACCAAAGTGGATCAGTGTCTACAAAAAGGGAAAAAAAATAGCAAAAAAATAAGTCCAATGAAGGTATAATTTATACTGCTGTCAACTCTAAAACTCTGAACTATGCTCTTTATTTTTAAGCCACATCATTAATATCTACCTTGCATTTTGCAGAAGGGACCCATGTTTCATCAATAACATCAATAATTCCACATATTGGTACAATAATCAAGACATAAATTTTTTTTAAAAAGCCCAAATGATTATGCCTCATGATAGGACTACAAATATCACTGGAATTCATGAACCTTTAAAATTCCAAGGTTTAAGGGAAAGAGGAAAGGAGTTATGTGAAATCTTGGATACTGAATATATTCCTGGGCCCCATTCTGTCCATGGTATGATTTTATTATGGCATCTGGTCTCAGTCTTCCACTTCTTGAAAAATGGAAGGAAAGATGAGGGGAGAAGATTTGACCATCGCTTACTTTACAGTGATAATGATAGGTTTAAACTGGTGAAAAAGGCATATTCTGATGATGGATATTCCCTATATTGATGTTACTCTCTGCTCCATCTTTAACTATTATATATATGTGTTGTATATTTATGTTTATACACATACAACACATGCTAACAGCATTATTATGTTGTTATTTGAATTTAACAAAAGGGTAAGCTGAGGCAGATATCTGAGCAAAATAGTCTTTATCAGCAGGGGCATGCTACCTATCAATAAATGGGTCAGTGGGTTGCCCCCATTCATGCCAAAGACTCGGAGCAAAAAGACAATTCCCCTTTTACAGATTTTGGGGAGTGTGGAAAAAAAGAACAGAACAGGGTAGAGGACTTTATAGAATTAAGGACATCATAATTGGTTACAGAGCTGAGGTGGAAGTTTGGTAATGGGCTCTAGCAATGTCCCCTCTTCTCTCATAAGATTAAGATGTACTCATTGTTTGAGGCCAGGTGTAAGATAGCAGCCCAGCAGACTTTTGGAAAGCAAACCAGATATCCTTGACAGATAGCATGGTGGAGTGAAGATATCATGCCCATCTCCTTTCTTTCATATGCATTCCTCAACGTTAGCAGAATTCCTTGAGGCCAGCAGAGCTCAGTGATTAGAAGGAGTGTTGGATTTCTAGAATTAAGTCATTACAGCACAGCTGAATTCTGAACTAAGTTCAGTGACAAAGAACCATGACTTAAGCAGTTACAGATAAAAGCAGTTATAGGACAAAATCAATTACTTGTAAATAGGATCAATAAGAAAATGATACAGGATGGATCTTAATCTTCTCAATTATATTAACACTTCTAGTAAGGACCTAAGACCATCAGAAAACACGTATTTCTGATGATCTTAGGAAAACACATATTTCCCATGGTCTTAGGAACCCAGACACCGCTCCTCTATCCATCTCCAGGCGGGTCCGACCACATGCAGATACGGCCACATATGAGTATGAAAGGGTCGCAGCATTTGGAAGGTTGAGAACCACTGCGTATACCTAAAGGACCACGGGGCCTTTTCATCTGCCTTGCAACTTAAAACCCATACATGTTGTCTCTCCCTTGCAAAATGTGAGCAGTGTGATAACAGGTACTTTCTCCCTGTTTTTATTTGTGTCCTAGAATAAGCTATTAGCACAATGCTTTGCACATACTGTTTTACATGGTTTTTCATTTATTCATTTTTTTATCAGAGAGTGGCAGAATTAAGAATCTCCACTGTCACTTCCCACCAATCACACAGAAACACTCTTTTACCACATAGTATAGCAAGGTCCGTTGATCTTCTGTTAGATTCCAGATAGTTTCTTGTTGCTAGGTTTTCTTTTTTTGTAACACATAAGTTGTACAATTGAAACAGCTCAAAATAGACAGCTCGGCAGGTCAGTAATTATGTTTTTGCTCTCTGCCAAAATTCCTACTCCAACTTTGACTTTTCTTACTGTACCAAAATGGCGCTTAGAACACTAGAGGTCATAGTGTGGTCCCCACATTTCCAAAAATAAGAGTCTCAGGTGACTCTCCACACAACCCTTATCCTTGAATTCAAAAGGGCTTGTCTTTCGAATAGCCTAGAAGAAAAGATTTCATTTATAGGATTATAGGTTTAGAACTAGAAGAGGTTTTACGGCTTAGAATTCAACCACTTCATACAAGGCCTAGAACCTGGTAGGGATTAAATAAATATTAATTGGATTTAATTCCTAATTTTACTAGAGAGGAAATGTGACCCAAAGAGGTTATGAGACTTGTGCAAGGTCACATAGGTATTAAGAGCCAGAATTTGAATCCAAATTCCTCCATATTTAGCACTTTTGTCACTGTTCCATTTGCCTCCTAGCCTGACTTAAAGAACCCTTGCCAAGCTTTCCTTCTATTGATAGACACAACTATGGATGAAAAAAAAAGGAAATGTTGAAAATTACTGCACCTGAGAAGAAATCTCAAGCTATCTTTTGTTTTGCACATAATTAGAAATGAAATCCATTGGTGCCCACTTCCTTTTCCAATATAAAACTCTCAGCAACAGAACTGCAGTTGGGCTTTTACTTCATTGATTTTAGCCAAGGATACTCTCTTTGGGAATAATAATGATTTCCTATCCTCTCACTTCCTAGAAAGTTGTTGCAAACTGCTTATGGTCCTACAAAGTGACATCAAACATTCAGACTGTGACTTCTGGGAGAGGAGTAGTGTATTGCCTCAATCAAGTTATTCCTTAAGCCATCCTTCCTTACAAAGACTTAACACAATTTCATGACATCTTATTTTGAAATCTTTTGTATTCAAAAAGAAAGGAATAAAAGTGAACTTTGAGGAAGTGATAGAAATCTCTATTTCAGAGAGATAAGCATGGCACAATGGATAGGGAACCAGTCTGGAGGGAGGGAGGTGTGAGTTCAAGTTGCATCTCTGACCTATAGTGACTGGGTGATGATGGACAAAGCACTTAACCTTTCAGTTCCTTGAGGCAACTGTCTAAACTGCAGACTATTGCTAATGAGCTTTGGTAGATAGAATTATGGACAGTATACCAACAAAATCACAGGTACAGGATTCAAAATAGAGTCCCCAGCACTCATAAATACTATTTGCCATTAACTGGGAACACATCAACTTCTCCTATATTCTTCCTCTCTCCCTCCATCCCTCCTTCCTTCCTTCCTTCCTTCCTTCCTTCCTTCCTTCCTTCCTTCCTTCCTTTCTCTTCCTTCCTCCCTCTGTTCCTCCTTTCCTCCCTCCCTCCCTTCCTTCCTTCCCTCTGTCCTTCCTGGAACATTTATTTTAAGTTTACTTGATATATTTTGTCCCATTTTTCCTTTGAGTTTTAAAAATTCCCAAGCAGATCTGCTTTCATGTTAAGAACAAAAGTTTTCAAATGTGTAGGGGATAAAATTTCTATAAATGAGTCAACATAGAAAGACTCCATAGCCACCCTCAAATTCCCTTCTGTAACCCTAACAACAAAATAATATTTGACTATTAATATGCTCCCTGCCTTCACTAACGTTCTATTTCCTCCCTCTGACAATGGCCAGGAAGAGGAGAAAGAGAAAAAAAGGTGGGTGTGAATCGGCATGGATCTCCGACTACTTCCAGAGCCACTTGAGTTTGCCCCAAGGCCAAAAATGCCTTCAATGGTTGCTCTTCTGGTAAGCTTCAAGTGGGAAAAAACTACCGCGAAGCAGAGACTTCCTTCAGAACCAGGAAAGGAGAAAGAAAAAGTGGGTCAGGGACCCAAAGCAAGGGAGTGAGGCAGGAAAAAAAATGAGGAAAGAGCTCGGGATAGATAGCAGAACCAGCTTGAAAGTGTGTCAAATATATAAACTTTTCCTGTGCCCCAATTGGAGCCTTCTCTGAAATTGATCTCTGGGAGTCATTAACATTCGCTGACTCCAGGTCTTAGGCGTGTGGTGAGTGTAGAGTGGGCACTGGGGGTCATCTACACTAGAGGGTCCGGGGCGCGCACATGCGTGCATGTGTGCGTGTGTGGAAGGATGGGCATTCGGGCACAGTGCCCAAAGAGGTAGGATAGCTTTGGCCAGTCACTAGCCTGAGCTGGAGGAGAGGTAGCAGGGGCCAGTCCCAAGGTACATAGAAGACTGGGTGTAGGGGAACTGGTGGTGACGCCGCCTGGTGGAGCAATGGGGTCCATCTCACCTGTTCCAACGGGCCACCTTTCTTAGGTAATAGCGTAGCGCTTCCCGTCTGGACAGCAGAGTGTCCTCGGGTTCCTGCAGAGACCGCTCCTCGAGGGCGCTGTATAGCGGGTGGGCAAACAGGCTTTGTAGCTTGGAGGGGAGGTCCTGGCCCTGTTGGCCGCCTTGCTCATCGCTCCGTTCTCGCGGCTGGACTTGGGAAAAGTTGGGTGCAGCTTCGCTGGGGCGGGAGGCTGTGGCGGCCGCGGAGTCCGGGGGCGGGGCGGAGGGGTCGCTATCTGAGTCTGGGCAAGAGCAGCCCTCCCGACCTCTCCGTGGCCGAAGCTGGAGTCGCACTTGGGGCCAGAGGTGGAAGTAGAGGTCCGCGGAGAGCAGCGCCCCGAGCAGCAGCAGGGTCAGCAGCCGGTCTCGGCGGAGCCCCAGCATGGCGGAGCCTGAGTAGTGGCTGTGAAGCTGAGGGGGCCAAAATGAAGCCGGGGTAGGCAGGCTAACCCGATCTTCAGAAGAATGGGGAAGGAGGGGAGGCTCGGGTCACCAGTCTCGGAAGGGCAGGAGTAAGAGAGTGTCAAGGCTGAGGGAGGCCAGGGAACAGGCTCGGGGCTAGCCGGGGTGGTAGGCTGCTGACCAGTCTGCCAGTGGCAGCCACCCACCCACTCTTCGGGGGTCGTGGACAAACTCCACTAAGCAAGTGCGGAGGCAGTGGAGGTGGAGCGGGTGAATGTCTGATCTAAGCCTTCTCTTTCCTGCAGCCAGGACACCCTCCCAGGGCAGGTGAAGCCCCACTAGCAAAGCGCAGACGTGCGGTGCCCCAGAGCCCCAGGCTAGTACTGGCCACTAAGTGGGGTGGGGTGGGGTGGGAGGCGCCGCGGTAAAGAAGAAAAGCGGGCCAGTCCGGCAGCTCCGGCACCCAAGGGAAGAAAGCGGCTGCTGCGTTGCCTGAGGTTCGTCTACAGAGGATGCTGCTGCTTTTGCCGTTCCCTCCGCAGGCGATGGGGATATCCGTGCCCCACGTTGGCAAAGCGGGGCGGAAGCACGAGAGTGGATGGTAGTGATGGGGTCGGCAGGCGGGATGGGCTTCTCCGGGCTAGTGTTGCCAGCCTGCTTGCACTCCCAGAGGCAGAGGTAACGCACTGCCTTCCCCTAGGCTCTGGCTCAGAGCCCAGCCCTCCACCCACTCTTAGCTGGCACCTGCCCTTACCGCAGTTTTCCATCCAGTTCTTGATTTCGCTGACCAGTTCTGTCCTTCCACTTTTTGGCTCTCCACATCATTAAACTTTCTCCCACTCTTTGGCCCCTCACTCTTTCTCTGAACTTTGTAACTGGGGCTCAGCTGTGGTATGTTGGAGGAGATAGCTTGGCAGGAATAGGAGGATTCCTTATTTTTATTTGTTAAAAAAAAGTTACAAGAACAAGAATAAAAATCCACAACTCAAGTTATGACCTATTTTCAGTAAACTCTTTCAGGTAAGGAATTTTTTGGTTTTCACAATGTAGAACACTCAGATATATGCTGGGTATGGTATGGGATCTTAACAAATATATCTTGACTTGTTCATCTTTCCCCAAGGCACCAGTTTTAACTGTAATCTTAGCATTTTCCAGTTTCTTTTTGGTCTGATCCCATCTGTGCCAAGCACTGGCTGAGTTTCTCCTGGAAGTGGGGGATGGGGTGGGGCTCCTTTCAGAAAATCTTCATAAATTTGGGGCTGAAAAGATGTGGGATTTTTTTTGGGTTGGGGGAGTGAGCTGCTTTGGGAGAAAAAAAGGAGGATCAAAGTAGGGGTAGAAATTCATTATCTTTCCCCCTAAATTCTCCCCTCTTCTGAACTTCTGTACTACTGTCAAAGTTACCACTATCCTCCCAGTCACCCAGGCTTGAATCCTTGGTGTCATTCCTACTCACCTCATCTATCCAATCTGTTGCCAAGCCTTTTCATTTATGTCCTCTTCTCTCCTGTCACACAGCCACCACCCTGGTGCATGCACTCATCACTCCAGGACTATTGCAATTTCCTTCTGGGTGGTCTCCTTGCCTTAAATCTCTCCTCACTCCAATCCATCCTCTATTCAGCTGCCAAAGTGATTTTCCTAAAGCACAGGTTTGACCAAGTCATCTCACCACTCAAAAAAAATTTCATTGGCTTCCTATTACAAGATCAAATATAAAACGCTCTGTTTGGCTTTTATGACCCTTCACAACTTGGCTCCTTTTTTCCTTTCCAGTCTTTTTACACTTTTTCTCCTCCACTTACTCTACAATCCAGCAACACCAAGTTTCTTGCTGTTACTTGGAAACTATATTCCCTCATACTACTTTGTGGCTTTTCACTGGAAATGTAAATTCCATTCCTGGAATGCTCTCTTTTCTGGTTACCCTGGCTTCCTTCAAGCCTCAAATCAGATCCTACTTTGCACAGGTGACCTTTCTTGGTTATTCTCCCTGAACCCTTCCAGATTATCTCCCATTTGCACTGTACATATCTTGTATGTACATTTTTTTACGTTATTTCCTCAACTAGTAAGTAAGGTTTATTGAGGACTAGAATGGTTTCTGTTTTCAGAACTTAAAAGAGTGCCTGGCATGTAACACATAAGTTTTGTTGACTTTGTTGACATCCACTTGAGGTGGATGGCATGATGGTAAGCGACAACAGAATGATAAAGAGCTGCTGAATTCCTTATTTGGTTTCTATTGTCTCTACAAAGGAGAGGACCAAAAATGACTAATGAGGAGTTGATACCCAAGATGAGTAAGGAGACAATAAGAGGGGACCTAAGTCAATTTGAATTATCTGGTCCAGATGATGACATGTACCTTTAGGTCTTGAAATAATTGGCAGCTATGATGAGTTTCTGTCAGAGATATTTGAGAGAGCATGGTAAACAGGGGAGTAACACAAGATTAGGGAGGGGAAAATGTCTAATTTTCCAAAAAAAAAAAAGGGGGGGAATGGAGTTTGCAAACTTATAGGTCAGTAAAGCTGACTTAAAAATTCCTTGAAAATTCTAGAATGGATTGTTAGAAAGATGATTGGCAAACTATCTAGAAAGGAAAATGGCAATTGCAGAGTATGGATGGCTCTGTCAAGAAATGATGAAACATCTTATTTAGTTTACTGAATTAGTAGATGAGGGGAATGGGTGACTATAGTTCACTTAGATTTTAGCAAAGTATTTGTTAAAGAATCTCATAATTTTCTTGTGGAGAAAATGGAATGATATGGATTAGGCAATAATGCAATCAGATGAATTCAGAACTGGTTGGATAGCCAGACTAAAAAAGTAGTTGTTAATGGTTCAATGTCCATGTGGCAGGAGGTCTCTTGTCAACAAAGACCTCAGATCTATACTAAACCTTGTGTTGTTTAACATTTTGATCAATAACTTTGATTAAGGACATAGCATATTCATCAAATTTGCAGATGACATCAAGTTGGGAGGGATAGCTAACACCTGGATGACAGGATCCAAAAGGATCTCCACAATCTAGACCAGAGGTGTTAAATTCAAATAGAAATGAACTTAGAAAACCACAAATTAAACATTGTCCATGTTGTATTGTATTTTTACTTATTTTATTAAACATTTCCCAATTACACATTAAGCTGGTTCAGGCTTCATTAGGGAGTTTTGTGAAGCCCAGATGAATTTCAGTAGTTGTAACTGTAAAGTCTTGTACTTGTACTCAAGTACAAAAATCAAGTTCACAAAGATAAAATGAGCAAGACATGGATAGACAGAAGTTGTTATGGAAATAAAATCTAGAGGTAAGTTAGTGAATTTCAAGCTCAGTCTGAGTCATCAGTGTGAGGTGGTATTCAAAAAAAGTCACTAAGATCTGGGGCTGCATTAAGAGGGGATATCCATAGCAACTCATCTGGAGTATTATACTCCATCCTGAACACCGTAGTTTAAGAAGGAAATTGATAATCTGGAGATTGTGTCCAAAAGAAGGCAGCTGAGATGACAGACCTTGAATCTATGTCATATGCAAAGTGGTTGCATGGAATCTATTATTATCTCCATGCTGATGACTCTCAATTCTACTTATCCAGCCTTAACCTCTCTCCCAACTTCCAGTCTTGCATCTCCAATTGCCCATCAGACATCTCAAATTGGTTGTCCTATAGACATCTTAAATCCAACATGTCCAAAACAGAACACATTTTTCCTTTCCCCTTTCAAACTTCCCTATTACTCTTGGGGCCACTGCTATTCTTTCAGAGCCCCAGGCTCATAACCTAGATGTTATTCTTGATTACTCCCTATCTGCCACTCCCCATACACAATCTGTTGCCAAGATCTGTTGATTTTTTACCTTTGCAAAATCTCTCAAATACTCTCCTTTCTCTCCTCTGATAGTGCTACCAGATCCTCATCTCTTCATGTCTGGATTATTACAATAGTCTGCTGGTTGGTCTGTTTACCATAAGACTTTCTCTACTTCTGTAAAGTGCAGGTCCAACTATATCTTGCCCTCTGTGCAATAAACTCCATTAGCTCCCTATCACCTCTAGGATCGAATACGAAATCCTGTGTTTGTGTTCAAGGTCCTTCATAACCTACCTTGACACTGGCTTCCTTACTGTTGTTCCATCAAGATACTCAATTTCTTGGCAATGGACATTTTCACTGGCTGTCCTACATGCCTGGAATTGCTTCCTCCTCATCTCTGACATCTGGTTTCTCTGGCTTCCTTCACTTTCTATGTAAAATCCCACCCACCACAGGACGATTTCCTGGTCCCTCTTAATTCTAGTGCTTTCCCTCTGTTAATGATTTCCTATTTGTCTTGTATATAGCTTGTTTATACTCGGCTGTTTATATTGTCTCCCTCTTTAGTTTGTGAACTCCTTGAAGGCAAGGACTGACTTTTGCCTTTCTTTGTATCCCTAGCACTTAGCTCAGTACCTGTCACATAAGAGATGCTTAAAAAATGCTTATGGACTGACTGAAGAAACTAAGTATATTGAACCCGGAGAAATAAGATTTGGGCAGGGGGAGGGAGGACATTGTAGCTGTCTTCAACCATTTGAAAAGCTATCATGTTCTGTTTTGCTTCATGGGTTTGGTAGTGGTGGTGGGGGTATAGAACCAAGAGCATTAGGGTAAAGGTTGCAAAGAAACCAATTTAGGCTTGACATCAAAAACAATTTTCTAACCAGTTAGAGCTATCTAAAAGTAGATTGGGCTGCCCCAAGTGGTAGTTGGATTTACTCTTTAGAAGTCTTTAGGACAAGGCTGGATGACTACTTGTGGCATATATGGTAGTGGGGATTCTTTTCCTATCCAAGTTGGCCTTGATAGTTGCTGAAGTCTTTTCCAATTCTCAAATTGTGAGATTCTCTGATCTAGTCCAAGTGGCTCATTTTACATATGAGGAAACTGAGGTACAGAGATTAAATGTTCATAGATAGTAAGAAGGAAAAACCATTTCCTCAGACTCCAAATCCAAGGCTGTTTCCATTCTACTTGTCTGCCTCCAGTTCAAATGAGCTTGGTACCTGACTTATCACAAAGTGTTGAAGAAGCCAAAGAGGGGCAGAACAAATACCATTGGTAGGCTACCTGATGCCAAGATTTGGCAGAAACCTGGACAATTATGTGTTCTTCCGTAAGAAAGACAAATATAGGTAGTCATCAACTTATAAACCCCTGACTTAAGAATTTATGAGTCCATACTATTACTACAGAAATGACCTGAATACTTAAGTCCCAGACTGGATAACTGGTACATTGGAGAGGTCACTAGATTTAGACTTAGGGGACCTATACTTAGATTCCTGCTCTGTTTCTGGCTTCCTGAATGATTGTGGGCAAGTCACTTAACTTTTCTGGGCCTTTGTTTCCTCAGTATAAAATGAGAGGTTGGACAAATGGTATGAAAGAAAATAAATAATATAATAGGCATCTAGTGCTTTAGTTTGCAAAGTACTTTATGCTATCTCATTTGATCTTGACAATAACCTTTCCAGATCTAAATCGTATGATGTGATTTTAAAAAATACCTGTGTATAACAAAATGAATTTAGCATTTGTATGGAAGGATGGATTTTTATTAGTATCATTTAATAGCCAGCTGGTAATGTAGGACTAGAGTTCAGGAGAGACTAGGGCTACAGATACATACATATATGTGTATATGCATATATGTGTATACATGTACATATATATGCACACACATATACATCAAGACACATCTGTATATATGCATACATATATGTGCATATAACACACATACATGTGTGTATATATGTACATTAAATAATCTGGGAATTAATTGTGTAGACCCAGGGGAGCTAGAAGCAGTCATCAACAGAGTGTAAAGAGAGATGATAAAGGGGCTGGGAACAGAGCCTTGGGGGACACCCACAATTAAGGGGCATGGTATAGATAATGATCCACCAAAGCAGAATAAGGAGCAATGAGGAAGTAGGAAGTAAACTGAGAGAGCAGTGTCACAAAAACCTAAAGAGGATGGTATCAGGTAAGAGAGGGTGGTCAGCAGTGACAAATGGTGCTGAGAGTTCAAGAATAGTCCAGTTAATCAACAAGCATTAATACCTATGTACCAGGTGCTGTGATAAGTGCTGGGGAGATAATGAATGAAACAATGTCTTCTCATAGAAGCCTGCATTTTATAGTGTGAGAGACAACAACTAAACATATGTGCGTGTAAATATATATAAAATAAATACAAATCTATGCAAAGAAATTAAATATAATCTTGCTTGGGAAGGAGGCCAGTAGTAATAGAGGGTGGGTAGGTAGGAAAGGCTTCCTGCAGAACTTGGCACCTACGTTGTAAATTAAAGGAAGTGAGGCACTCTGTGAGGAGGAGTGCCTTCCAGGCAAAGCACAGAAATGGGAGATGGAGTGTTGTGGGTGAGGAACAGAGGGAGGACAAACTTGGCTGGATCACAGAATTCATGAGAGGGAAGGTGATGTTCAGTGAGGCTGGAAAAGATAGGTTGGGGTTTTAAACTTAAATAGCGTTTGTATTTAATCCTAGAGACGATAGTCCCTGGAGTTGATTGAGTAGGGGAGACACATGGTCAAGTCTCTATTTAAGTGAAATTATTTTGGAAAAAAATGTACAGGATTGTCTGGAGTGGGGAAAGATGAATCAGGGAGACCAATTAGGAGGTTGTGGCAATAATCTAGATAAGAGATGAAGAGAGCCTGAATTAAGGCAGTAGCTGTGTAAATGCTAAAGGAGAGAGAAGGGGTAGGATGAGAGACAGGTGAAGGTAGAAACTGCCAGATTTTGCAACTCATTGTGTGGGGTGAGGGAGAGTGAGGAGTCCAGTATAGTGCTGAAGTTAGGCATCTTGGAAATTCGAAGGATGGTAGTACCTTCCACAAAAATTTGGAAGATGAAAGACTTTGAAGTGGGTAGAAGATAATGAGTTCATTTGGATGTGTCAAGTTTAAGACATGTTTGGAACATGCAGTTTGAAATGTCTAATAGGGAGTTGGTAATATAGTACTAAAGCTCAGGGAAGAGACTTTCAGAATTGTATAATAAGAGTAGGTTTCCAGATCATGTTTTGTTCTTTATATATCTGTGTGTATGTGTATGCATATACACATACATATATATCTACACACATATATAATACATACATATTATGCATGTGTATGTGTGTGTGTGTGTGTGTGTGTGTGTGTGTGTGTGTGTGTGTGTATACTAGGTCTAATACAGGGCCCTTTGTTACCAGAGATTCCTGAACCTTTAGCACTGAGGTATTCTTTGGCCATTCTGGATCTATAACACTCAAACTTCACTATGTCTTCCTTTCTGCAAACTTGCATATTTCAGTTATTGAAACTCAACACTTTTACATTTTAAGTGTAAGGTGGTTACTAGGTGAGCCTTCTATTCTCCCTACCGCCATTCCCACACCTATATACAGTGGACTGCATGGTCTCTGGCTCATTGTGCTGAAGGACTTTTTATTTTGAGATGATGAAGCAATCCCCTTATGATTCAGGAAGATCTACCCACTGAATAGAATTTAAAAAGAGAGACAATTCTGCTTTCACTCTCTTCTCCTCCTCTCTCAAACTTTTTCCATAGGACTTCCTGTGTATGGGGAAGAGAGGCTCTTTCCCCCAACCAGGAAGCCGTAGTATTTAATTACACATGGCAAAATGTTCACGTGCTGCCTACCTGAGCCTGAGATTTGGACTCAAGGCCCTAACTGCCTCTCCTGCTTGCATTTCTTTCCCCAAACACAGGTGACCAAACACTAATCTGGAGATAGAAGTTTAGAGTTTTGGAGACAACCTCATGAATTTGAGAAGTTAAGTGTTTCTGGGATCCTCAGCTGGAGTTTATTGGTATCAGGAAAAGATTTCTGTATCCTACTAGAGGAAAATGACCATAAAGAGGTGATGAGTCCAAGCCCTACCCTGGCTGGCCAGAAGGCATGAATCTTTAGGGAGTTGTTCAGACAGTAAAAAGTCAAGGTGAATGGGAAACATATATTCATAGTCTCACTAAGTGTTTTATGATTAGTTTTTTAAGTATCACCCTTGTATGAATATAAAACAGGAGTAATAGGTTGCTGTAGCATATTTAAAATTTTTGTCCATGTGTGCTTATGGGTCTTTTAGAATAAGCATTTCTTTCATAGTGAAATACCTGTCCTATACCTGATCTATAGTGTACATTGAACACCTTCCTATTCTACTTTGGTGAGACTAGAGACATGAACCATATCTAAGCCTTAAATGATTTTTTTTTCCTCCTGGGGCTCTGGGGTGGGGCCAGAGATTGAACCTGACCCTTGGATGGATCCAAAGCTGAGGGTCTCCTTAGTTGGCAGAAGGCAAACATCCAACCCTGGTGAATTGTTACATAAACATTAAAGAATTTTTTCAATTTTAAGCTCAGAAGAAATCTATCTTTTTTTTTTTTAAGTTCTAAGTCATAGGACTGTTTCTTATTATCTCCTATGAGCTCTGTCTTCCCTCCTTCCCTTCTATCTCCTCTTCTTACCACAATGCACTTAGACTGTGGCTGTTGCCACACTACCACACCCTTGGCCTGGCCTTGCACAAGGACTACCACATCAGCTGAATTTTGGATCACGTTCTGGATACTGTGCTGCATTTCCCTTTAGCTAATTTTAACACTCAGAAAATGCTGCATCATTCAAGTTTAACTGTAAAGAAGGACAAATACCCATCAGTTAGGACCCTTGTTACAGTCAAATAGTAGGGCATCTGTAAGTTTCTCCTTCTGGCAGTTCTTCAGGTGACCAAACAGACATTGGGGCAATGTTAGAAACCAGCACATTAGAACAAGTTGTAGAATAAATCTCAGAGAGGCATGGTGGTATAATGTAACTATGAGATCTGGGTTTGAATCATGGCTCTGAGAATAATAATAGCTAGCATTTATGTAGTGTTTTCTGGTTTTATACACACATATGTATGTATATATATACATACATATACACACATATGTGTCTGTATGTCTGTGTATATGTGTATGCATGTAATTTCATTTTATCCTCCCAACAGTCCTGTAAGGGAGGCCCTATTATTACTCATTTTGCTCATTTACTGTCATTGCTCATATTATATTACTCATATTAATAGATGATGAAACTGAGATCAAGAGAGTTTAAGTGACTTGCCCATGGTTATATAACTGATTAAGTGTCTGAGGCAGAAGGTCTCTTTGTCTTCATATTTTTTTTTTTTTTTTTGCTTTTTGGAGGGCAGTTGGGGTTAAGTGACTTGCCCAAAGTCACATGGCTAGTAAGTGTCAAATGTCTGAGGCTGGATTTGAACTCGGGTCCTCCTGACTCCAGGGCTGGTGCTTTATTCACTGCACCACCTAGCCGCCCCTCTTTGTCTTCATATTTGATATCCTATACACCTAGTTATATGTTTTTGTTCATGCTTAGGTCTATTCACACTTCCATATACCTTCCTCTTAGAGACAGAACCTCTGATAGATAAGGCACTCTTAAAATCTTTGGTCAATAAAATACTTGGCAAGGCCACTGTATAAACCAGTCTGCTGTCAGAGAGAGCCACACATAAACCCTATCTGGTAGATTCTTTTTACCTTCTGAGAAATGAGATTTCATAGTGTCCTTTTGGAACCTCACCATCAAGAGATTCTTCACTGGTGAACCTCAATGAAATCTGAATCTCTGATGAGGCAGGTTATAGATAAAATTTCAAGTCTAGCTAAAATTCCATCTCTCCCAAGAGCTGGGTTCGAAGTACAAGACAAAAGAGGGATGCTCCTTGTAGTCAATCAATCAACACTATATGTATATGTATATATATATATATATATATATATATATATATATATATATATATATATATATATATATATAGATGATATATTTAGGGCACTATGCTCAGTATTACATAAAGAGAGGTTCAGCAAATTTTAGTTCTGGAAAGGACCTTAGAAATCATCTATTCCAGAATAGTATCTGCCTTCAAAGAATTTACATAAAATATTTAGAAAATCTCACAAAAGAGTATTTATGTAGAGGGTTGGTTATAGGAGTCTTCTAATCAATTTGGTGAGCTTATAGGGAAGAGAGCCTTTGAGGGACTTTGTTTTTCCTTATGCAGGATGAGGACATACTCTTTTGACTCAGTCAAATTCACTAGATATTTATTGGGGATGAATCTGTTGGCTTAGACTTTGCAGGACAAAATGTTACAGAAAGAGCCATCAATTTCCTGGCTTATAAAATGGGGCTTTTGCTTTATTGGAATAAGCCCTGGATCTTGAGGTTAGAGGCTTCAGTTTGAATCCCAGATCTGCCACTTAGTACCCATGTAATTTCTGCAATTGTACATCATACACATGTCAATAGCATCAATACTTGTTATAATGATTATCCGCAATCATGAGTTATCATCCCTTGGTTTTATATGCATGAAATCTACATTAATATAATAGGTCGGGCTGCTTTGGACTGAATGTATTAATTGTATACAGGATGTATTACATGCACACATTATAACAATACACATATATTCAAAACACACCAGCAAATACTCACAAATAGCAAGAAAAATCCCACCAACATAATTCACAACAACAACATCAATATGCTTATACAGTAACAAAACTTGTCAAATTACTTGCATATTCATAAGTAGCAACGTTATACATATTCCACAGACATATGTAGCTATTTATGTGCAAGAAACTAACAATAATTAACACATCCATCAACATATGCAGTTATGTGCAAGGCATACATTAAAATGGCCCAGCACTGGAATTGTCTACATACATGTGGACCTACATTGTCTTCTGTTTCTCTTGCAACATTGTAAGTTAACCTGATGACAGGTCAGATGGTTCTGGTTCTTTTGTGATAACCTTTATGCATAATACCTGTATTATTATTATTTCCTAATACCTGTATTGTCTAAATCTGGTCCCATTAAAAAATTTAAATGCAACTAACTCTTCATGAGTTGGCTCATCATCATTTTCATCAGATCTATAAGCTTTTAGGGCTAAACTTGACTTTTTTGTACTTAGGGCACCATGAAGTTATTTCAGTGACCCAAGCTGACACCAAAAACTTCTTTAGGAAACTTCAAGGTCACTCCTATATCCTAAATATGGGTAGTTTTTGTCACTTGGTCCACCAAATCCTAGCCCTTCCATAGGATGTGGAGGAATTATTCTCAAATGTTTCTCTATAGTGTGATTAGAATATGATGGTCAGTTATGATCTGCCATTTGGTATAGCAATGCATTCCACATTCTTACTTTTTATCATCACTTTTGTGGAAGGTCCTATGGGTCTAAATGTAATGGATGCATAAGGAACTATCATATTTCTCTCAAGTGAATTTGACATATGAGCGTGTAGTTCACATTTGTAACAGAAAATAAATAGTTTGGTCTCTCTGGTTGTATCCTGCCAGTGATTTTCTTGTTTCAAACTATTGTGACTTCTCTTTCTTGATTCTTTGTCTTTCCAGATTAAAAGATCATTCTAGGGATTCAATTTCTCAACACGCTTCTGTGGCCTATATCTATGAAGGTGTTGTACAGGTAACAAAAGTTGGATTTTCCTGAGTTGGTCTACTTTGCGTATTCAACTCATTGGTCAAATACTTTCCCTTCTCTAGCAACTACCCACAAGTCAAATGTTAACTTGTTGATATGGCATTTGTTAACTATGCCTTTAGCTCAGGACATCCTCCATAGATTCTGTCAAATTAGGTAATTTTGGTAAAGTTTATTTTCTTGGATCGCATCATTGCTTTTTCTTCCAGTCTCAATAATAGGTTATTTACCTGTATTCACAACTTTTGGTGGGCGATTCTCCTTCATGCTCTGTGATTTTGCTGAATTTAGCATAAATGTCACCTCGGAATTTAGAGAAGGCCTCTAGTGCCCCTCCAGCTTTCGCAAACACTCTTGATTTGTAGTTTCAGGTTTTTCTGCCCTCAGAGACCACATAAATTCAAGTGCATCTTCTGAAATTTTCTACCAAATTACATTTTATCTAGCTCAGATGCCTGCCAGGCCTTTAGAAGCTCTGTCATATAACCAGTTCAAAGCTCCACTGACTCTTCTTCAAGAGGACACTTCCTAATACTTATATTGTCTAAATCTGGCCCCGTTAAAAAATTTAAATGCAGCTAAAATCAAACCAAAACAAAACTGATGTACAATTGCTCTCTACATAATGCTTAGATAGAATATTCCACACATCTAGACTTTCTGATGCTGCCACAAGCAAGTGAAAAACTGTAGAGAAACTTCACAGTATAATCATCCTATATATATTATTAACCATGTTTCCCAATGCTGTCAATATGCATGTGACTGTGACCTTGGGCATGCTATTTCCCCTTCTAGGTCTTTCTTTCCGTGTTTCTAGAATAAGAGACAATCTCTAAAATGCAAGACAATCTCCAAGATTCATTCCAGTTCTATAAATGATTCTATGACTAATGTCGTAACCAATTGATGTCCTTGGGGATGCTTCAGGCTAGAAGGAAATCAATCCACAGCCATGTTGGGAGTGACATTTTATACAGCTATATGTTTTGGTCTGGAATTGGTCTGGGTTATCCTACTCATAGCCTGAGTTTGGAATTCCTGAATTTGGATATTTATCACCAGCTCAGTAAGTGAATCAGTCAATAAAATGTACTGATTTTTATCAGTGACTAGTTAGCTCAGTTAGTGCATGGCACTAATGAAATCAAAGTCATAGGCTTGATTCTCAGTTGAGGCACAAATCTTTAATTACTGTTGAAGTAAAAAAACAATTCAGAGTGCATTGTCCACTGGCGGGAAGCAAAATTATTACATAGAGAGAAAGGAAATGAGAATGTTTAGCCTGGCGAAGCTAAGACTGAAGGAGGGCCAGTGTTAGCAGTATTCAAGTGTTTGAAGGAAGGGCTGTTATGTCAAAGTGTGTTTAAACTTATCCTTCTGGGCTCCACTGGGCAGAACCAGGAGGAATATGGTGGAGGTTGAAGAGAAGCAGATTTAATCTGCATGTAAGGAGAGACTTCTTTTTAAATCTATTTTATTTTTTCCCCAATTACCTGTTAAAGCAGTTCTTAACATTTTTTAAAAAAAGTTTTGAGTTCCAAATTTTATTCCTCCCTCCTCTCTCCCCAGCCTAAGATTGCAAGCCATCTGATATAGTTTATACATGTGTAATCAAGTAAATCAGTCTTTTTGCATAGTCTACTGGTATATTTATTTAGTATATTAGTCATTTTGTACAAGTTATTTTGTATTCAAACAAAAAAAAAGAGTGAAAAATAGTATTCTTCAGTCTATATGCAGGCGATATCAGTTCTTTCTCTGGAGATAGATAACATGTTTCATTTTGAGTCCTTTGGGATTGTCTAAGAGTTAGAGTTGCATAATAGTGGAATGGGATGCCTCGGAAGGTCATACTTCCCCTTCCCTGAGACTTTTCCAGTTAAAGACTTGACCACTTGAGTATGTAAAGGGGGTCCATGGCCAGATGTCTTCACTGGTATAATGAAGGATTTGGACAAGCTGATCTCTAACATTCCTTATAGCTATCAAAATACTATTTAATCCTACTTTCCTTGTGGCCCACTTTCCTCCAAAAATACTGGTTTTTTTAGACAAGTTAAGTTTAGGAAGTGAATATTGATTTTAAAGACCCTAACATAAAGCATCAGTTCAAAAAAATGTATTTAATGATGAGAATGTTTATTAAAAGAGGAATATTATATGTTGTAAATAATATGTAAGAGCAATCTTCTTGCATTATATTAAATTGTATTGAATGTATTTCTATTTTAGAGATGGATGAGTACCTGTGGGATCATAAATTTAGAACTGGAAGGGTCCTCAGAGATCATCTAGTCTCAGGGTGGGGAACCTGCAACTTCAAGCTCATGGGTTCCCCACCCTGATCTAGTCCAACCTCTGCATTTTACAGATGAGAAAACTGAGTTAGGTGACTTGGAGGGGGTCACACAGATACAGAATTTGAATTTAGGTGCTCTGATTCCAGAGCCAGTATTTTTTCCACTGTACCATTATCTGTTGCTAAGTTCAGCATTGTTATTCTTGATCTAAGAAACACTTCTGTTCTGTTTGCATTATATCAGCTTTAGAAATCATACTAAACAATGGCAGATGTGTTTTACTTATTTCATTTCTTACTATCTTTGTAGCACAGTTTCAGAAGCTAGGGTGGTGCTTTCTTTTGTTGAGAATGGATGTGGCTAGTTTCTCAGTGATGCTTTTTATACTAGTTTTTCTTCTCTGTCTCTGTTTTTTCTTCCCTGCCTCTCTTCATTGCCTTTCTTTCTTTCTTTCTTTCTTTCTTTCTTTCTTTCTTCCTTCCTTCCTTCCTTCCTTCCTTTCTTTCTTTCTTTCTTTCTTTCTTTCTTTCTTTCTTTCTTTCTATCTATCATATCCTTTCCTAAGGTCCATGGCTTCATTTTGAAATGGAAATAACCCTGTGCTTTGTAAGGCTGTATTAGTGGAACACAACTCTGGTAAGTTCTACTAAACTAGGAAGGTTTTGAGTACAGGCCTTGCTTAAGGAAGACCTTCATAGTAAAGTTCAGAGAGTGCTATCACCTGAAGGCTGACCATTTATTGAAAATTTTTTTGAGCATAACAAATTACTAGTGCTGTTGACTGAGATGTAGAGAGATATCTTTATCAGTAGAGTGTTTTCACTAATAAAATCATAGTTCTTTCCTTCTTTCCCTCCCTCCCTCTCTCCCTCCTTCCTTCCTTCCTTCCTTCCTTCCTTCCTTCCTTCCTTCCTTCCTTCCTTCCTTCCTTCCTTCCTATTCATCTCAGTGGTATAAATTGTTGACATCTGAGGAAACAAAAGATCACTAGAACTAGGAAGTCAGCTAAGCAAATTACCCTTTTTCAGAATTTCTGTCTATTAGCCTGAGTGCAACTTTCCCAGTGTGGCATTTCGGAAACTCTGGCTACTTCCATTATTTATGTAATAATACCTCATAGCTATAATAACATTTTCATGTTGACAAAGTATTTTCTTCACAATAACCTTGTTAGGTAGGTTGTAGAGTACTAGGATGTACAGTAATAATATTACCATTTTGCCAAGATATGATTTGCCCAAGCTCCAGTACAGTGCTAGTATAGGGCAGAACTAGGATTCAAAGCCAGTTCTTCTAATTCTAAATCTAATTCTCTTTTCACTTTGACTCTGATAGATAGGTCGTTATCTGTTGCTGCTCTTATTAAAAAAAGAGCCAACTAATTGCTGGACTCCTTTTACATTCATATGTCAGAGCCCAACCCTCCCTTTTTCTTTGGTAGTATATAGTGGTAGTACAGTGAACAACCTGCCCCAATAAATCAGCAGCTAGGAAGGAGAAGAGAAGACAGTTCTGGGTTCTCCCAGTCACTAGGGAAATCAAAATCACAGCTGGAAGCAGGCACTGGAGGGCAAATGGGAACACAGAATCCACCTTTGCTCTGGGTCTTGCAAATTGAGCAAACTTGTGGTCTGAACAAAACCCACAGCAGCAGATCAAGTTATATCCCCTTGCATTGTTTCCCATTGACATGTCTCCCCATCCCATTGTGGGGATTCATTCCAAAAAGGAGTTTCACAACTCATTTTGGAAAAGTATGTGTAATCAAGAGAGTCTGGAAATGGAGGAACATTTTAAAAAGGCAGTTAGTTTTCTCTTGTAATAAGAGTAGCAACAGATAACCAGCTAACTATGAGAATTAGAATATAATAAATTTTTAGTTCTCCTAAAAGCAGCAAGGCAGCAGGCACAGCCTTAGAGCAGAATTCTTAACCTGAGGGTCTGTGAACTTGTTTTGTTTTTTTGTTTGTTTGAAATATTTTAATAAAATTTTAAAAATGAATGTTAAAAATTGTTTTTACATGAAACTGGGAAATAAAATATGCAGGAATTGGGGTATAGAAATCTATCTTGCCCTATAGGAAAATAGAAGGGAAGGGGATAAGAGAAGGGGGGGCAGTGATAGAGAGGGCAGATTGGGGGAAGGGATAATGAGAATGCAGGCTGTCTTGGGATAGGGGAGGGGAGAGATGGGCAGAAAAATTTGGAACTCAAAATCTTGTGGGAGTGTTGACAACTAAAACTAAAATTAATTGAAAAGAAAAAAAGCAATATTTTGATAACTATTTCAATATTATTGATTTCTTTTGGAATTGTATTTTATTATTCTGTGTAATTATGAATATATGTTTATCATTCTTTGTATCACATCATTCTGATATGTGGTCCATAGATATCACTGGCATAGACATAGGCAACTGTTAGAAACATAAACACCATTGATACCAAAATTTGGGTATCAAAAGAAGTTTATTGGGAAAAGTTCAGAGGAATTGAACATCTCTGGCCAGAAGTGGACTCTGCCTTTTTTTAGGAAGGAGGAACACTGAATACAAAAGCAAGAAGAACTTTATACTGTTAGCATAGAAACCTCCCTTCAGAAGATGGATTGGTACATTCTCTTCAAGGTTTCAATTTTCCGCATATGCCCATTACTTATTACTCTTAAGCATGATCCCCTCCCATCGTCATACATGATCATGCATCTATTAATGAGGCTCTAATTTTATGTGGGGTGTGTCAGATAATATGCATGAGGTTTATTAATCAAGAATGATAGTAACTTTAGACTGCCTTGTCATTGACCCTTACTGGCCTAAACCGAATCAGCCCTTATCTGAGTCTGAGGGTCTCTCAAGGCCGTTGTCTACTTTCTGGATTGGTTGGGTTCACCTGTTGTCTGCTAACTCCCTTTATCTGTAACTTCAGTAATTTTTAGCAGTTCTATGGAAATTTAACCCTTTGTTGGCTTTCACACAACCTGGAAAGGCTCATGGCACAAAAAAAGATTAAGAAACCCTTCTCTGGAATTAGTAAGACCTGGGTTCAAGTCCTTCCACTAATGCATAATTGTGGTGTGTTACCTTGGGCAAGTACTTAAGTATGAGTGCCTCTAGGATTTCCTTTAAGACTATAAATTGCTGATCTGTGTTGATGAAGGGAGTTCCCCACACTCCTGGAATTGCAGATGTAGATCTCTTCCCCACAAAAAGCATCTGTTGCTCCATCACAAATACGTGTCAGGAACTTATAAAAAATAATTGATTTTTTTCCCCCTAAAGCTTAGTCTAACAGATAAATGGAAAACATCCTCCAACATGGGACATCAGCATATATGCCTTGAGCTGTGCTTGAGACGATAAATGTCCTCTGAGGAGGAAATAATTTTAAAAATTAGGTTAATTAAAAATAATTTCCTATTAACCAAAAGGGGGAGAGAACAAGGCAATATGCTCTTCTTTTCAAGGTTTTCTTGTTGTAAGATGTGTAAAATTAGGAAAATTCTACTCAACCTAGAATCCTCCATATAGCAGCCAAATGGAACACATATATGTCACTTGCCTACTCAAAAATCTTTAGTGGTTCCCTATTTCTTCTTGGATAAAATAGAGAATTCTCAGCCTGACATTTAAAGACCTGAACAATGTGATTCCTAGCAACCTTTCCAGTCATATTTTTTATTTCTCTTCTTCAGACAATTTCCATTCTAGACAAACTGACCTGCTAGTTATTCTTTCTATAACAAATTCCATCCTCTTCCTTCATGGTTTTGCATAGTCTGTCCCCAGTATCTGGAATGTCCCCTTTCCCTCCCCACTTCACCCCCTTAGAATTTTTAGCTTCTTTCAAAGCCTGACTTTTGTGCTGTCTCCTGAAAGATGACTTTTTTTGATATCTCTGTCTTGAAATTATTTTGTATATACTTTAAATTTACTTATTTGTCCCCCTCTCCACCCAATCCCATCTGCAGAATGCAAGCTTTTTGAGGTCTTGGTCTGTTTCATTGTTACCTTTCTATTCTAATGGCCTTGCATATATTTGACTCTTAGAAATGTTTGTTGAGCTGAATGTAATTCAGTATTATAAAGCACTGCTCCAGTAATGGGTAGGGGGTGGGGAGAGGGCAGTGATTGGAGTTTCTATTATTATTTTCCTGGTAAGAAGGAAATACCAGAACTTTTGCAGGTATATTTATATTTTAGTTGGCAAATAAATAATGAGACAAAGAATGACTAATGTAATAGACCCAAAGAGAAAACAGACTTTTAACCTGGGGCATAAATGGTTAGATTCTCAGAAACAAAGATCCTCTCAACTAATTCTATGTAGTGTATTTCTTTTAGGCATTTGCTTGTAGGGAGGTTTGTTCCATAATATATGTGAATCTGAATCTTAATATTGTGAGTATTCTACTCACTTATATTGCATTAAAGTTCCATCGTATTAATTTCCTTCAATGAAACCTTGCTATAGTGTGATCTTTACCAAAGCAGTTCACAACCTTTCCAAGTTTTATCTTGTGAGATTCTTGTTTGTGTTTCCATAAATCTCTTATAGGCTCTTCAGGCCTCCACTAGGTATTTCAAAAGCACCAATGTACCACTTGGGTCATCCATATATTATCTGTCATCCTTCATGACCAATTTCCTTCCTTTTCCAACCATACAAACCTGTATTAGTGTCTGAAGCACCACTCCTTACATTGAAGTCATCACTGGTAACATGTTGTAGCTCATTTACAATCACTATGCATCTTTTTTTTTTTTTTGCCCTTTGTATTATATATTTAAATTTGATTATTTGGAGGTCACGATGTACCATGAATCATAGAAAAAACTGTTTTCAGTGGGGCAATATTGGTGTTAAAGAATAGGCATCAAAAAGCTATAAAACTACGCATATACGTTGACCCAGCAATACTACTACTTGGTCTCAACACCAAAGAGATAAAGGAAAAAGAGAAGGACCCATGCAAAAATTTTTATAGCGACTCTTTTTGTGGTGGCAAAGAATTGGAAACTGAGAGGATGTCCATCAATTGGGGAATGGCTGAACAAACTATAGCATATTAATATGATGGAATATTATTGTGCTGTAAGAAAAGATCAAGGGGATGGTTTCAGGAGAACCTGGGAAGATTTGTATGAACTGATGCAGAGTGAAGTGAGCAGAACTAGGAGAACAATTTACATAGTAACAGCAATATTGTAAAGATAATCAACTGTGAAAGACTTAGTGACTCTAATCAATACGCTGATCTATGAAAATTCCAAAGGGCTTATGATGAAAAAGGCCCTCTTCCACCAGATGGAGAACTGATAGACTTAGAATGCAGATTGAACTGTATTTTTAAAAATCTTTTAGAACATTACTAATGTGGAAATATGTTTAACATGAATATATGTGTGTGATATTGAAGTTCTTGCCTTCTCAATTAGTTGGAACTGAAAATAAAAATAAAATTTAATAAAAAATGAAAAAGAGAATGGGCTTTATGATCCAACTTTATCTCCTTCTCTTTAGTTCTGGATCCAAATTATTGCCCTTCTGCAGATCCTGTACATAAATCAATGGATTAACTCAACAGACTTTCTGTCTAGTTGCATGATATAGTCTGGTTTTGACACATTTTGGTTTTCTTGGGTGCATACGTAAGGCTATTGCTTCTTTTGCTGCATTATGTTTTTCATGAAGAAGGTTCTCAGAAATAAGAACTCTTGCAATCAGTTCTATTAAGCATATGCATTACATTCTGGGAAACAGAAGATTAACTTCCCTAAATTCTATTTGATACTGAATTCATTGATGCCTGGCGGTCCCCATCAGAGCTGGTGTCAGGTGGGACTACCTTCCCCCTTCCCTTTCCCAGAGCCTAATCCCAATCCCAACCTGGCAATGCCCCTTCCCCTCTTCCTCTTCTGACTATGCAGTGACTTCCCATTTATACTCCTGCTGGAAGGAACCCAGAATCTTCTCTCTTCTTAGGCCCACTGTCCCCTTCATAATGGAGGCAGAGTGCTCTTATAGGGCAAACAGCTCTGATGCGTCCTAAGGACTCTAAGGCCCTTGCCATCTTCCCCGTAACTACACCCTTAGGACCTCTGGATCTTCTCCCAAAGAGCCTATCTTCTCCTTGAAGCTGAACTCTCTTAAATGTATTGTCTTCCACAATTAGAGTGTGAATTCCTTGAGAACAGACTATCTTTTTACATCCTCAGAGCCTAGCATAGTGTTTAGCATATAGCAAAAATAAATGCTTTTTCATTCATTTGATTCATCCATTTAATTTCATTAATCCAAATTGGAATACTAGCATACTGAGTTAAAGGGAGCAGTCACCAGGTCCTTCTCAGTTCTACCTCTGCATTTTTTCTTGCGTTTGTCCCACCTTAGTACAGGCTATCATTATTATCTTTCATCTAGATTATTTCAATAGCCTACTAACTGGTATCATCACTTCTGGCCATCAGTGGCTCCATTCCAGCCTCCACACTACTGCCACATTAATCTTCCTAATGCAGAACTCTGATTCTCTCACTCCTCTGATTTTAAAACAAAACAAAACAAAACAAACAAATACTTCAATTGCCCTCATTGCTTCTTAACTAAAGTCTAAATATTTTATCCTGGGAGTCATGACTCAGTTATAACATAGTTCTAATCTACCTACCTAGGATTATCTCACACTACTTGCTGCCATGTAGTTAATTCTTTGGTCAAGTTAAATGACTTCTCATTCCCTGAGAAAATTTCACACTTTGCTTCTATGCATTAGTCTCTGCTTCTGTTGAGAATGATTGCTATCCTAGTCATTCTCTCATGTTTAGGATGACTTTCCTCTCCCTCTTCACCCATTTAACTCTATCAACCTTTAAACCTATCAAATATTTTATCTTTCATGAAGCCTTCCCTAATTTCACCATACAGAAGAGAGCTCTACTTCATACAGTATACTTGTTCTTTTCTTGGGTATCCAACACATTATAATTTGTTTATAGTTATTCATCACATGTCTTATCTTTTCAACTAGACTAGATATTTTCAAGTATAATAGGCATGAATGTGTGAGTACCTCTCCACTTTCTGTCTATGGGACCCTGAACCACTTCTGGTGGGTCTATGTATTTGGGCTTAGCGTTGAAGGACTTGGTGCTATGGGGTGATGCAGCAAGCTAGTCTCTTGGTCTCTCTCAGTGGTGGTGATAGGATATCTGCTAATTTAAAATGGGGCATCTTAACTTTTTTGGTATCATGCCTGGTGAAACCTATGAATCCCTTCTCAGATCCCTTCCCTACTGTCCATGTCTGTAATTGAAGGAAAGGCTAAATTTCAGTTAAAAGTTAATGAAAAAAAAGACAATTATTTTTTCATCCAAATTCATGGACCTCTGGGCAGGGGTGAGGTTGTGGATTCCACATTAAGAACTATTTGTTTTAAAAGGAGAATGGAAGATTATTTACCCTCACATTCCCTTCTTTCTCTTCTTCTCTTACTTCCTCTTGTTTTCCTCTTTTTGCTCTTCCCCCTCTCTTTCCCTCCTGTCTCTCTCTTCCATTTCCCTCTTTATCTCCTTCTGTCCTGTTCTCTGTCCCCCTCTTTCTCTCCTCTTTCTCTTCCTCTTCCTCTTCCCTCTCTTACTCCCTCTTCACTTTTTCTTCCCTTTCTCCTCTTTCTCTCTTTCTCTATCTCTGTCTCTGTCTCTGTCTCTCTCTCACACTCTCTCTATCTTTTCTTCTTGAGGGGGGTGGTATTCTCCTTAATCTTTGCAGAAATGGTGACTGTTCCACACATGGCAGCTAGAGCAGGGATCCAGGTGAGATTGACTAGAAGCATTGTTTTTGCCTCTTTGGCATTCTCTGAATGCCTTTTTGCATGGTCTTTACTGAAGCCTGAGTGGCACAACAGTCCTGAGATGGATATATCTAGCCTAGAGTTTGGTGCTTAATTCAGGGTTTCCCTCTCCCCAACAAATCCTCCTCCCTGGGGGTTAACAGCATAATTGCTAATGCTCTTTCAAATGTCCTAATTTCTTAGTTCCTCAATCTGCCCAACTCCCAACACCTGACTCTCTATTTGACTCTTAATTGCCAAATCTAATGACCTCTTCTCAGTCCTCATTCTCCTTTACCTCTTTGCAGCATTTAACACTGTTGGCTACTCTTCTGGGATATTTATTCTCTTATCTCTGGGCTTCCATAACACCGTTCTCTCTTGGTTGTCCTATCTGTCTGATCATTCTATCTTAGCTTCCTTTGTTGTATCTTCATCCATACCATTTCACACTGCAGGCCCTCTTCTCTTTTCTCATTTGGTTCTCTCATCAGTTCCCATGCATTCAGTTATCATCTCTGTTTTGATGAATTGCCAGATTGAAATATCCAGCACTAGTTTCTCTTCCAAGCTCCAGTTCCTCATTACCAAGTGCTTATTGAACATCTCAAATACCACACCTCCAAAATAGACCTCCTTATCAGAACCCATCCCTCTTAGAAGAACATCACCATCCCTCCAGTCACTCAGGTTTGAAACCTTGATGTTACCTTCAATGCCTCACTTTCCTCAATGCATATATTTAATCATTTGCCAAATCTTGTCACTCCTACCTTCAAAACATCTCTCCCTTTCTCTCTAATTTTTTAAATTAAATTTTATTTTCACACAAAGATTAACTCCCTATTGAGAAAGCAAAACCCCTGTTATACAATCAAATAAAACAAAATTTCTCATTGGCATATCTAAAAAGAGTCTCAATTTGCACACTGAATCTCTCATTTCTCTGTCAAGAGGTAGGCAGGATATTTCATCATAAGTTCCCATGAATTGTGGTTGGTCATTATGTTGATCAGAGTTACCAGGTTTTCTTTTTTATTTTGTTTTAATCAGTCAAGATCGGCCTTTTCACTCTCCTATCTCCCCTCCCCCATTGATAACACAAGAAAAATAAAACTCATTACAGAAATGTATAATCAATCAAAACAAATTTCCACATTGACTGTGTCCTTAAAAAAAAAAAATCTCATTCTACATTTGGAATCCTTCACCTCTTTATTAAGAGGTGGGTAGCATGTTTAATCATTAGTCTTTTGCAATCCTGGTTGGTAATTTTGCTGATAAGAGTTCAGCACAATAGTATTTTATACATTTATATACCATAACTTGTTGATCCATTCCCCATTTTATGGGCACTCCCTTAGATTCCCATTCTTTTTCATCCTCACAAAGAGCTATAAATATTTTTGTACATTCTTAGAATTCGTTTTGTTTAGAACTTTCTTTAGCCTACCATCTTGCTCCTTCTCCTTTTTTCCCTCCTATTTCCCTCTTGAGTGAAATATATTTCTGTACCTAACTGTGTGTGTATTCTTCCTTCTTTAGAGAAATACAGATGAGATTGAAGTTCAAGTGTTAGTATCTGCCCTCTATCTCCCCTCCTTGTTTGTACAGATGTCTCCTTGTACACCATCATTATGTGAGATAATTCCCCCCAACTTCCTTTCCCTCCCTCCACCCTAAAGGGTATTCCTCTTCTCTTTCCATTTTTTTCCTTAAAATCATCAAGGCATAACAGAACTACTTCGAATCTCATCTAATCGGATTCCTTCTATGAACCCTGATGATGTTAGGGATCAGAAGGGACACATATATCATTTCTTCATGTTTGAATGTAAGTAGTTTATTCCTGTTTAGTCCTTTATCATTGTTAGTCAAAGTTTAACTTCTCCTCATTCCTGTGTTTTTATTTTGAAGTCTCTCTGTAGTTCTGGTCTTTTCATCAAGAATGCTTGGAAGTCTTCTATTTCATTAAAATTCCATTTTCCCCTTGTAGCATTATTCTCAGTTTTTTTTTGGATAAGTTATTCTTGGCTGAAAGTTCATGTCCTTTGCCTTCTGGAATATCATATTCCAAGTTCTCTGCTTCTTCAGAGTGGTGGCTGCTAGATTGTGTGTGTTTTTATTTTGGCTATTGTTTTAGGAGGTGATGAATGAATTCTTTCTATTTTCATTTTGCCCTCTGGTTCTAAGAGATCTAAGCAGTTTTCTTTGAAGAGTTCTTAAAATTTCAAGCCCCCTTTTTAGTTATGGTGTTCAGATAGTTCACTAATTCTTAAAATTACCCCCTCCTGATCTATTTTCCAGATCAGACATCTTAGCTATGAGATACCTTAAATCTTTCCCTCCCTCCTTCCCTCCCTTTCTCTCTCTCTCTCTCTCTCTCTTTCTCTCTCTCTCTCTCTCTCTCTCTCTCTCTCTCTCTCTCTCTCTCCTTTTCACTTTGTTTTAATATTTTTTCTTTTTGTTTCCTCTTGGAATCATTGACTTTGATTTGGCTCATTCAAATTTTCAGGGAAGTTGTTGCTTGAGAAAAGTGTTGTACCTATTGTGCCAATCTGTTAATTCCCTTTCTGATGTTTTCTTCCATAGCTCTCATTTATTTTCCAATTTTCTCCTCAAGCACTCTCATTCTATTTATAAAAACATTTTTTTAACTCTTTAAAAAATTCTTGCTTCATCTCTTCTAGGAATTCTAGTTGAGTTTGTGCCCAAACTGTGTCTTTCTCTGAGGCAATAGTTGTAGATATTTTGGAGTCATTCTCTTCTGTGTTTGTGTCTTGTGTATCCTTTCCACCAGAATAGCTCATTATGGTGAAGTTCTTTTTTTTTCCTTCCCCTTTCTTCCCACCTATTTCCTGACTTTGGGCTTGCTTTTAAGGCTGTACTCTGCAGCACATCTGGAGAGAAGGTCTGTGATCTTATTTTTACTTTCTTAGAATATTGAGTATTCAATTATTCCAGGATGTCAGGGATAGGTTGGGGATCTATAAACTTTCAGCATTCCCCAAATCATCTAATCTAGAATAAAGTCTGATTGCTACCCTTCTGGTTTGAGCTTTGCAAGTTCCTGACCTGTGTTTAAGTCTGTACAAGAGTGGACTGCTGCTGGACTCTGCCCCTAGTCAGTTAGCTGGAAAGTTCTGTTGGCTCAGAGCACAAAATTATAGGCTCCCCTTAGGTATGAGATTTCCCCCCCCTTGGTTATTATTCCTTTGCAGGCCAGGCCAGATTTTTTTTTTCACTTTTTAAATCTACTTTTATTTCTCTTCCTCCTCACACACAGAACTTAAGGTGTCTCCACACACCACAGTTCTTGCAGTTATAAATTGCTTTAGGTTGGTCAGGTACCTTTTTTATCATTTGATCCCTAAAAGTGTGTTGGCACTGAGATAATGACAGTTAAATCAGTGTTAAATCAATAAAATATTTACATAGCATAGCACATTAAGCTTTAGAGACACTTGGGAGATAAAATCACATCAGAACAGGACAAGACCACCATTATTACACGTTTTGAATCAGCTATTTACAGGTCCCTAATATGACATGTCTATGTCTGCACACTGGTCCAACGGGGCAGGCAAAGGCAAAAGGCAGTTACTTTGGGAACATTAAACATTACGATTTGGAAGCACATTATTATGCTACCCCAAATGTCATGTACCACCCTTAATTGCTCCAAGGTGGTCTCAAATTCTAGAATGGCAGGTCTAGCCGATACTCCAGGAAGGGAGACCCTGCTTTGCACATGAGGCATAAGCCACACCATATCACAGCTTCTTCTGTTGGCTTCTGAATGTTCTCTTCTCTCAGTATACCACCCAGGGCCTTTCTACCCTGGAACAGCACTGTCATGTACAGGCATCTTTCCCATTCTGCCTTGAATCTGTGATCACAGTGTGGGTAGTGGGTGACAAAGCTACTGATTGGTATCTGTCCTTCTCCCTGTGCCCCAGCATGGGTTTAGTGATATCCTGGCATCAGTCTGAGACTGCCTCTTGCCCCAGTATACAACCTTTCCCTCAGCACTGTAGTGTTCCTTGAATTGCTTCCTTCAGGCCTGACCCATCCATTTCCTTATACCAAGCTGGACTGGACAAAGGATTCATTGTGACTTTTTTTTTTCCCCTGAATTTTCTCCTCTGGACTTGGTCTGATACATTTTCTAGAATGTGGAGAGGAACTCACTTCATTGCTTCCAGTCACTCTACCATCTTAGCCCTGCCTCCATCCCTTTCTACTGCCTTTTGCCACCCTACCTCTGGGCCTCTATTTATATAGATTATTGTAACAGCCTTCTAGTTGGTCTTCCAGTCTCAAGTCTCTTCACTCTAATTCATTCTCTACACAGCTGTCAAAATTATTTTTCTAAAGTGATCTGATCATTTTACCCCATTACTCAATAAACCCCAGCATCTCCCTATTACCTCCAGGAAGCTACTAGAAAGACCTGTTTGGCATTTAAAGCTTTTCACAACATGATTCCTTCCTACCTTTTCAGTCTTCTCACACATATTTCTCCTCCACATAATCTACTGACCTTGTTATACCTCCTACACAATATTCCTACTCTCACCTTTGCTCTGGCTGTCCTCCAGCCTGGAATGCTATCTTTCTTCACCTCTGCCTCATAGAATCTCTGGCTTCTTTCAGGACTCAGCTCTAATTCCACTTTATGTAAGAGGTTTTTCTTGGTTCTAACACCCCTCCCCCAGCACCCCAGCTGCTGATGCTTCACCCATAAGGTTAGCTTCCATTTACTCTATAAGGATCTTGTACACACCAATTTATGTTCGTGTTATCTCCTTCATTAGAATGTAAGCTCCTTGAGGGCAAGAGCTATTTTCTTTTTTATTTGTATCACCTGTGCTTAGAATAGTGCTAAGTATATAGCAAGGACTCAACAGATTCTTGCTTATTGATTGATCAGAGACAACTTTGTGAGTCTGAGAGGTTGGGGTCTCCTGACTGCACTATGGGAGATGCTTCATACAGCCACAACAATTTTTTGTGGCAGTAAAGATGACTACCAATAAGAAGAGGAACCCCATCTCTGGTCTGGCTTGCTAGAAGAAATGAGCTTGAGGGAAATGGTGCAGAGTTAAGTCAAAGGTAAAATGTCAATTTATCAGTTGGACAAAATGTGTCATGTTTTGATGTTTTAAGTATCAGCCTCCCAGGTGAGAATATAAGTTATTGCTTCAAGTTTAAGTCACTGT
>CM053586.1:203235326-203256987 GCA_028646515.1 Pseudochirops corinnae
AAAGTATTTGCAGATCCTATACATGATTGCACGCCACCATGGGGGGGGGGAGGGGAGGGGAGAAAATCTGGAACTCAAGTGATTGTGGAACTGAATCTTGTAAATTAAAAGTAAATGAGTAAATAAAAAAAAAATAAAGTTAATCATCACACACACACACACACACAAAAAGAATTCCTTTCTATTTCTCTTTTTTTTGGGGTAACATGAACCAAACTTAAACTTTCAGTGATTGTACCTGGGGCTCCAGAGTCAAACATTAAGATCTAGAGAAGTAAAAAAAAATGCACGTTACTAGCTGTGTGACCTTGGGCAAGTCACTTAACTCCAATTGCCCTGCCTTCCTGCCTCCAAAAAAAAAAGCAAAAAAAAGATGCTCTTGATTCACCCTTTAGGGATCAAGATCCCCCAGACTTGAACCTGTTATACATGTGTACATCCAGAGTTAGGAGTCTCTGAGAGGGAGACTAGAAGGCTTTCTGTGTTGTTACACTAGCTTTTTTGAAGGAGCTTTGTTTCACACATGTTTTATTGTTGTTCATTTGTTTTTCAGTCATGTCTGACTCTCTGTGACCCTAATTGGGGATTTCTTGGCAGAGATACTGGAGTAGTTTGCCATTTCCTTCTCCAGCTCATTTTTACAGATGAGGAAACTGAGGCAAACAAGGTTAAATGACTTGTCCAGGGTCACACAGATAGTAAGTTCCCGAGTCTAGATTTGAACCCAGGAGGAGAGGTCTTCCTCATTCCAGGTCTAGTGCTCTATTCACTATGCCACTTTGCTAGCTGTCCTATGTGTCACATGTAGTAAACATTTGTTGAAGGAATAGGAAGATAGGATTTGATTTAAGTTCACCTAATATTACTAAAATGAAAAGAAAACTTTTAAGTGTAACAGATTCTTTAAGACACAGTATATTTCTCTTAAAGCCATAGAATCAGAATTTTAGGTTTTGAAAGAAACTTAGCAGTCATTTACTCTCCAGCTCTCTCTCAATATTGTTGCCTCCTATCTATATAACCTTGGAGAATTTACTTAACCTTTCTGGGAGCCAGTGTCCTCGTTTTTAAAATGAGGGAGTTAGAATAGATCATGTCCAAGGTCCTTTTCAGCTTTAGCATTCTATGATTTATTAATTGTGTAGAAATATCAACAAAACAGCCAGGTCTGTTGGTAGGGTTCTGTGGACTCAGTTGCCAAGTCAAGGGACTACATCGACAAGTCTGACTGAAAGTCAACATGGGTATAGAGCCTGGGACAGCTCTACTGTGGTGCATGTTGTGTGTTTAATTTTGATTGCCAATTTTGCATCCAAGTCTTAGCTTCTAGGAAGTCACTAGGTGGGTAGTTAGATTTGGTGTGGACCTATGAGTTCATCTACATAAAGAATTTATGGAAACTTCCTCCATCCATGCATATTTACAACTCATTTGTAAGTTAGGGTCTTGGAGAGTTTGCAGGGACACTGAAAGCATGAGTGACTTGACTACAGCCACATAGCCAGCATGTGATAAAGGCAGGATTTGAACACAGGTCTTCCTGACCCCAAGGATAGCCATACACCATCATTTTATGAGGTATGATTTAATTAAAAACCAGACATGGAAAAAAAATCTCTGGACTTCCCTTCTAAAGTAATGAAATGAGTCCCTCATTTGGTAACCTATGTTGGTTTTGGTAATGTTACTGTCAGAGAACATTAGCATGCTTGTCAGAAAGTAGAATGTGTAGATGGCCCTAATTTGTTTTATCCTCTTATCTGTTAATTTATATTGTCATTAATCCTCAAATTATCACTACGTAATTCACGAAGAAAGAATAAAAATGAAATCACTGAGCCAGAGGCTGCCTTCCTACCCTAGTTAGAGCTTGATCTGGTATTCTTTTTGTAGTTACTTTACATACGCAAAGAGCATGGAATCTGGCCCATGAATATCATCTATGGAAAATGTTTTATGACAGCTTTGACGGCAGAATAGCTCTGCTATTGCTTTTTCTTGGGAGACGAAAGCTTGTTAGCTTTGGAACAGATCCTCTCTACCCTGACGGGAAAGAAAGTCCAAGTGCAAAGCAGTCACATTCAGAAATCAGACTTCAAGTAAGCCCAAGATTTACTTGGTGCCCGTCACAGGGATAAGGTGTCATGTTAACACCTCAGTAGCCGTGTCAGCTGTAAAGAGGAGGGAGTGAGAGTCAAGACCCTGGGATAACTACCTTCTTTATTTTTGGTGCCACCTTACTGTCTGAAACAGCAGGACACATTTTTAAGTATAATCTGTATCTCTAATATTTTCTCAATAACTTTCTTAAAGTCTAGGGAGGATAATCATAAATCAAACGCTGATGTTGTAGTATTTGCTGAAAATTTAACAATTGACTCAAGGCAGTAGGAGCTGGCTATAGTTTCCTTGAAGGGACTACAAACATAACTCTCTATTCCTAATGCTACAAGCATTACATGAATACATATACTTCTCGTAGGGAAAGGATCTACAATTGGAGTCTTATTGGGTCAGAATGAGTCAGAAGATTGTAAAGGTCCCCAGCAGCTCAAGTCTGAAATAAGCGGATCAAATAAGAGTATTGGAATAAAAAGATTATGGCTCATGGAAAGCCTGATTCTAATCTACTGACATTTTTTATCCCTTTGCTTGTAAGGGCTGGTAAAGTCTTCCTCTTTGCTAATCCTTTTAGCAATTTTAGCTAATCCTTGTACGTCAAAGCAGGGACTTAGAATGCTATAGCAGACAGAAAACATGAATAAATGAATGAAGAAGCATTAAATGCTTACTATGTGCTTGGTACATAGTGGGAAAAGCTGGGGGTACAAATAGCAAAACTAAACATACATAAAGGGCAGCTAGGTGGCATAGTGGGTGAAGTGTGAGGCCTAGAGTCAGGAAGATCTGCATTCAAATATGGGTTCAAATACTAACTAGTTGTGTGACCCTGGGCAAGTCACTTAACCTTGTTTGTCACAATTTCCTCATTTATAAAATGAGCTGGAGAAGGAAATGGCAAATTACTCCAGTATCTTTGCCAAGAAAACCCCAAAAAGGGGTCATGAAGAGCAGGACATGACTGAAAAACAACTGAACAACAACAAAAAAACCCCATACAAAAAATCTAAGCAATTCCTGGTCAAAGAATTCACACTATAATTTGGGGAGATAATATGAATAAATTGTAGGACAAATAGAAAGGCCCAGAAGTTTTAAAGGTTCAGCCACAGGGTAGATGGTAAGGCCCAGGGGTTTTTAGGTTGCATTTGATGGTAAAATGACAGTGCCCCAGGATCTGGGGGGCATAGCAAGAAGGCGAATAGATAGACTTGGATGATTTTTAGGATGCGGTTTGATGTTACTTCATCTCACTGAAAATTTTGTCCTTGGGACTCTACTCTAGGACAGGACATCCCGGAGGTCATTGAGAGGAAGGGTGAAGGGAAGATCTGCTCTTGGTTCCTCCTAGATGCAGGGCCAATAGAAAATCCTTGGGAGATGGTATGAAATAGTTTATTGATAATGGTGTAACTAGGGTTAGGAATGGCCAGGACATGACCTTAAGGTGACAATATCTGGGGATGAAGGAGTAGACGTGCTTTTTCCACACAGAGATTGTCCAGTTTGCTATCTCAATGGCTCATTGTCCTCTGTCTCCCTTCCCTTCCTTCCTCCCTCCCTCACCAATACTGTTTAGTTTTTTGTCATTGTATCTCCAACACTTAGCAAAGTGTCTGGCGCATAGTAGGTGCTTAATAAATATTCATTGAACTGAATTAAAATCAAATCAATGAAGTCAATGGTTGGGGAGGGGAAAGTGTGCATTCTCTGAGTCCTTGAATATAATATCCCTTGACTCATGCAATTTATTTTGAGAAAGAAGAAGGGAGAAAGGTCCTACCATCAGCAACATATGGAGGCCAATCTATATTCTACTTGCATAGGTAATTTTTGCCTTCCGACAGAAGAAGCACTTTTCTTCCTGTCTCTGAAATGTTTTTGTATAAGAAGAGAACAGTTCTGTGGTGGGAGAAAGAGCAGGATCAAAGCTACCCTAGAATAAATCTAATCAGTCTCACAGACAGTGGTTTTTCAGTGATGTGGGGAAGAAGATGGTTATCAAGTTAATGCAAATAGATGAATCTTTCATGTGGTTCTTTTTTTAAGGGGGTGTGGTGGGGAAGGGACTGGATCTCCGATTTCATTGGTATAGGAAGCAGCTGGTGAGGAACTTCCTCTACCAATGTAGATTATCTGCAACCAATATTTTTAGAGGGCCACCTAGGTGGCTCAGTGGATAGAGCTCTGGCTTTGGGATCAGGAGGACCTGAGTTCAAATCTGGCTGCAGACACTTACTGTCTATGTGACCCTGAGTAAATCACTGAACCTTGTTTGCATCAGTTTCCTCATGTGTAAAATGAGCTAGAGAAGGAAATGACAAACCACTCTTTCTTTCCCAAGAAAAATCCAAATGGGTCATGAAGAGTAGGACACAACTGAATGACTAAACAACAACATACTTTTGGAGCATTGCCTGGGACACTGACAAATTAGGCGACTTGGTCATACAGCCAGTAGAGGTAAGACCTCAATGCAGATCTTCCTGATCCAAGATTAACACTTTATCCACTATGCCAAGCTGTGTCATAAGGTTGAACAGATACAATTCCCCATATGGAAGGAGCTGGAGAGTCTGATTCTGGGTGAGAAATGATGGCATGTTATGGGAGGGTCTCGAAGGGGCTGTGGAGCACGTGTAGACCTTGTAATTGGTTCACGTCTGCTAACCATGTGATGGACAACAGCCTCTTGGATTAGCTGCAGTGTCGAATTGTAGATGAGGGCAACTTCAAAAAGACATTGATTGGCTTCAGCCTGACTCTTATTCGGACTTCTGTTCTAAGTTTAACCCCTTCATTAATATTGACCTGTGAGAGACAATACTGAAAGGGAAAGACATTGGGTCCCAGCTATCCTAGGCCAACATTTGATCCCATGAATATGAGTCTCCATTTTTGGTCTGCTTTAGTGATTTGTTTTTTCATTTTCAATGAAGGAGATTTATCTGGAGGTCCATCCTGGTACCTGGTGATTTTCAAAAGGTCAGGAGAGATAACTTACAAGAGCCCATGAGTTGAGTCCATGCTGAGTTTTGTGGCCAGTCCTGCACGAATTCTCCATGTAGAAAGAGTAGTACTTCAGGATCTAGCCTGATAGTAACTGAGACAAGGAATTATATGGCAGTGATGCCTCCTTAGGATGTGAACTTTGTGAGACCTATCCTATGTAGAAATTGTGCTAAATTTCAACCCACTCTTCCTAAAGATGGTATAGAAAAGAGTGAGGCCTATTGTATGGAGCAAGAATAGGAGGGAGGGAGAGTTGTATTTCTTTTCTTACCATATCTTTGGCACAAATATTCCTTTGTAAATACTAATTAGTGTTACCTGGTTAAATGGAACTGAGGAGTGAATCACTGATAGCTAGTAGTAGGGAGAACATAACTAGTGAGTGATTATGCTAATAGCATTGGAGAGGGACATCTGTACTCCTAGAAACCTAAGGGAGAGATGTATCCAGCCTTGCTCTGGGACAGTGTAATGGTAATGGAAATGTGAAGATCTTCCCTGCTCCTTAGTAAGCCTAGAGGAATTTGAAGACCTTGCCTGCTTTGAAAATAAATTCTGCCCCCTAATAGGCTAAATGTAGTCACACGAAGCCTGTGGTGGGAGGAGTTTGCTAAAAGGTAGAACACAGCCCACAGGAAGCTGGGAGTCAGAGCTAGAGAGATGGTGGGAGAAAGAGGAAGCTCAGGCAAGGAGTTAGTCAGGTTTGTGAGTAAATATTGATCTTATTGTGGGAAGGCTAAAGGATGCTGTGGTTCTCTGTGTTGTTATGGCTTATTAACTTCTTTGCTACTATGATGGAATCAGTTTCCTAGTGTTGGGATTTGGTTTTCTGGTGTCTGAATAAATGTTTTGCTTCTGTTCTCTATGTTGAGAGCTTGTTATATTTTGCCATATTTATAGTTGTTAAGGGAATTTTCTTACCTTACCTTATACTTACTTCAACTCCTGGTCTATAAGCCTCTCCACTCTGAGAGCCACTTCTTCGGATGAATATCCGGCAGTGAATTATCAGGCTGCAATCACAGAACGCTCCCCCACAGAACACATGCTGCACCGTGATGTTAGTTTCAATCGTTTATTATTCTATTACTATCTCACTCTTAACACACCTTATCTATTATTTGCTAAACATGCTAGCGTGCAAGACCCAAAAGACAATGGCCGAAAGACTCTTCCGGCTGCCGTTCCTTTTATCTTATTCCTACTGCCTCCCCTTTAGGGAGTGGCGACTGCCGACTGAGCCTATTGCGTACCGCCCCGAAGCTGAGGAGGCATCTCTTGTTCCACCCCAACTCGATTCCGTCAGAGAGGCAAGGACCTCAACTCCGGCTCCAGGCTGCCACGTAGCACTCGACAGCTGGTCGCCTTTTGCCTGTTAAGGAACTAGGCCTTACAATAGTAATGGTCAGTATATTTGTAGTGACCATGGGCACTTTTAGGGACACCTTTTGTGAAAGGTACCTTATCTGGTTTACTTAGCATTTATTTATTTATTTTTAATGGTGTGACCTTCAGTATTTAGGTTGCATAGCCATTTTGAGTTTATTGTGGTATTCAGTATGTGTTGGTCTAAATATAGTTTTTGTTATACTGCTTTTCAGTTTTCTCAGCATGTCTTGTAAAATATGAAGTTATTTCCCAGGCGTTTTATGCTCTTGGGTTTTTTGAGCACTAGGATATTAAGTTTATTTCTTATTCTTTTATTTTCTCTATTCCACTAATCTATTTTCTATTTTTTTTTCTAGCCAGAACCTGATAATTGTGATGATTACTACTTTACGCTATAATTTGAGGCCTGGATGGTCTATTCTTTGGAAGCATAATATTTATCACTGACTGAGTAAAAATATTAATTTCAAAACTCCATTTCCAGCCCTGATACTTCCTGAGCTCTAGATTTATATTTTAAATTGCTTGCTAGACATCTTAGCCTGGATGTGTCACTGATACTCCAATCTTTACATGTCTCAACTCACATTTTTTTTCTCATTTTTTTTTTTTACTCAAAACCTTTCCTTCCTCATAACACTTTTAATAATAACAACATACTCCCAATTGTATTTCAAAATCTCAAAATAATTTTTGACTTTTCTCTATCCCACATGTTTTGGGGTAGCCAAAAACTTATGACTGGTTAACAACCAGTGGGTTAAGGAAGGTTAGTCTTAATGGTACATTTAAGAATGAAAGTAAATTTTTGAATAAAAAAAGAGAAAAAAATCTCATATTCAGGTACCATTGATAGCTCTAAAAAGGGACAATGGGAGGAGGAAGAAAGGGATTGGCTAGCACCAGGGAAGGTCATCTTTTCTCTGGAAAAGAGAAGGGTAGAGGGAAAAAATGACAATTTCACCTTCCTGGTTCACCCATTTGTTAGTTATCATTGTCTTGCTGTCCCAGTAAACATTTGGTCATCTCTTGCTGCCATGATCAAACAACCCCTACCAGCTTTACTTTTTTTTTCTTTTTGGAGGGGAGAAGGTAGGGTAATTGGGGTCAAGTGACTTGCCCAAGGTTGCAGTAAGTATTAAGTATCTGAGGTCAGATTTGAACTCAGGTCCTTCTGACTCCAGGGCTGGTGCTTTATTCACTGTGCCACCTAGACACACCCCCTACCAGCTTTAATGGCCCAATTGAAGTCATGTCACTTCTTTCCTCTTCCTTATTCAATGACCATTTGAAGCTGTGTCACCATCTCTCTTCTTGGATGAGTTTGCAGTCACTTTCCTTTGTTCTCCTCCTCTTTCTGCCCAGGAGCTTGCTCTACCTCAAGGTCAGTCAGGGGCAAGACCACAGGAAATTGGGCAATGCTGAGTGAATCCCCTAACAAGCAAAGATGTTCTGTTCCCTGGTAAAGTTTTCCTGTTGGGTAGGAGGTTTGTACTAAGAATGGATTCTCTCCCTCCCCCCTCCACCAACACACATACCTTAGACTATTTTTTCTTTTCCTTTTTTCTTTTTTGTCATTATGAACTTGACAAATATGAACATTTCCCTAAACAGAGAATAGAATATAAGGGCTATAAAATGAAACTGAGCCTCCAATTTCATACAGCTTGAGGTTTTAAAAAAATATATTTCAACTTTGACACTGCCATGCTTGTATGTGATTGCATCTGAGTTTTTATCTACTCTCTTCTGTGTATTTAGAAAAAATATTCACTGATGTTTTTTCTATCTCTTCTTTCATGTTTAATACTGCTGTTGCTCATCCTGACTCCTTCCTCTAATTCTCCCCATCCTCTCCAAAAATAAAATTCCTGCCTTGTAACAAGTTAAGTATTGTCACACAAAACAAATTCACACATTAGCCATGTCTGAAAAAATGTATATCTTATTTGTACCTCTTGCCCTGTGCCAAAAGGTGGGAAGCATGATGCATCATCAGTCTATCTATGACTATTATTGCATCAATCCTAATTCTTAAGTCTCTCATAGTTGTGTCCTTTACAATGCTTTAGGTATTGTGTTATAACCCAATTCCCCAACCCATTCCCCAATTAAGGGCAATCTTATGGTACATATTACCTTTGGAATGTGGTTCTAGAATAGTGAAAAGAATGCTTAATGCAGCCTTGCATGACTGTATGAGGGAATACCTTGGTCAGAAAGCTTTGAAGCGCAGAGATAGTTTTCATTCTGCTTTGAGAGAGGATTGACTTGGAGACTGATTCTAGACACGTGAGGAGATAAAGAAAGACTGTGGAAGGCAAATAAGTAGGCAAAGGCATTTCCTCAGCATGTTCCTTTATTTTCAGCTTGCTTCACTCAGAAACTTCCGGAAATTTCCCCTTCAGTGACACTGGGACCTCTCTCTTCATTAAACTGATAGTTCATCTCCCTCCCATCTAAAGAATTTACTCACCCTTTTGTATTTTCAGGTATAATCTAATCTGAATTTCTGATTTCTGTTTGCTATTTGATGAACAGATAAGTTTATTTGCTATATACTTTGGGAGATTTTTTTTGGTGAAACTGTGGTAGGAGCAATAGCCCAACCATTCTCCCATGCAGTGGCAGGCTAGTTTTCCCTTAAAAGGTATTCAGACATTTCCCCAGACTTGGCTGATTTAGGGAACTAAGGGCTCGGACAATTGACATCACTTCCAATTGTCTGGGTACAAAGCAGCCATAAGGAACTGGAGGAACTCTCAGATGCTTGGCTGGTGAATCTCAGTTGGAACTTTGCTAAGCCAAACCAACTGGAGTGGTCCTTAATGCCTATTCTTTTTTAAAATATCCTTCTCCAGCTGTGGCTAAGTAAGTTTTCTTTTTGTAACAATTTAATGACCTATGAGTGCCTAATTTTATTCCAATATAGAACCTAAACTACTAGAGGACTAGCCCCAGTCAGGCCCAGCCCAGAACAATTAGTGTAATCTTGTAGGACTGTCACATGATGAGCTACAACTATCTCTTCTACATTGCAGAGGTTAGGGGAAATGCACCCCAGTGACCTGGAAAATCCACGTGAAATTTTTTTGGCCCTCCCTTTGTTCCAGAGAATAAGTCTGAATTACTATGGTTTAAAAAAATAAAATATGTTGCTCTTATACAATGCTATTATATGCTTATACAATACATATATTTTATGTATTTCAGAGTTTCTAAATGTTTTCTGTGTTATCTGCAACTTCCACAAAACTCCCCCCAAATTCCCATTTAATTTTTTGTGCCAACCCATGATATAGTGAGACCATGATGGGGAAAGTTGTGGTATGGAAGGGGTAACTGTAGTTGAAGTGGGGGATAGGCAGAGCAGAAGCAGGTAATTCTGAAGGAACCTTTATGCTTCTGGCAGGGCTTTTGGTATTGTCTCTAAAGAAAGTGGTTGCTTACTGTAAGACACTTCCTGGGAGATTAAAGAGAAAACTGCCTATGGCCATTCAACAAGAATGTGAGCATACTCTGTGTCTTTAAAAATACTTAGAAGATAATTGTGTTGAAGAAACCTTGAAGATAATTACATTAGTCTGTGATTTAGGCCCTCCAGTTTTATTGGGCCATCCATCCTGGAAATTTAAACCTCTTCCAAGTTCTTCGAGTGGATTACTTCAAAACTTGGTTTACTTTTAAAGCAGTCTGGGGAAACTGAATTTTTGGGAATGGAAAAAGAGATTTTCCTTTATTAGAAAAAACCAAATTCATAAGAGCTAGTTGTGCTCAGCCCTAGCTGAGGCAGAAGCTTCAATCAACTTCAATTAAAATTCAGATTCAATCAACTTCAGGGAGGTCTGAAAAAAGTTCCCTCTCAGCTTTAAGGGAATCATCTTTAAATAAATAAATTGTTTTTGTTTTGAATGGGTTTTTGGAAATGATGATGCAGCTGAACCAGGAATCCCCAGTTCTATAATTGTATATAGACATAGCCAACCTCTGAGGAGTGGCATGAGTTACCCCAACGAGGAGAGAATGCTAACAATGGCAGAGCCTTAAAATTTTAGGATTGCCTAACAGCTATGTTGAGTAAATTGAGTTTTGTTTGTCTTTAAATTTGGAATTTGAGAAACCAACCACAATTTTGCCACAAGGATTTTCTTGTGACTCTGTGCAGGCCATTGGGGGTGGCACTTGATAGGACAATGTTAAGTGCTCCCCAGGAGCCCAGAGATAATTCTTGAATGGATATGAACAAATGTTCTAATTGTACCCCTTTTATTTATTTTATTTAAAGGTAAAAATTATAAATCTATTTATAACTTGAAATATAAACTTATAAGCTATTTGTTTTTAAACTTACTTAATTTTTATTTTAAAAGAGTATTGATCACATTATATTCTAAGAACAGTAAGAAAAAATCCATACAAGAAGAAAATGGAATTTTCAAACAAGATGTGAACTAGATTATTTATTTTCTAAGGGAAAAAACCCCCACAAGATTTTATATTTAATTTATAGACACCATATTAGTGTTCTCAAGGAATATAATTTAAAATTCCATTATGAAACCCATAATTCTACCTCTTCCTTTCCCCTTCTCCCTGTGCGTCCCTCTTTCTCACCTCTTTCATTTTCTTTAAGAGATCATCCTAACATAATTGACACACTCATGCCCTCTGTGTATACTCTTTCTAATTGCTCTAATAATTATCATAAAATGATTAGGAATTACATCTGTTTTCTTCCCATAAAGGAATGCAAACAGTTTAGCTTTATTGAGTCCCTTTTCATTATTCTTTCATGTTTAACTTTTTATGCTTGTGTTTGTGTTTATCTCATGTTTGAATGTCAAATTTTCTCTTCAGCTCTTGTCTTTTCATCAGTAATGGTTGAAAGTCCTTTATTTCATTAAATATCCATTTCCCTCTTGAAGGATTATACTCAGTTTTTCGAGGTAGGTTATTCTTGGTTGTAGTCATAGTTTTTTTGCCTTCTAGAATATCATATTCCAAGGCTTCTGTTTCTTTAATGTGGATGCCATCAAATCTTACATGATTCTGACTATGAATCTGACTATTTCAAGATATTTGAATTATTTCTTTCTGGATGCTTGAACTATATTCTCAACCTATGGGCTCTGGAATTTGGGTATAATATTCCTGGGAGTTTTCATTTTGGGATCTCTTTTAGGAGGTGATCAATGAATTCTTTCAATTTCTATTTTACCCTCTGGATCTAAGATATCAGGGCAGTTTTCTTTTATAATTTCTTGAAATATGATTTCTAGGCACTTTTTTTGATCATGGCTTTCAGATAGTCCATTAATTATTAAATTGTATCTTCTCAATCTGTTTTCCAGGTCACTTGTTTTGCTGATAAGATATTTCACATTTTCTTTCATTTTCTTTTCCTTCTTTTGACTTTGTTTTGTTGTTTCTTGCTGTCTCGTGGAGTAATTAACTTTCACTTGGCTACTTTTAATTTTTAGGGAATCATTTTTTTCAATGAGCTTTTGTCCTCTTTTTCCATTTGGCCAATTCTGCTTTCTAAGGAACTCTTCAAGAGAAGTTTTTTTCCTCCTTTTCTGTTTGGCCTATTTTGTTCTTTAAGGAGTTCTTTTCTTCAGTGGATTTTTGTGTCTCTCTTACCATTTGGCCTACTCTGGTTCTTTTAAGGTGTTATTTTCTTCAGTCTTTTCTTGTGCTTCCATTACCAAACTATTAATTCTTTTTTCTTTTTTAATGATTTTCTAATCTGGTGGCCTTTTATCTTGCTTTCCTCCAGGCAGGAACTATAGTCATCATTGGAGAAAGATATACAAGTTCCTAGAGATATTTATCCATGTCTTCCCTCAAGCTGTTTGTCTATATGTTTAGACAGCCAATGTGGATAATATATATCATATGTATCTCACATAAATATTTTACAAGAGGCAGCTAGATGGCACTATATATGTATGTATGCACGTATGTGTATACATATATGTATATATAGGTATGTAGACATGTGTGTATATATACATGTATATATATGCACGTGGGGGGGGGGGTTGGACCTGAGTTCAAATTGGCCTCAGGCACTTAATAGCCAGGTGATCTAGGCAAGTCATTTAACCTTTGTCTATCTTATTTCCTTATTTGTACAATAGGGACAATAATTGCACCTACCTCCCAAGGTTGTTATGAGGTTAAGATAGTATTTGTAGAGATTTTCAAACTATAAAACACTATATAAATGCTAGCTATTATTATCTTACATGGGTATATCTGGGTATACATCTATATTTTGCTATCTCAGACAGGCAGCACAAACCTTACATATATGTATATATTTATACAAATAAATTATGTACAGTAATGTAGTAATTTCTGCAAGTTCTATAGTCTCGGACCTTATTGGTGAGCAGATTTGATCAGTTGGAATTGGTGCTTCTATAACCTACTCTCATGATCAAGTTAATAACCAAAGATATAAACATATCTTGGGTCAGGTTCATACTCCCTGGGGTGTATGCCTGTTTATCCTTCCTCTGAGCCCATAGTCTATGCATGCTTATGCTAATAGTATACCCCTAAGGCCAGTGTGGTAACAATATCTCAGCCTTGACTAAACTGAAATTCTTAGTATGAGGAAGAAAGTACCAGTTTGAAATCCTCCAGGGAACCCATAATAGTACAAAATATCTGGAGTCTATAACATATGCCTCTCTGAAGAAATAGCATACATTTCCCATCCAACATTAGGCCATTTCCTAGAGAATGGCTTGCTCTCCTTATTTGTTTTGGCCAAATCTTTCACATTACCCAATATCTAGTATTTCTTTTTCTTGACATCAGCCCCAATTCTCACCCTTTCAATAAGCTACATGATTTTAAGCTGTGTTAGTGAATCAACCTGGTGTTTAAGTATTTGTTAGAGTAGGTAGGTGACACTATAGTGTATAGAGCGCTGGACCTGGAGTCAGAAGATCTGAATTCAAATCCAGTCTTAGGCATTAGCAGTATGACCTGGGGTAAGTCACAACCTCTATTTGCCTCAATTTTCTAGACTGTAAGGTGAAGATATGATGTACCTTACAGAAATGATGTGAGGAACAAATGAAATACCATTTGTAAAAGCACTTAGCACAGTGTTTGGTTATATAGTTGGTACTTAATAAATGATTGTTTCCTTTTTTTTCCCCCTTGTGATCTAGGCAACTCACACCAATGAAGAGAAAGGATGGAGGACTTGGAGAAGCTGGGTGTGCTCTCATGTTGGTCTTGAGACCATTATACTTGAGGTCTTAGTGCATATCCTGATTTGTCCTTCTCTGGTGGTCCCTGATTCTTCCCCCAAAGTATCTCATATTAAATTTTGCACTTCATCATGTGTGAGTTAAAATAAATTTTAATAAAGGTCCACTGTTTTTATACCTGGCTGTTTTATGCTTTTGTTAAAAAAAATATAAAGTGCCATAATTATGACTAAAAGACTAGAATGAAAACTGACTCTCTGAACTGGATGGAATTTATGAAAAACCAGACATCTTAAAATTCTACTTTAAGTTTCACCTTTTTTTCATTTTGTTTTTTGCTAAAGCTAAATATTCCCTTATGAGCAACATGACCATAACAGAATTTGTCTTTAAGAGAATAAATGTAAAACCTATAGAACAGGCAATGTCTGCCTGGTCAACCCTGGATCATGTGTAAGTTTCAACAGAAGAGGAATGATGTAATTTGATTTCAAAGATCCGTAGTTGGAACACTGTGTTCAGATTGGAATAGGACCCATGGGGGCAGTTCTTAGTTTTTAGGATCACATACCAGGATTTAGGCCAATTTTAGTGTCTACTAAAGATCTATACCCATTGGGAATCTGTTCATTCCTTTTTATGGGATTTGTTCTCCTGTACTTCATGACTTGGTATTTAGAGGCTTCTTCCCGCCCTCAATAAGACCCTTTTCTCTTTTGATACTGCCACCTCTTTGGTACCATCTCACACCTGGACTGCTATAATAGCCTAATATTACAGTCTGTCTGACTCAAGTCTCTCCCCACTTCAATCCATCCTCTAGCCACTAAAGTGATTTTCGTAAAATGCAAGTCCAATCATGTCACCACTCAATTCAATAAAATTCAGTGGTTTTCTGTTGCCTTCAGGATCAAATATAAAATTCTCTGTTTAGCATTCAAAACCTTTTATAACCTATCCCCCTCCCACCTTTTCAATTGGGCAGCTAGGTGACTCAGTGGCCAAAGTACTGGGCCTGAAGTCAGGAAGACATCTTTAGCTTCCTTAAATCACAGTTAAAATCCCTTCTTTTACTAGAAGACTTCCTCAATCCCTCTTAATTCTATTGCCTTCCATCTGTTAGTGATTTCCTATTTATCTCTTATATAGCTTGCTTGGTATAGATTTGTTTGCATGTTGACTCACCCACTAGACTGTAAACTCCCTGAGATCAGAGACTGTCTTTTGCCTCTTTTTGTATCCCCAACACTAAGCACAGGCTCTTAATAAATATCTCTTGATTATTGGTTGATTGGTAAGAGTCACACATGAGAAATTGTTCTTAGGTTTCACAATCTTTCTATATTCTAATGATTCTCATTGTCAAAAGTTTATATTTATATCTAGCTTAAGTGTTTCATGTTGGAATTAAAGCTAGTTTTCTCTTGTTGGGTTAAAGAACATCTGTTTACCACCCTCTATGTAATAACCCTTCATATGCTTGAATATTGTCATCAAGTCTCTGTTTTAATGTTCTGTAATCCAGGCAAAAAAAAAACCCTTACCCCATCTCCTGTTTTACAACCCTTTAATCATCTTAGTGACTCTTTTTTTTGAACTTTATACAAATTCTACAGATCACTCTTAGATGAGTCTATTTCTGGATGCGATACTTTAGTAAAGAAAGTCACTTGTATCATGAAGAGAAAACAAAACAAATGCATCAAAATTTTACATTCTGTACTATAGGACTTATATTGTTGATATATTCCATTTTTTGGCCTTTGTGAGTAATGCCAAATTATAGGTAAACTAGATTAATTATTTCTGTTTGTATAGAGAAAGGTTTTTTTTTAAACATTTATTTGTACATCCCTGTTGGATAGCATATCTTTAATGCTCTTCTCTGATTGAAAGGATTCTTTGTAAATTTATCTGATGTTTGATGTATGGACTTCAAGCATAATAAGATATGAAAATTTTGTAAAATCCAGGACATTCAAAGTGGGAGAGAGGCTGGCCTATCCAACTCTATTAGCATTGACAAGAGAAGAAGCCAATGGGGGAATGCTTTGCTTTACTCTTCATTAGCAAGATAGTGAATGACACACACATCCTGGTGGGCAAAGAGATGAGCTCCATGCCGCCTACCTTCTTGTTGTATTCTCTGAACTGCCAGTCATTGCCATTTGTTCCACTGTTTCACCCTCTGGACCATTGGGCCTTACCATCTCCCCTGTGGCAGGATCCTCCCACAAGTGTTATCTTTGCCATTAGAATTTGGATATTTAGAGAGTAGTGACTTTTCTATTTGTAACCCTAGCACTTAGCAAAAATGCTTTGTATATAGTAAATGCTTAATAAATGCTTATTTATTCATTGGGACACATGGGCTATGATCTCTTAGTTTTCTCCTCTCTCTCTCAACCTCTTTCTCTCTCTTTAGATGATAGTGTCAAGGGTTTGAAAAATGGAGTTGCAGTGCCTATACCAGATTGGTGGCCTACTAACCTTTATTGTACTTGATGTCTCATAGAGAGTCTTCCCATGGTTCCCCTATGAAGGGGGGGCCAAGTTCTGTGACCTTTAATGGGAGGTGGTGAAGCAAGCCTACTATTTGTGTTTCTTTGTATCCCCAGCATTTGGCACAGTGACTTGCACATAGTAGGAGCTTAATTGGCTGATTGATTTTCTGGACAAGAAAGAAATGGCATGCCCTAATTATTGCCAGAAATAAACCAAGGAGTGGACTTGTTTGATAGTGATTTTTAACCCGATAATGTTAATTCAGATCCTTACCAGGGTCATTTCATTTGAAAAAAACCTTTTAATATTGTGAATGTATCAGTAACCATCTCCTGGGGAATGAGTCTTTAGGGAAGTTTTTGATATAATTAGAATGGAAATCTGCACTGCAATTGCAGCTTAGGTCATAGGTTCATAAATCTAGGTAGAGCTGGAATGGACCTCAGAGTACATCTCGTCCTCAGAGGCCATCTTGTCTAAATCTCTCATTTTACAGATGAGGAAATGGAGACCCAGGTAGGTTAAGTGACTTGATGAATGTCAAATAGCTAAGAATCAGAGATAGTATTTGAACCCAGGTCCCCCGACACAAGAATCAATGGCCTTTTTCCTATACCACCTTGCCCAGAAATTTCAAAAATTGGTCTGGGCAGGTTTTCTCATCAAAAGTTGAGTTTTGTTATAAAATGAATGTGCAAATAGGAAAAAGTACTATGAATGATAAGATTTAGAATGTGTTTTGAAATGTGCAGTTAAACTGCCTAAACAGTATACCAGAACTAGAAAAAAAGTGAAGTTATACAGTCATGAAGGTATCTGGAGCAGCAAAAGTAAGGTTATGCTTGAGAAGGAGGTTGTCCTGCCAACACTAGAATATGGGATATGAATATGATAGAGGAAATCTCTGTGATGGTCTAGAGGTTTCTTGAATCCTCTATTTCCTTTCTCTGCTGTTTCCTTGCTGGCTATCTTCATGCCTTAAATATATCCTCTCCTCACTCCTGTCCCATGAATCCACCCTGCTTCATCTCTCCCCATTCCAAACCATTCTACATCCAGCTGTCAAATTAATCTTCCTAAAGCATAGATCTGACCACGTTAATCTCTTTTTTCAATAAATTCCAGTGGCTTCCCGTCACTCCCAGGATCAAATATAAAATCCTCTATTGGGTATTCAAAACCCTTCACAATCTGTCTTTCCAATCTTTTTATATCCCCTTGTACTCTGTTTGGAGATTACTGAGATAATAATGATTAAAATAGTAATAACTAGCATTTACATAGCAGTTAGTATGCACCCACCCTGCTAAGTGCCTTACAAATATGACTTCCTTTGATTCTAATGACAACTCTGCAATGTAGCTGCTATCATTATCTCTGTCTTATATTTGAGGAAAGCAAAGAGAGGTTAAGTGACTTGCCCAGAAGTCACACAGCTAACTGTGTCTAGGCTGGATTTGAATTCAGGTCTTCCTGATCACTGCAGGTCTAGCACTTTTTCCACTGTGTTGTCTAGAAGATTAACAGCTTATTCTAACAAGCAGGAAATGAATGAGACTGTAGTCCGGCAATAGGGAGCTCCCTGGGGAATCATAGAGAGTTTGATGCTAGAAAGCTTAGAAGATCCTTTGCCTTTGAATTAATATGGTGGACTCATTTTCTTGCTGGAGTGTGGTGTTCTGGTTCAGCAGCTCTTGATCTCCCAGAGAGTGGGCCTACCAGGGAGCAAACAGCACCTCCATTGTCTGAGTCAGGGGTGAGGTAAAGGTTGTTTTTGTTTTTGATGTGAGGCAAGATTGTCAGGTCCTAGCCAGGCATTCAGAGAGTATGTCAAAGACTCAGAGAGTTAAGCAGGAAGTGGTGAGCTGAGTCTGAGATTATAGGGAAGGACATAGCCTCAGTGACTGACAGTGACCTTTTCAGGAGCTGGTGCTAACCACAGCCCATCCATGCTCAGTCCTTGCAGCTGTGGACATGAGCACCTTGGATTGACCCTCATTTCACCAACATAGACACTCAGCCAAGGTGGTTAAGTGATGTCTCCAAAGACAGTGCTTTATGGGCCTTCTAACACTTGGGACACTTGGGACCTACAGACAAAGAGGCGGCAGTGGAAAGAATCCTGAGTTTGGAGTCAGAATACATGGTTGAATCTAACTTTGTCACAAATTGTGTGACTATCATAAAGTTATTATTCTTTCTAGCCTCAGTTTCCTCATCTTTAAAATGATTGATGGGGTAAAAGCAATATTCTCACCCCTCTCCTTGTGCAAGTTAGGCTGGTTTTTCACTGAAAGCAGCAAAGCTATTCCTAGGACTTGAATGACCCAAGGATCTAAGACTTGAGGCTATATTTCCTTTGTAGCCCCTTAGTAGCCTCTAGTCTCATAAAGGCATATAAAGGCCCCTCATGTGAAGGTGGGGCCTTTCAGACTTGACAGATGTCCTAAGCCTGTTTAAATCACAAATCTACGGAGGTAAGTCCTGGAGTAGCCTTGTCAAATATTCTTTCTATATGCTTTGGCTAAGAAAAAAATGCATCGATTTCCAAGTGTTTCATTTCATTCCAATATCCAACCTGAATAGAACAGGTTCCTGGTCAGAGCAATGCTCACCCCTAACGAGAGGGTTGGGTAGTAAGGTGACACAATGGATAGAGCACCCAACCTAGAGGGAGGAAGACCCATTTTTATGAGTTCAAATATAGCCTTAGACACTTACTAGCTGTGTGACTCTGGGCAAGTCGTTTAACCTGTTTGCCTCAGTTTCCTTATCTGTAAAAATGAGCTGGAGAAAGAAATGGCAAACCACTCCAATAAAACCCCAAATGGGGTCATGAAGAGTGGGACATAACTGAATGACAAAAACAAGAGGACTGTAGTAGATTACTTTTAAAATCTTTCCCTGTTCTAGAACTATGATCCCCATCAGATTCATCCTACAGAGAGAACTCTACTAATGGAGAGGCAACACAAGGGTAACAAAGGCCTAGACACTAGTTATGTTGAGAGGGAATATTGTTCCAAAATGGAATAATTCGATACGGATGGCATAGCTTTTGTAATAAGGACCCATCCCTGGAAAAAACAAATAGCCATTTCCTAAATCGAGGGTGAGTTTGTTTGTTTACTTTTATTGCTAGCAAAAAAACTCCTAAACCAAAAAGCTCTCTCTCTAACATTTGTTCCATAATTAGAAAAAAATATTATTCAATGCCAACTGGTTGTAATTACTTTGCGTGCCATATGGAGAATTTTAAAATCATTTGCAAAACAAAATGATGGTTGTTTGTAAATGTGCTTTCTTTTCCTCCCATTTTCTTCTAAAGGCAGTGAAATCCACATTATTATCATTTTTAATTGCCATTAAATGAGAATACAACAAAATAATGCCAAAAAAATGTGGTTTTGAAAACATGAATACTGTGTAGCACCTGAGGATACCCTACAGCCAACTTGCAAATGAATCCTTTTAGAAGAGATGACCCAGGTCCACAATACTATATGGACACACATTTTTAAACCACTCCAAAACCATATTTCATGAGCCTTTACCAAAGGGTCAATTTTTATTAACTAGCCAGAGGGAAAATTAATAAAAGTAAAGACATATAATTCAGGCATTCTTATTTTTTTGTATGTGTTTGTATTGCAAATCCCCTTGGGTACTCGGTAAAGTTCATGGCCTCTTTTGCAGAATATAATTTTTATATGCATGAAATAAAATACATAGAATTACAAAGGATACCAATTATGTTGAAATATAGTTATCAAGGCAGAGAGCCAAGATGGTGGAATAGAAGCAGGAAAACTCTGTGATCTCCCCCCATAACCATCTCAAATACCTATAAAATATGACTCTAAACAAATTTTAGAGCTACATAAACCACAAAGTAACAGAGAGAAACAAATGTCCTGCTAAAGGCAGCCAGGCAGGTAGACAGGAAGGGTCCATTGCAGCATGCTGGGAGCCGAGCCCAGCCCTGAGTAAGCCCGCTGTTTTAGCCCCAGGGCGGCCCTGACCAGCAGCTGCTGAGTGGACTTTGGGAGAGTGGATCACCAGCAGCTGTGGCGATTTCCAGAAATATCAACCCATAAATGCCAAAGACAAAGTAAAAGGTCAGTTAAAGAACTCTGCTGGAACTGAGCTGGACTAGGAGTGCCATCTGACCTCTGCCCCTGGAGTGAGAAGCTGCAAAGGTGCTGTAGCCATGCAGCTGCCTCCACATGGCTTCTTCAGAGCTCCTGGACTGCAGATCATAGGGGAGCCAAGCAACCATTCAGAGGGTAATTGCTCTTGTCTTAATCTGCCTGGATCTGGATCGCTGTCTTGGATGGTGCTAGGGTATGTGACCAAATGAACCAGAGCTTGTGGGGGACTGCAGAGAGGGCACCCAACTAATAGCTCCAGCAGCTGTGAAAACCCCAGAGATTTGGGACAAAGCTCTCCTCTCTGGAAGCAGAGTTCTACTACGGCAAAGAGCTTGAAAGTCAAGTGATTGAGTGGCAACATGAACAAGCAGAGGAAGCAAAGCAAGCACAACAATCAAACTGTAGACTCCTTTTTTGGGGACAAAAAGGATCAAAGCATGGAATGGGAGGAAGACAATGAAGTCAGGATTCCCTGCACCAAAATCTTCCAAGAAAAATATGAACTCATTATAGGCTATGGAGGAGCTCAAAAAGGATTTTGAAAATCAAGTAAGAGAAGTAGAGGAAAAATTGGGAAGAGAAATGAGAATGATGAAAGACAATCATGGAAAAAGAGTTAACAATCTGATTGAAGAAAATAACCCCTTAAAAAATAGATTAACTCAAATGGCAAAAGAGGCCCAAAAAGTCAATGAGGAGAAGAAGGCCTTAAAAAGTCTAATGTGCTAGTTGGAAAAAGAATTTCAAAAGCTCACTGAAGAGAATAATTCCTTTAGAATTAGATTGGAGCAAATGGAAGCTGATGACTTTATGAGAAATCAAGATAGTATTAAACAGATCCAAACAAATGAAAAAACAGAAGGCAATGTGAAATATTTCATTGGAAAAACCACTGACCTGGAAAATAGATTCAGAAGAGATAATTTAAAAATTATTGGACTACCTGAAAGCCATGATCAAAAAAGAACCTAGAAATCTCTCTTCAAGAGATTCTTAAAGAAAATTGCCCTGATATTTTAGAACCAGAGGGCAAAATAGAAATGGAAAGAATTCACCAATTACCTGTTGAAAAAAACCCCCAAAAGAAAACTCCTAGGAATATTATAGCCAGGTTCTGGAGTTCCCAGATCAAGGAGAAAATATTGCAAGCAGCCAAGAAGAAACAATTCAAATATTGTGGAAACACAATCAGGATAACACAAGATCTAGCAGCTTCTATGTTAAGGGATTGAAGGGCTTGGAATATATTATTCC
>CM053586.1:203257087-203267384 GCA_028646515.1 Pseudochirops corinnae
ACCAAGAATCACCTGTCCAGCAAAACTGAGTATAATGTTTCAGGGGAAAATATGGTCATTCAATGAGGTAGAGGATTTTCAAGCATTCTTGATGAAAAAGCCAGAGTTGAATAGCAAATTTGACATTCAAATACAAGAAGCAAGAGAAACATGAGAAGGTAAACAGGGAAAAGAAATCTTAAGGAGCTTATCAAAGTTGAACTATTTATTCCTACATGGAAAAACAATAATTGTAACTTATGAAACTTTTCTCAGTATGAAGATAGTTGGAGGGAATATAAATGTGTGTGTGTGTGTGTATATATATATATATATATATATATATATATATACACACACACACACACACACATATGTATGCATACATATATATGTCTATATAGGAGAGTATATGTGTGTATGAGTACATATATGAATGTGTGTATATATGTGTACTGGTATACATTGATAGGGAGCACAGAATCTATTGAACAGGAAGGGATGATATTTAAAAATAAAATAAAGAGGTGAGAGAGGAATATAATGAGAGGAGATAGAGACAGAATAGGGTAAATTATCTCATGTAAAAGAGGCAAGGGAAAACTGTTACAATGGAGGGGAAGAACAGGAAGGCAAAGGGGAATGTCTCACAGCTGCTGAACTCTTTCTTCTTTGCTACCACCTACAGGGCTGCCATTTCAGGGTTATATGCATGCTACTTTGGCGCTTGGAAGCTAGGACATAGGTGTGTGGGCTGGAGGGACCCTAAAAATCCCCTACCCCCCAAAAATTAAAAACCAGAGGTGTCTCAAATAGGATTAGGAAGTTTTATTCAGTTCTTGGGAGAAGAGGACATCCCTTCCACTAGTATGGACCAGTGGAATGAGGCGTGTTACAGAGGACAAAGCAAGGTTTTATACCTTAACACAACCAAGCCACCTCCCATCACTAGCCCTTGCTCCCATTGGCTGGGAGGTGGACAATATGAGTGCAAAATCTCCAATGACAAGGAACAAAGAAGCCCACCACTATTCCTCAGTGGCTGGGAGGCAAGTTTACAGTCTGGGAGCGGAAAAAGACAAAGAACAAGGAAACAGGGTATAGCCAATCCAAGTGTACATATCCTTATTTGGCAAATGCTAACGTGAAGAAGGGGGAAGGGTCCTAAGAGATTCCTAAAGCACTTAATGCTGATCGGCAGCAAGGGAAGAGGGGAAGGGTCCTAAAGTACTTAATGCTGATGAGGCAGTAGTAAAGAAGGGGGAAGTGTGAAATCAAAACTCATGCCTGTTCCCACAAGAAACCTTACTAGATTTTAGGATATAGTCTGAGAAGTTTTCACCTTTCCCACTCATAGGGGTTAAAAAACCTCCACCTAACCAGGATGGACTGACAGCTCTTTTTCAAAGTGGGTAATTTTATTTTACAAAAATAATAAAATTGTATTGATATATTTTGTTACTTTTTTACATCACTAAAATTTAGTTCAATATTTCTCCCACTATTTCCTCCCAGAGGACGATCCTATATATTTAGAGTTTTTTTTTAAGAAAAAAAAAAAGAAAAAATACAAAACTGATTAATACATTAAAAAAAGTCTGAAAATGTATGTACTCTACCACACATATGGACTTCCCATCCTTCCATACTAAATATGCCCTTGATCTCATCCCCTCCTGCTTTCTCTAGCAAAGTGCAATCTCTCTCTCTTTCTCTCTCTGTCTTTTTCTCTGTCTCTCTCTCTCTGTCTCTGTCTCTCCTTATATTTCTCCTTCTTTTCTCAAACAACTACAAAAAATCCTGTCTACACTCAATTGCCTCCATTACTTCTCCTCTCACTTGTTCCCCAGCTCTTAGAAATCTGGTTTCCATCTTCATTACTAAACTGAAGCTGCTCTGTCCAAAGTTGCTAATGATCTTTTAATTTAGAAATCTGATGGGTTTTTCTCAGTCCTCATCCCTTTTGATTTTTTTACCTCATTTGACACAGCTGACTACCTCTACTCCGAGATTCTTTCTCTCTTTTCAATTTTTGTGACTCCTGTTTCCTCTGTCTGATTGTTTCTCTATTTTCCAAGGAGAGTCTAATGGACTAGGTGAGTATCTTGTGTTACTTTACTTGTTCATGAACCTTTGAGAGTCCTTTGTATATTATGCATTTTCTGTGGTGGATGAAATAAAAGTTGCGCCAGGTTGTGGTTGTGGCTGTTGTGTGTGTGGTGTGCTTGTGTGTGTGTGTGTCCTTTACTCCAGAAGAGGACTGTGACATCAGGGAGGTGATGACATAACTAGCAATTGACTTTGATTTGAGTGAGTGAGGGGCAGAATACCCTCAGGTAAGGGGAGAGGAGAGGAGAGGGAAGGGGAGGGGAGGGGAAGGAAGGGAAGGAGAGGGGAGGAAAGGGGAGGGGAGGGAAAAAGAGAGATTAAAAAAATAACTACTAACACTAAGTCCCCTCTCCTCCCCTCCCCTCCCCTCCCCTCTCCTTTCCTCTTGGTATTCTGCCCAAAGGAGGGTAAATTTTGACTGCCAAAAGCTACCTACCTACCTAAGGGCTTACTGGCTAGGTTTCTTTCTCAAAGGCCAAGCCTTAAGCCAAAAGTTGTCCCATGTCCAATACAAATATCATACATTGAGTCCCTTGTGAGAGTTGGAGACCTTGTTATCCATATTTGGAGAAACTTTGACACAAGCTATATCTACGCTTTATTTTAGAGAGTTTTCTGAAGAACTGGTGGCAAAAGCCAAGAAGAGAAACTTATCCTTTTGGGCCAGAATTCAATTTAGTTTCTGTGAGGTCAGAGCCCTTACTGGTAGGTGGGAGGGGAGGAGGGCTAGAATGCTGGGATACAGGTAACCAAAAGAAAGACGAGCCAAACAGAGCAGTTTACAATTATATCTGTCTGTGTGCACCACATTTAGTGTGCATAGTCATCAGGCAACAGGATTTGAGTTGGTTGTATTATTTATTCAGAGTTCACTTCCCATTTAGTGTTGCCTTTGTTTACTATTTTTATGGCCATTGTGAATATAGTTCTCATTTCTCCTTATTTTATCCTACTGTATGTCATACAAGTATTCTCATGTTCTTCTGAATTCTTATATTTGTAATTTTATTGCTATAATAATATATATGCACAATTTGCTCAATTTTTTTTTCTCCAAGTTGGGGAACCATTTTGTTTCCAGCTTTTTGTGAGTATAAAAAGTGCTGCTATGAGTATTTTTGAACTTTTCCTTTTGCCTTTAGCTTCTTGGGAATACTTGCTTATTTTTGTATAAATCCAAACTGTTTTAAAGATCGGTTGGATTAATTCATGGCTCCACCAATAGTGTAATAGTGTACCTGACTTCTCATAGCCTCTCCACCATCGATTATTTCCATCTTTGATCATCTTTGTATACTCAAGTACTCATCGACTGACTTGCCAATTTTAAGAGTGAGGTGAAACTGCAGGGTTATTTTATTTTGCATTTCTCTTGTTATTAGTGATTTGGAACATTTTTTTTCATATACGGATGGTTTGTATTTATTCTTTTGAAAACTCTTCAGCAGTTTTCACAGGAATAAATCCAAGTTATCAATACAAATACAAAAAATGCTCCAAATTACTAATAATTAGTGCAATGCAAATGAAAACAATTCTGAGGTATCACTTCACACCTATCAGATTGGCTAAACTGACAAAAAAGGACAATGGCAAGTGATGGAGGCACTATGGGAAAGTCTGTACTTTAACACACTGTTGGTATAGCTGTGAACTGGTCTGAACCTTTTGGAAAGCAATTTGAAAGATGCCCCCAAAACTGTTAAACTGGGCATACTCTTTGCCCCAGTAGTTCTGCTCCTACTAGGTCTATACTCCAATGAGATTTTTAAAAAAAGAGGAAAAGTTCCCATATATATAAAAAATATTTATAGAATTTTTTAAATTGTGGTAAAGATATGGAAACTGAGAGGAATTCCATCAATTGGAAAATGGTTAACGATGTTATATTATAGGAATACTATTGTGCTATAAGAAATGATGGAGATGGTATCAGAAAAGGCTAGGAAGATTTGTCTCAACTTATACAAAGTGAAGTGAGCAGAACCAAGTGAATGAGGTATACAATAATAACAATATTGTAAGTGTAAACAACTTTGAAAGACTCAGTAGTTCTTATTATTACCAGTTGTGTTTTTTCCTGCCACTGGATTTTGATGATTCAGGAAAAGAGTGAAGCAGGCAGTTCAATGCTGTCTCACTTAAATTCAAGTCATGCGCAAGGCATCCCCCACGATGTCATTGATCCTCTTCAGAAATGAAGGAGAAACGAGCACAGCAACAACAACAAAAAGCTCTGATTAACTCAGTGAACAGCTGCTCAGGATGTTAGCACCTGCCGGAGAGAAAAATGGCGGACTTAGAGTACAAGTTAAAGTGTCTGGTTTTGCTTTCTATGAGTGTGGTTAATGCAGGAATTGGTTTGGTATGATATATACATACTGGTAATAGGTTTTGTTTTTCTCGCCTTCTCAACGGATGAGGCAGGGGGATGAGGAAAGGAGAACGTTTGGAAATGAAAATAAAATAAAATTGAATTAAAAAAATTGTTCCTATCCTCTGTTTACTTATTTGTTGATAAATGATTCTTGGTTTTACATATTTCTATCAATTCCTTCTCATTGAACATCAAAGCCATGTCAGAGATATCTGCTATGAAAATTTCCACCAAACTACAATTTTTTCTTCTCATTCTAAATATCGTGCCTTTTTATGGGAAAGTTTTTTTAAATTTTATGTAATTGAAACTATTTTATCTTTTGTGATCTCCTTTATCCCTTGTAAGAATTTTCTCTTAGCTATTACTGTGAAATTTCCTCCCTCTATAGAATTATTTTTCAGTACAAACAATTACCTTTTTTAAAAGTTCAATTTCACAATATCAGGTTTCCTTATGGTGGAACACACCTATTTTCATGACTTCCTCTTTCCATTTTACTCCATGTTTCTTTGTTGATAGAACTATGCAAATTGTTTCTCCTTGGGTGTGTGGGAGGACTTTGGGAGCTCAAGAGTTTTCATCTGACAGTTTGAGGAAAATATTCAGGAGGAAAGAAGGCAATTGAATGAAGGGAGACAGTTGTAGTCTAATAGATGTCTTCTGGTTTCAAGAACTAGATGACCTACTTTCAAATCTTGGACAATACTATCAATGTAACCTTTGGGCAAGTCACTTATCCTGTCTGAGCTTTATGTATAAAATGAGGGGTTGGACTAGATGCTGGAACATAATCCAAGTAGTAATTAATTAATTCTCAGTTCTGGTCATCTTATAGAACCTTTGCACAAATAGACAGTCCAAGAAATTGTCCAACTTGTTCATAAAGACTTTTCCTAATTTCTTAAGTAACTGAATAACAAGATCTCCTGGCTAGTATTATCAGTGACCTTCTAGATGGATTTTGTTTTTGTTGTTGGTTCTTACAGTGTAATACTTTCCTTGAACTAAACTTCCATGGTGCAAATACTTATTTTTTTTCTTCCCCCATGGTTATCTTGGAGGAACTAGGGGAATTTACAGTCAAGGAAATTGTGGATAGAAAAGTTTCAGATATGCCTCTATAATTTAGTGTATTGGGAGGGCCATAGGTTGGAACTTTGGAGCCCATGCTTCAAAATTTGTGGAAATGTTCCATAATCAATATCTCTTCAAAGTAAAGGCCTGAGGCCCAGGGAGGGGATTCTGGGAAGAGAGGTGATATATATCACACAAACCATCAAGATATATGATATCATTAGGGAGAATATGAAAGCATGGCCAGTCTTCCCTTACCTTAAGAAATCATGGTATATTCTAGAGGTTGACTGATACTGATTACTCCTTTGCTATTTAAACTTTGGAACCCCACTTGCTCTTTTCCTATATTAGTTTTATGGGCCTTTATAACCTTATGCATCTGTTCCAATTTGTGTTTTTGTTATAGCTCCTGAGACATTGTTTACTTATTGAGTTTGGTGGCTCAGTAGTTTAAATTATTAACAAGCCTATGTCACATTTCTTTGGATATAATTTCATATAATATTTATTGTTTTATAGGCTATGAATTATGCTATATGAAAGTAAGGTTTATTTCTTGACAATATCTCTCATCTTAAACCTTCTAAGACAGCCTGGAATAGTCTCAATTACCCCTCCTGTCTTCCCTTTCCTTTGCTTGGGTCAGGTAGGGTTGGACAAGAATAGCCAAATCCTAGGAAATTGGCTTTTGGGACATTGTGGCCCATATATGCCAACTGAGTGGTGTTAATACTAGGTATATAAGCCTGGAGCTATTGATTTAAGCCCTAGCATTCTAGGCATTGAACACGGGTGATTTGAAATTGACCAGTTAATCTTTAGCTGTGGTCCCCATTTGAGTCATGAGCTTTGTAGATGAAAAACAAGGTACCTCCCTAATAAATGTTGGCGTGATGTGGGGGCAAACAAATTGGAGTTCCAATAGCTGATATAAAGGCAAGTGCATGGTTTGCTTTAGTTAGAGAACCACGGGTAAACTTGTGAGGCTTTAAAAAATTTGTATTTCAATGAACAAACATTAACTTTCTCTCCTACCTCCTTTCCTCATTGAGAATAGAAAAGAAAAACAAACCTTTGTAACAAATATGCATTGCCGAGCAAAACAAATTCCTGCATTGACCACATCAAAAAAATATATGTCTCATTCTGCACCCTAAGTCATGTTAATTATCAGGAGATGGGAAGCATGTTTCATCGTTGTTGTTCTTCTTGAGTTTGGGTTGGTCACTGTGTGGCTCAAAGTTCTTAAGTCATTCAAAGTTGTTTGTATTTACAATGTTATTGTATTACACAAATTGCTCCCCTCTTTCTGTTCAATTCATTCAGCTTCAATTCATGTAAGAGTCTTCCTAGGTTTCTTTGAAATCATCCCATTCATCATTTTTTATGGTACAATAGTTGGAAAACTTCAGGGGAAAATAAAAAGGCCAATCAAAGCAAGCCTAGGAAGTTCATAAATCCACAAGATTATGGTTAAAATTCAAAAGATTATGGACTAGGAAGCCAACACTAGCAAACTAGTTCCACCATTTTCTGGGATCTGCCACAGAGCCCAGACTAGATGCATTAGGTTTGTGTGAAGTGAAATGGAAGGGGAAATTTTATTTGGGAAAAACATCTTTGTTGTAATCATGGTTACTCATAAGGGCTTGTGATTTATTTCCTTCTCATTTTAAATCAAGCCCAGACAAGGCAGAACACAGCAACCAGAATATAAAAACAACAGCATGCCAATTAGTAGGGTAGAAGAATTAAGGGAAGGCCCATCTGGCCAAGGATATGGTAGTTAAGGTTTATGTGTTGCCTTCTCATTGTTCTCCCATTCAGTGTTTCCTCTGGTTTTCGGGGAGAGGTCAACATAGATGGGGCGAGAAAAGCAAAGCAAGTGATGTGGACACACATTGCTCCTGTTTATGGGGTTCTTTGTTGCTAACCAAATATTTAACTTCATGTGCTTTAGGGTGGAGGGCAGTTAAACTAAAGGAAATAAATATATCTGAAAGCAAGATTTTCTAGCCTTTTCCCTCATCCAATTTTTACTTATCGCTATAGCTTGCACGTGGTTAATTTCTCTCACCTCAAATCCGATTGCTTTGTCTATGGCTGATATCTCACCAACATTGTTTCCTGTTGCCTACCTATTTGGAACATGTCATCAGTTGTTTCAGGGGGAATTCAGCAAGAGTGAATGGCTTTGATAGATGGAAAGGGAAGAGAAGCCCAAGAATACTTAACCTTGTGTTCTAGCCACTGTCATATCTGTTTATCCCTGAGGATTGCAGTAAAGTGTTAAGAAAGGACACAACTTGAAAGAGTTGGAAGGAAGGAAAAAAGGAAGGAAACAATCCTTTATCAAATACCTATTACGTTGTACCAGGCACTGTGCAAAGTGTTGTACAATTGTTATTTCATTTGATGACATGAGATGATTTTAATAACAATATATAATGAGAGAAGTTTAAGTTAAAAGAGATAATTATCATCCCATGTGATGAAATAAGATATTGATAAAGCACTTTTCCTAGTGCCCAGTACATGGTAAGTGCTATATAAATGTATAATTACTATTAGATTCTCACAGCTCACCTGGGAGGTAGATACTATTACTATCCTCCTTTTATGACTGAGGAAGCTGAAGAAGACAAAGGTTAAGTGACTTGCCCAGGGTGAATAGACCAGTAGTTTCTGAGATTGTTTTGGCCGGACCCACTTTTCTTCCCCAAGTTTAGCTGAGTTCCACTGACCTGTCACTTAGCCCTTGTTTCTTATGGCTTGATAATTCTGGAAACTGCCACAGCTGCCACTGATCCACTCTCCTGAAGATCCAGCTGTGGCTCAGCTTGGCTCCGCCCCTGGGGACACGCCATGGTTTCAGGTTTGCCTGGTTTCGGCTCCCAGCGCTGAGATGGTCCCTTCTAGCCGAGCTGCCTTCAGTGGGAGGTATATTTGTGTGAGTTTTAGAGCCCTAAAATTTGTTTAGGGTCATATTTTATGGATATTTGAGGTGGCTATTTGGGAGCTGCGGTACCTTGCTGCTCCTATGGTGCCATCTTGGCTCTGCCCTCCTCTGAGATTGTTTTGAACTCAGGTCTTCCTGAGACCAGGTCCAGAGCTCTATCCACTGCAACACCTAACTGCCTCTAGACAGAAGTCTTGGGTTCCATCTATCACTTATCAATTTACTCAGCCTCTCTGTGCTTCAAGGTCCTCATCTATAAAATGGGAATTTTAGTATATATAAAATTGGAATGTAAGTATTTATAGTACTTACTGAATAGCATTATTGTGAGTCAAGTACTTGTTAATCATAAAATCAGTATTATTGTTATTAATATAATTGTTATTATCTTTGCACGTAATGTGGCAAAACAAGATGTGTTTAATCTGTATCCTCTGATGATTTCCTCCATGTCATTAAGGTAATTCATTAAGCTGGTACTGTATGTCACAAACTATCTACCCTTGTACTTTTGTTTGATCCCTAGGACCCACCCAAGTTCCTTCCCTTTTGATTTCTCTTCTGAGCTCTGGACATAATCTCTATCTGAAAATATAGAGTGAAATGTCAAGTTCAACATGTTCAAAACTAATCTCGTTAATCTTCACCTAACCTTGCTCTGTCTGTCTTCACTATTTGTCAACAGCACCACTGATAGGAAGGAGGCTGACGGCTTAACCTCTTTTGCAATGTTGTAATGAATAGTTGACACCTAGTTACCTTTTAGTTATTTGAAATTCATAGGGGGCAGAATATTTTGTCCTCCCACTTTGACTCCAGTCAGAACAATTATTTCAATAAAATTTATATTGATTTCATAGAAGAGATTGTTTTTTGTTTATGGAGAGGGTAGGACCCCTCTAAAGTGACCCCTTCCTTAAAAGAGGTGGGAAATATCCAAGGATCTTCAGGTTTGGTGAAGTTCGGAATGTAGAAAAATAAGATACTGTTTCCATCCTTCAGAAGAGAAGAGGTGAGGAAAAGGATCACCATGTTAATCAGCCTTATAGGAGGTAGTAGTTGGGACCCCAAGAGACAGATCTTCTGTAGTCTTCCTCTTTCTTTAAAATTCTGCAGGAAGAGAAGCAAAGCCTTTTTGCTCTGTTCCCTCTGTCTTGTCTTTCTTCTGGAGGACTGGGCAGTAGACAACACTGTGGCTGGGGCAGAGGTATCTAGATGACTTTTTTTTTTTGGCAGACAGAGGAGCAACCACAGTCATTTTCCTGCCTTATCCCTCTTTCCCTCTTTCTGCTGGAAGTTAGGAGATCTATGTGGCTGCATCTCAAGAAAAACTCAACTGGGTCTAGGAAAAGTATCCTTTGCCAGTAACCAGTCAAAAATAATTCATTGTCTCATATTTTAAGGATTGTGGCTAAGAATTCTAATTTTATCACATCTAAGTTATTGTTGATGCATTAATATCATATGTTTGTCTAGCCAGACATTTCTTTCAGAGATCCTTGTACTTGAGAGACCCCACTAAGTTCCTCTCTCTCCCAAGCAAAATTGTGTTTGATTATTTAGTGAGATTTAGACGGCCAGATCTTAATGGATTTGGAATGTTGCTGTCTCATCAAGACTACCATTCAACCACTGTTGGGATTATATCCCAAAGAGATTACAGAAGTGGGAAAAGGTCCCATGTGTGCAAAAATATTTATTGCAGCTCTCTTTGTGGTTGCAAAAAACTGGAAATATAGGGGATGCTGTAATGCCATGCACCAGCAGATTCCCAAAGGAATGCTACTGTGAAC
>CM053586.1:203267884-203286657 GCA_028646515.1 Pseudochirops corinnae
AGAATGGGGGAGGGGGGACACACTGGGATGGCTGTTTTGGGGCGGTGGGTGGGGGAAAGAGGGGGAGAAAATATGTAACTCAAAATCTTGTGGAAATGAATGATGCAAACTATAATAAAATTAAAAAAAAAAAAAGAAGTAGGATTTCTGGTTGACAAATGCCTAAGGCAGCTAAGGGAGCTTATCTAGTAGAATAAAAATCCTTTGAAGGCAGGGATTGTATTTTGTGCATTGTCCTTAGACTTTTTCTTTCTCTAATTAGATTGTCAGCTCCTTGAGATCACGGCCTGGGGTTTTTTCTTTCTTTCTTTTTTTTTTTTTGGTTTTGGTTTTTGTCTTTTCGTACCCTGAGCATTTAGCACAGTTCCTGGTGAGTAGCTGGCTCTTCATGGATGCTTGTTGACTCCATTTGGCATTTTTTGTTTTTGTTTTTGTGTCTCCAGAACTGTGCATAGCACTTGCAACATGATAGATACTAAATAAATTCTTGTGGAATTAAGGAATATCATTTTTTTCTCTAGGCTTCCTATGAAAAACTCCTGAGTCAGTCATCTTAACACCTTTCACAAAATGCCAACGTTAAGAGTCCTTATAGTCTATGATCTCAATATTTCATATATTGTTTTAAAATTCAATTTAGTGACCTTCCCTTTCCCTCTAGTCTGTACAGTTCCACTGTCTATTCTATGGAGGTACTACTAAGTGGTAGAGAAAGCTAGAAGTGCATGGTCAAAGGTCAGTTTCCATCTAGCTACCACCAGGGCTTGAAATTCCCAACCATTAGAAACATTTCTTTGGGTTAACATGTCATTTCCAGAAAGCTCCTCTTTAAGCACAAATATGCTGAACTTACAATTAAGATGATGATGTGAAAGATTTCACAGAAGCTCAGGAAATATTTGAGAAAGCCCTATGAAAAAACCAATGAAAAAGAAAGCCAAAAAAGAAAGAGAGGTGAGATCCTCCAATTCAGAATTGCATAAAAAGAGTCAAAAGCTGGACAAGATGTGCCAACAGGTGGCATTGGAGAAGTAGCTGGAAACTTAGGTAAATAGGAAAGATTGAAGTTGGGGGAGGAAAAGAGAGGAGTCTTGCTAGGAAAGCCAGTGTGAACCTTTGTAGCTGAGTATAAAGCAGATCTAGGAAGGGTAGTTGAACCAGGGAGGCTAACACAAACTACTACAAATGGACGTAAAGTCTGCCAAGGCTCTGAACAAGGGAGCCACAAGCCAATGCAAGCTCTAGTAATCAGAGACCAGAGACTGGATCTCTGGCCCAGACCTGTAAGAATAAGAGGGACAGAACCAGTACCATAGATCATTGCACAGAGATACAGAGCCAAGATGTATACTTAGAGCATTGGGAACCACAGGAAAAATTAGGACTGATTCAGCACTGGGTGCCAACTTCAGGACGATTGTACAAGAGGCCTGAGAATAACATCTTCTCCAATATCTCACTGGAGCTTGTCAGTTCCATAGTAAGAGATGAAACCATTCTCTGATTTGGAATCTTGCAGAAGAAAACAGAATCCTGTCAAAGCTAACATCTGCTGTAAAATAACCAGGAGACCAAGACAAAAGACAGGTGGAGACCAAGACAGAAGGCAAGTGTAGACCACATATATTCTCTGAGTTCTTATCCTGACTTTTAAGGTTAATGTTAAAGTGAGTGCTTAGAGCATAGCTGCTAACCCTCCTTTTTAGGTTTCTAAGTATATAATCCTGAGAAACTGATTCAAGTGTCATTAGCTTGAATCTCTGGTTCCCAAACTGGGTTACTATTTTGTAATGATTCACAGAGTATAATGAAATTTCCTCAAGCAATAAAAATAGACTTCCTGTCCTATACTTATTATTATTATTATTATCATCATTTTTGCAAAGCATATCTTTTTTTTTTTTAGTGGGAGGGGGAGATTGATGGGTAGAGGAAAGAGTATCAATGAATCATTAAAGAAAATAAAGGGGCCTGGAGAAGGATCAGGAGAGACAAAAGCTAGTAAGTACTGGGACTGCCATGTAAAATTTGAAATAAATATTAAAAAATATACCCCACAGTTTCATATGAAGTCTTCTTTTCATGTTCTTCTTTATATAAAGAAATGTTTGTGCTTATTAGAGTTTGTCAAATTCATAAATTTTTTTTATTTGAGTGAATTTAGTCTTAAAAAGGTGATACTGTGACACTATGCCGATCTATTACAGAACCCATTTAAGAAGAAAAAAAGTCATGTTCACTGGAGTAGCCAAGTCTGGAAGTGATAATAGATCTGTCTAAAATGGCAGCACTTGTGAATATTACTATCTCCAAATCAATAGCGGCATTTCTTCCTCCTTGCCAATTGCTTCCTCAGCTAGGTGCATTAGCAGATTTTGTTATTCACTTATTTCAGTCATGTCTGACTAGACCCTATTTGAGGTTTTCTTGGCAAAGAACTCATTGGAGTGGGTTGTCATTTTCTTCTCCAGATGAGGAAACTGAGGCAAAGAGGGTTAAGTGACTTACCCAGGGTCACACAGCTAGTAAGTGTCTGAGGTCAGATTTGAATTCAGGAAGGTGAATCTTCCTGATTCCAGGCCTGGAGTGCTATCCACTGTGCTGCCTAGTTGCCCCATTAGCAGATTCTTTGTTAATCTTGTTGGTATTCTGAAAACGATTTATGTGAAGACAATTGTATAATGCTTATCAGTTTGAAGATGATACAGAACTGAAAGGATGGTCAGAATGTTGAATGACAGAAACAAGGCCTTAGGAAAGTGATTAAATATTTTAAGATTAATATATAGAAGAGGGATTATACTTGTTCTGCTTGACTCCTTAGGGCAGAATTTGACCAATGGGTAGAAATGATAAAGAAGGTGATTTGAGTTCAACACAAAGAAAAAAAAAACTACTTTCTAATAAGAGAAGCTATCCAAAAGTGAAGTCAGCTGCTTCACGAGTTCCCAGTCTTTGGATATCTGTAAGGGGATGGTGCCAGGAATGTTATAAAGGATATTTGTAATTCAGGTGTGGGTTGAACGAGGTGGTTTCTAAAATTTCTTACAACTCTGAGGCTCTATGATTCTGTGCTTATACAAGTTAGAGGAACTTTTATCTAAAGGAATCCTATAGTTCCTCTTTTTGTAATAATTATTTGCTTTATGTATTTGTATTTTTAATGTATGGGTTTTCTTCAATGTAGAGTCCAGGTGTAACAATTACCCTTCTCTTGATTTCTAAATGCCCACTGATTTCATGGTCCCCTTTTCTTTGCAGACTTGGATATTAAGTTGATTGAAAAGTTTTTCAGAGTTGGTGTTCTAAAGAGATGCCGGTGAACATATGGGAGGGAAAGCAATTTGGAGATTTCTTTTAATCACTTCATATCACTAGATCTTACTGTTTTGACTATTGGGGGGAAGAAAGGTGTTTTCATTTGGGTCACTGATTTCTCTGTTTCGCTGTTGCTGACTTCTTCAGTACTCAGATCTTCAGAAGATAAGTGAAAATCTTCGTGCCCTGAGTCTAGAGCAGAGGAGAATCCCAGGTACTCCATCTCGGTATTTATGGGCAGGTCCCGAGGCAGCATCAATCTTCGCATCTCCTAGAAAGGAGAAAATGGTCATTATTCGTCAACTGGAACAATGAACCAGGAAAGGTCCAGGAAGCCTCTCCCCAGGAACACTGTGATGTGTGACTGCTGACAGCAGAGGGCCTCTGTACCTGAAGAAAGCAGAAAGCCTTAGAGCCCACAGGCTCAAGTTTATTGCTTATTAAAATTCTTCTGTGATCATTTAAAAAAACTTGCCTAATTATATTGAGGCTTAGATTATAAGAAGTTTTGAACACCAAATAAGACTGTGTTAAAATGGGACAGATTGCCCAAGTTCTTTCATTTAATTGGAGGGTTTTTTTTTTTGTTTGTTTCTTAACCCAATAACTAGATTAACAGCTGGGTTAGAATTCAGTTTTGCTACTTACTCCCTGGGTTACCTTGGGAAAGGTCCTTTCTGGACTTCAGTTTGTGCGTCTTTAAAACTGGTGTGAGTTCTTTCCAGATAGAAATCCTATAAAACATTGGCTTGAAATAGATGAAACGTATTCCATACATACACACACACACACACACACACACACACACACATATAATACAGACCTGTTTGTTGCTACAAGTTGGGACTTGTAGCTTGTTAATATGTGGGCAACATTCTCCCTGCCTTGAAGGGGAAGTCAGTTTCTAGAACAGCACATCTGAATGATTAATACAATATTCAGCCAGATTTTGGTAGACAGAGGGGAGTGGACAACAGCTTGAGGTGATGATGGGAGTGACAGAGGTTGGTTTTATCTAGTTATTAAAGACTGAGAAGCACCATCTAGCTCACAGGATTACTGTCATGGTCGAAATTATTCTAAGGTAATGAATTTCTGGGCAGCTATTGGAATTCAGCTAGCAAAGGATGAAATTATTTGGATAGTTTGTCCATTCCTCCCCTTCTTACCCTTACTAACATTATCCTGACTCGTTTGCCCTAGGCACTCCACTGAAAGTCATGGGCAACATTATTTTGCTCTCATCCCCACCAGTCTCTGAACTGCTGGTGGGATTTTCTTGGCCTTTATATCATTCTTTCTACCTTTGATCCAGTGTCTGATGAAGGGGTGGCACTTCTCCTTGTTAAGATCAGTACCTCTGCTTGTGCCTTTGATCTCCTCTCCTTCCATTAATCAATCAATAAACAATCATTTATTAAATGCCTACTATAAATCAAGACTTAAACTAAGTGATGGGAGCACAAAGTCAAAAGTGAAATAGTCTCTGACCTTAAAAAGCTTATATTCTTTTGGGGGAGAAATCTATACCTATGAGTACATAGAAAATATATACCAAAAAAATTTGGTAATTTCTTTTTTTTGGCAGGAGGCACTAGCACCTGGGGAATCAGAACAAGTCTCAAGTAAGAGGTGCTCTTCATCTTTTTTTTTTGAAGAGAGAAGGTAAGGCAATTGGGGTTAAGTGACTTGCCCAAGGTCACACAGCTAGTAAGTATATAAAGTGTCTGATGCCAGATGTGAATTTAAGTCTTCCTGACTCCAGGGCTGTAGCTCTCTTCACTGCACCACCTAGCTGTCCCTGCTCTTCTTCTTTGAAGGAAATCTGGAATTCTAAGCAGTTGGGGTTGGGGGGTAAGAAGGAAGCACATTCCAGGAATGAGGCAAAGACATGGAGATGGTAAATGAAATTCTGTGTGTGAGAAACAAGAAAACCAATCTGACTGGACCATATAGTGAAAGGGAGTAATGTATAATAATCTTGAAAAGGTAGTTTGAAGTTGGGCATAAAGGGCATAAAATGACAAATAGAGGAGTTTGTATATGATACTAGAGGAAATTGGGAGCCAACGTAGTTTATTGAGCAAGGGACTGGCATGGCTAGATCAGTGCTTTGGCAGCTACATGGTCAATGAATTAGAGAGGGGATAGACAAGGCAGAACAATCAGTGAAGAAGATATGGCAACATCACCAGCAAGATGTGATTCACACCTAAACTGGGGTGATGGCCATGTTAGAATGTGAATGGAAAAAATTAATGAGAGTTGGCAACTAATCAATATGGAGGGTGAAGGAAAAGAGTTAAAGATGACTCTGAGGTTCTGGCCTTTGGTGACTGGAAGAAGAGCAGTGCCCTTGATAGGGAAGTCCAGAAGAATAGATTTGAGGGAAAGATTGTGAGTTCTTTTTTTGGATACATTTAATTTAACGTTGGGTTTGAAATGTTGAATCGAAAGTTGGTGATATGGGACTGAAGCTCAGGAAAGAGTTTAGTACTGGAGTCACATTGGAAGCTGATGAGGATTTGATGAGAGTATAGAGAGAGAATAGGAGAGAGCCTAGGCCTGGAACCTGAGGATATACCCATAGGAGAGTAGAATATGGATGAGGATTAGCAAAAGAGAATGAGAAGGAACTCTCTCCTCTCATATTAAATGTTTATCTACTAATATACATCGGATTGAATGCTGCCATGGTGGGGGGCTGGGAGAAAATTTGGAACTCAAAAACTTGTAGGATTGAATGTTGTAAACTAAAAGCAAATAAATTTAAAAGAGAAAAAAATGTTCATCTACTGTCTTTTTCCCTGTTGCCTGCAAACATGGCCAGGTATAAAGAGCCTTCACTTGCCAAAGTTTTAAGCTATTGTACTAAATTTCTTCTCCCTTTTATAGTTAAAAAAGCAGACAAACAAATAAGCTAGAAAATGCTGTCTACCCTTACTGCTTCCACTCCCTTTATCTCACCCACTTAACCGTGCTTTTCAGTTTGGCTTCAGAACTCACCACTAGACCGAAATGGTTTCCTCCAAGTTCACCAACCATGTTCTGTTTGCTAAATCAGATGGCCTTTTGTCAGTTTCTTGGCCTTCTTGATCTCCCTAAATCTTTGATGCAGTTAACCACCCTTCCCTCTCTCTTCATACTTGGCTTTCATAACACTGCTCCTATCTGACAGTTCCTTCACATGTACCATTATAGGCACTCATTTCAGTCTACTTTTTTAGACATATTTCACACAGCTACTCAGCATGTATTCTGTACTGTAGGAAGACTGATCTGCCTGCTGTTTACCAGACTAGGAACTCCATCTCTTGCCTTTATGCCTTTGCAAAGTGTTGGAATGTACTCCTTCCTCACCTTCATGTCTTGGAATGCCTCCTTACTTTCCTTCATAAACTACCTCTTAGGGTAAATCTTCCCTAATATCCCTTGTTCTTCCACATAGTGTACATGTGCTCCCTATAAGTTCTTTTGGGGAAAGGACTTGTTTTGCTATGTTATACTAAATTTTATGTTACATCCAGGGATGGACCAGTGCCTGGTATACAGTAGGCATTTAATAAATGCTTATTGGTTGTTATGTTTTGGCATATATATATATATATATATATATATATATATATATATATATTGCATCCCTAGCCCCCCCTCAGTACGCCTTCTACATGGCAGATGTTAATGCATACTTGTCAATTTCATCCTTTTAAAAAGTGATGGGGGCAGCTGGGTGGTTTAGTGGATAGAACACTGGCCATGTAGTTAGGAGGACCTGAGTTCCAACGTGACCTCAGATATTTACTATCTGTGTTAGTCTGGGCAATTTGCTTAACCCTGATTACCTGAAAAAAAAAGGGATGGTATGATATTGTGCCCACTCATTCAAGAAAAAAAAGAGAAAGAGCATGCTCACTGGAGTGGCCAAGGCCTGGAAGGGAGAACAGATCTTTCCAAACTGGCAGCACTTGTGAACATTAATATCTCCAAATCGACAGCGACGTTCTTTCCTCCCAGCTAGTCGCTTCCCCAGTTTTGAGTCCATATAGTGTTTAAAAGGACCCTGCCATACCAAGCAGAGAAGAAATGAATGAACATTCACAGAGTTTTAATACACTGACAGAAAAAAAATGAATGAATACTAAACAGTCTGGCTACTCTCTGATCCATTCCATGAGGTGCTTCCTATGTCCCATGCTCTGAACTTGATTCTCCTAGTGTCCAGAAGAAGTAGCTGATTGAGATACTATGTCCCATTTTACAGATGGGACCATGGTGTAAAGGAAATACCATGCTTAACTGGTAATTGGGAGACCAGAATTATAACTCTAGCTTTGCCATTAATTTATCATGGGACCTTGGAGAAGTTATTTCATCTTTTTAGGCTTCAATTTCCCTCATCTTTAAAATGGGAGAAGGGAGTTGAACTAGAATGTCTCTAAGGCCTCATTTTGCTCTGATATTCTATAGTTCTGTGAATAGAAGAGAAACTAAGTCTGGAATGGGTCCTGCAGGTGAGGAAGGGAAGAGACGACCTGGCTTTATGAACTTGAATGTGTGGCGTAGAATGAGTTATCATGATTATTAGCCAACCTAAAGAGCCTGAAGTCTTATTTCATTACTCATATGAAGAACAAGGAGCTAAATATTTCCACTTTGGTTCTATAGCCAAAGAAACCTATGCTCAGAAAAGTCCCCCCAATTTCTCCTGGTCCAATATTCCACCTCAAGAGTGCTACAGATAGGAGTAGAGCAAAGTGGGAGATGGGGCTTGTCAAATGATGCCAGAAACCTGTCCCTATGGTTAAGCCTGCTCTTTGAAACAAGATTACTCATTTATATATGTGACAGTTGGATGAGAAGGTACTCAATAATTGCTCACGTGCCTTCCTGATGGAAAAGTCAGTTATAATCCTATGAGCCATTTACCATGTTGTATAGGGATTGTCATATGTATTAGTGGGGGAAGTACCCATAAAGACAAAATTATGGGCCATTGAGGTACTAGAGAAGTGGAAGAATCAGAACTTGAACCTTGTTGTTATGATTTTAAATTCACTATTGTTTCCAACTAAACTACCACAGAGAATTCACAGAATTCCTGGTAAAGCCCTATTCAATGCAAGATAGGGGCAACATGGTATAATAGATATTGGATTGGATTTAAATCAGAAGGCTTGGTTTAAAATCTCAGCCTTGCTATTTTACAAGTTGTGTGACCTTGGACAAGTCACTATCTCTCTGAGCCTCAGTTTCCTCATCTATAAAATAAGATTGGACCTTTACAGTCACTTTTAACCAATAATCCCACTGACACGTGGTTGGACTAAATCAGCTAGAGTCCCCCCAATCAGGACAAAACCACAGTCTATCACAATTTATAGTTTTTTCTGTGGGAATGAAGGAGGTCTGATCTTTCTGTGTCCCTCTAGCCCTTTTTATTCTTGTTTCAGAGATGAACGAAATCACAGAATTTGATTGTCAGGAGGGATTTTAGTGGCCATCTAGGCCACTAAACAAAGGGAATGCCAACTATGACACACCGGCATGTAGTCATCTTGGGTCTGCCTGAAGATCTCTAAGGAGAGGGAACCTACCACCTCCCTAGGAAGTCCATTTCACTTTTGGAAAACTTGAGCTGTTAGGAAGATTTTGCTGATGTCAAGCCTAAACTCGAATCTTTTTCTTTCTTTTTAAAAAAAATGCTTTTACATTTATTTCATTACATATTTCTAAATTAAATGCAAAATTTTAAAACATTAATTTAAAAAAATGTTTAGTTCTTAATTTTCTTCCTCCCTTTTACCTCTTTCCCACTCCTTGAGAAGACAAGCAATACAATATTTATTATACATTTGAAGTTATGCTAAACATATAAGCCATATAAGCCTTTTGTGTTGCAAAAGAACACACAAACACAGAAACACACACATGAAAAATAAAGTGTTTTTTTTTTAAAGTACACTTCAATCTTCACTCAGAGTTCACCAGTTCTCTCTTTGGAGATGGATAGTATTTTTCATCATGGATCTTTTGGAATTGTCGTGGAATTGTTCAGAACTTTAGCTAAGTTTTTCACAGTTGATCATCTTTACAATATTGCTGTTACTGTATACAATGTTCTTTTGGTTCAGCTCACTTCACTTTGCATTAGTTTGTATATGTCTCCTCAGGGTTTTCTGAAACCATCCTGCTCATCATTTCTTATAGCACAATAGTATTCCACCACAACTGTATACCACAACTTATTCATATAGTTCCCAAGTGATGAGCATCCCCTGAATTTCCTAATTTGGTCTCTTTTTAAGTTCTACTCATTACTTCTGGTTCTTCCTTCTGAGGTCAAATAGACCAAGTCTAATCTTTTATGGTAATGACAACCCTTCAAATAATTGAATACAATGATCATGTCCCTCCTTGAATCTTCTCTTCTCCAGGTATGTTGTCTCACTGGTGTCATTATCTTGAATGAAATTACTGTTTCTATGCATTTTTTTCTGACACGCTTGTTCTTTGGAACAAGATTACTTAGATTTTAATTAATTTTTAGATCTCTGCTTCAAAATCCCTTTACTGTATGTAATTTTAATTGCACTATGGTTTGAAAAGGGTAAATTTATTATTTCTGCTATTATGCACTTGTTTGTACAGTTTTTGTGTCCTACTATGTGATTGGTTTTGTGTGTGTGTGTGTGTGTGTGTGTGTGTGTGTGTGTTTGTGAAAGTGCTGTGTATAGCTGAAAAAAAAAAGATATTTTCCTTTCTATTCCTATTCAATTTCACTAAAGTTCTAAAATATCTAACTTTTCTAAAATTCTATTCATCTCTTAAACTTTTTAAAAATATTTATTTTGTGGCTAGATTTATCTAACTCACAGAGAAAAAAGTTTGAAGTCTCCCACTAGTATGTTTTTACTGTTTATTTCTTCCTGTCACTCCTTTAACTTTTCCTTTAAGAACTTGGATGCTGTACTTTTTGGTACTATATTTAGTATTTATATTATTTCATTGTCTATGGTGCCTTGTAGCAAGATGTACTTTCCCTGTTTTTTTCTTTTAATTAGGTCTATTTTTGCTTTGGCTTTTTCTGAGGTCATAATTTCTACCTCTGCTTCTTTTTTTTTTTTTTAAACTTCATAGATTCTGTTCCAACCATTTAATTTAACTCTGTGTGTGTATCTCTGTTTCAAGTGTGTTTCTTGTAAACAACATATTGGATTCTGGTTTCTAATCCATTATGTATTCAATTCCATTTTATGGGTGGATTAATCCCCTTCACATTCAGAATTATTATTACTAACTGTCTATTTCCTTTAATTCTATTTTCTTCTGTTTTGTTCTTTTATTTCTCTTTTCACCTTGTCCTTCCTCAACAGTCATATTTATTCCTGATCACACCACTGCTCTTCCTTTTATTACACTCCCTTTTTTTTCTCCCTTTCCTCTCCTAGTTCTCTGTTAGGTAAGCTAAATTTCTATACCCAATTGAGTGTGTGTGTGTGTGTGTGTGTGTGTGTGTGTGTGTGTGTGTGTGTATTCTTCTCTCTTTGGACCAATTCAGATGGGAGTGAGATTCAACTGTTGCTCCTCCCTCCCACTGACCATTTTCTTTACACTGCAAAAGCTCTTCCTTGCCTGCCTCTTTTATGTAAAATAAATTTTCTCTTTCTTCTATTCCATTCCCCTTTTCCCCAGTGTATCCTCTTCTTCATTCATCCATTTTTTCTAGATCATCCCAACATAATTGACTTACTCCTGTCCCCACAGTCTATGTAGAGTGTTTCTAACTGCCTTAATAATGACAAAATTCTTAAGATGTGTATCATCTTTCTATATAGGAATGTAAACAATTTAACCTTATCAAATCCCTTATGATTTCTCTTTCATATTGCTCTTTTTATGCTTCTCTCCAGTCTTGTAGTTGATAGTCAAATTTTCTGTTTAACTCTGGTCTTTTTTTAAAAAGCAGGAATGTTTGAAAGTCTACTATTTTATTAAATGTTTATTCCCCCCCCCCAAAAGGATTATACTCAGTTTTTGGGGGTGTATATTATTCTTGGTTATAATCCTATCTCCTTTGCCTTCCAAAATATCATATCTGAGCCCTCTGTTTCTTTAATGTGATAACTGCTAAATCTTGTGTGATCCTGACTGGTATTTGAATTTTTTTTCTGTCTGCTTGAGGTTCTGAGCTGCTTGAGGCTGCTTTTCTTTTTCTTCCAGGAACTTTGAAATTTGGCTATAATATTCCTGGGAGTTTTCATTTTGAGATTTATTTTAGGAGGTGATCAGTGTATTGCCCACCTTATATGGGCATCAGGAGTGTGTTAGGACCGAATAATTGTCTCATTTCTTTCAACCTCTCCACTATAATGAATAACAGCTATCTCACCTTGTTCAGAACTCCTATGAATGGTTCTAGACTAAAGACAGAGTGCTGGTCAGTTCTCCATCAGCAAATGGTTAGAGGTGATAGGGAATGTCTTCAAGACTTACCTCATGTATTCTGAAACTGTTTGCTAGTCGGGGAGGCAGTTCCCAATTTTGTCCTCCAGCCTTTTGAGAGTCTGAATTTAAAGAAGTCATTTGTGAATGAACAGTTCCCAGCTGGGCTGGTAACTTCCAATCTGTTTCAAGAAAGAAAGGGAGACACAGGAAGTTAATTCAAGAGCCACAAATAGGGCATTCTCTTTCTCCCAAGACCAACTCAAGGACTAAGCCTGAATTCTTTATTGTTGATCCAATAGTACAATTACAAAAAAGCTTTTACAACTAAGCAGAAAGTAAGTCTCCTCTAAACCTGAGCCAAGGACTACATTATTGTTAGGAGATAAATCACATCTATTTGCTGCCATGATTTGATTTTCTGACAACTGCTAGAATTTGATAAACATTATTGGGTGCTTTGCCAGATGTGTTACTGGTTTCTGTGATACTAGTATAAATGGGAAATTATCCAGCTCCTGCTACATGTATTTGTATGGATTCTCTTTTTTAGGAATATAATTAAGAAGAGATTATAAGGGCCACACCTTCCCCATTACAAGGTTTATTCAACTAAGACTTAAATTATTTGTTCCATTCCATCATTTGCATTTTTATAAAATAATTACTTTACCCTTTATACCTCTCTTATTCTAATTTAAAGGCCCTCTTTTGAGAGAAGCACATTTAATTCTTATGTAATAAAATGGTAATGGACATCCTCAGTTTATCTCAAGCAATTCCAAAAAGCTTGTCAGATTCTCTCACAATCTGGGGGTTAGAAGATCTTCAGTTTACATCTTCAGAGGTGATTACAGGTAAACTAATCCATATAAATTAGACTCTCTTCTATCTTTAAATAATGTTCAGAGAAGATGATTCTATGCTTTTTTCCCCCCACTAACTTATTCCAGTGCTGGTCGTACTTTAGGGGCATCAGAAAATGATAGCTTATCCTTAACCTAATTGCCTCATGTTGCTATTTAGATCCATTAACTTTGTTGTTGTTTTGCTCTTGTATTTTGATTGAAAATCTGCAGAAGTGGAAGGCAGAGAGAAAAGCATATGCATCTTTTAAAAAAAATTTGCAAAGTTTCTTTGAATTTATTTCCCTTGGATGGGGTCTGATGTTACAGATAGACAGGGACTTAGCCCCTGAGTGGGTTCAACAAAGTAGGACCAACATCGACTCTCTTTTTCTGATGTATAACTTCCTAGGGCTTGAAGATAGAGAATAGTACAACTATATAAAGCATCTTTCTGGGAGTGGGAAAATTTGGGGTGGGAAAAAGAACGTTAAATCAAAATGACTCTTTGCCGAGATGTCCATAAGTATCACACCAGTTAGTGTTGGAAGGATATTTTTGGGGGTAGATGGTTATGGTGAGGTATGGGCAGATCCTTGCTCAAAATTAGCATAGCCCAATTCTTTTGCACATAGTAGGCATTCAATGACTATTTGACAAATGAACAAATGAGAGCAATAACTAAGTGTATTATTCTGTTTAGATTTAGATATTACAGTTTTAAATGTCATATTGGATTGTATTTTAGTCCTAATAAATGTTTGATCTTTCAGAATCAAGTGATACTCCCAACTAAACTACTCTTTTCTTGATTTCAGAATATAACAGCACACATACATATCACTATCTCTTAAACAATGGCCGTTTTATTCCTCAACATTTTTTAAAATTAGAAATTGAGTATCTCAGGCTTGCCAAAGCCTCAATTACTCTAATGAGATCCCATTTCCTGAAGTAGTTGGCCATTTGTCAAGCTAAAGTCAGTGACCTTGCAGCAGGTGGGAATAAAAGTCTATTCCCTAAATCTTGCCTAAGCTACAGAGAGCCTGTCTTTTTGCTTATGATGCTGAGATTATGCTTCCTTTTAGGTATATATGATGAGGGAGGAAGAGGTAGGACAAAGTGGTAGAGAGAAAGAGATAAAGTGTTTGGACCATGGAAGACAGTGGTCCTACTGTACTTAGTTTCTGTCAAATCACACAAATATTATAATCACATTTTGCGAGGTACATTGACAAGCTAGAGCTCATCAGTCAATATATTAAGCATTTATTAAGCTCCTACTAGGCACTGTGAGCATCTACGTGATGCAGTGGATAAAGTACCAGCCCTGGAGTCAAAAAGACCCATGTTCTTGAGTTCAGATCTGGCCTCAGACATGTATTAACTGTGTAAACATGGGCAAATCACTTAACCCTATTTGCCTCAGTTTCCTCATCTGAAAAATGAGCTGGTGAAGGAAATGGCAAACTATTCCAGCAATTTTGCCAAGAAAACTCCAAATAAAGAATTGGACGTAACTGAAAGGATTGAACAACAACAAGCATTGCACTAGGCACCAGTGTCACAAATGCAAAAATGAAGCCACGCTTTCTAAAAGAAGATCACTAAGACAGGGAATCATCTGGAAACCATACCATGTGAATAATGGTAGAAGAAACTGGGAATGTTAAACCTGGAGAAGAGAAGACTTTGAGTTGATATGATTGATATTTATCAAATATTAGAAGGATTAGCATGTGGAAGAGAAGTTCTAGAAGGCAGAGCCAGGACCAATAGGTAAAAGTTATAAAAGTTACAGGGAGGCAGGTTCTTAATAATATAGAAATGTACAATGCCAGAAAGGGCCTTAGAGATCATCAAATCCAACTTCTTTATTTTACAGGTGAGGAATTTGAAATCCAGAGAAATTAAGTGACTTGTTCAAACTTACATAATGTGTTGATGACAAAGTGGTTCCAGAACCAGTATCTTCTGACTACTAGTCTTGTGTTATTTCCCTTATGACACCTTGTCTTTTCCTGTTAATGTGTTATTAGACACAACTCAAGAGCAGTTGAAGCTATCCAGCAATGGAATGGATTGTCTTATTAGGTAAAGGGTTCCCTTTTACTGAAAGTATTCAAGAAGATTAATATCTCTGTCTAGGATACTGTAAAAGAGATTCTCCATATGTTGGGCAGGAGGTTGAATTAGATAATCTCTAAGTTCTCTTCTAATTTTGAGAATTTATGAAGGACAGAAACGGGGGTGGAACCAGGGGTGTGCTGGAGCCATCTTTAATTAGGTTCAGCCCAGTGCTCTAGCCTGTCAAGACCCTCTTAGATCCCAAGTCTCTTATCCAGCATGTTGGTTGTCCCTCCCAGATTGCTGTCATCTATAAATGTGATGATTATTTCATCTATGGCATAGATTCTATGCCTTTACCCAAGTCATTGATCAAAATGTCAAATAGCACAGGATCAAGAAACTTGGAGGAACTTTACTAGGGACCTTCTACTACAAAACCATTAAACCCTAATTTTTCAATCTGACCTACTAGCACCAAATCCACCTAATTAAATCATCATCTAATCATAGGGTCCCATCTTCTTAATAATAATAGTATGAGATACTTTATCTAAAACTTTGCAAAAATCTAGGTAAGTCATATTCACACTATCTCCCTACTATTCGCTTCTACTATCATTATCGACTAGTTTAGTAATCTTGCCATAAAAGGAAATAGTGCTAATCTGAAGTCATGATGGCTCTTTATAATCATGGCTTCTTTTTCTAGATATTTATTAACCATCTCTTTACTGATTTGTTATAAGATTTTACCATCAGTAAAAGTCAAAGCCATTGGCTTTTGGTTGGAGACTACTCTCTCTCTCTTTTTAAAATAGGAGCAGTTTTCTTTCTCCATTTTTGTTGATCTTCTCCTATTTTCCAAGATCTTTCAACTCTCTTTTACAGTGGTTCAGAAATCACATCTGTCATTTTTTCCCCATATTTCCAAATGTAGTGTATATGGGCCAGGTGATGTGAATTCATCCAGTGAAGCTACGTGCTTTGTTAGTATCTTTTTACTTTTCTTGGGTATCAACTCCTTAGGTTTTTTTTGTTTTTTTGTTTTTTGTTCTGTCATCTCTAGTATGCAGGTCATTCTGTTTGGCAGTGAAAACAGAAGTTAAATAAGAATTGAAAAAAATTGACTTCATCTCTTTTGTTGGTTATCATCTTTTCATCCACCCCACCAAAAGTCTTTATCTCTTCTTTGAACTTCTCTTTTCTCCCCACATAGCTAAAAAAATCGCTTTTTGTTCTTTTTAGCTTCAGTCAACAGGCTCAGCTCACTCTAAGTTTTAGCATTTCTGAGGCCATTTCTTTCAGAATCATGCCATGTTCATATTCATATTGGTCTTGCATCTATCTTCTCAACATTTCTTTAAAAAAGTAAATCTAAATTGTTTAGTGAGCTTTCCATGTAGTCATATCAGTCTCTTATATAAGTCCCATATTTCTTCCTCAGTTGGAATTAGTTCCCTTTGCATCTTGAGAATTTCATTCTTGAGCTTTTCCCACCTCTCCTGGGCTAATATCTCCTATAGAATTTTATTCCATGGATCCTACCTGTCTTTCCTCTCAATCCTTTGAAATATGCTTTCTTCAAGTTTAGATGGATACCAGTCTCTTCCTGAATTTTGTCTTCTTTATCTCAAATTCTGGGAATGGATGATCATTTCCTCCCAGAATTCCCAATATTTCTACCCCACTCCAGAAACTAGTTACTTCCAGTGAGAAGGGGGTGGTACTAGATGTTCTCTGAGGTTCTTTCCAACTCTGTGATCTATGATCCTATATAGAGTGCTTCAGCTCTAGAAAAAAGAGTGTACATATGTATTAATTGAAGAACTGACTTGATAGCCTCATAAAATCAAGTCATGGAATGTTAAAGCTTGAAGGAAATTTAAAGATGATCAAATCCATTGTTCTCACTTTACAGAAAGGAAAATTGAGACCTAAGAAGAAACAAATTGGTTAAATTGCCAATGGCAGAACTGGGACAAGAACCCAGAACATCTTATTCAATAATTCTACTTGAGTGACTTCTAAGTTTTTTCTCAGTAACCTCTGACTTCAATCTTCAGGCACTTTCCTCTGTTCCAAAGGCAGGTAGTTGAACTTGGATATAGCACTGGACCTGGGGTCAGGAAGATCTGAGTTCAAATCTGGCCTCAGATACTTAGTAGTTGTGAGATTCTGAGCAAGTCACTGAACCCTGTTTACTTTAGTTTCCTCATCTGTAAAATGAGCTGAAGAAGGAAATGGCAAATCAATTCAATATCTTTGCCAACAAAGTCCCAAATGGAGTCATGAAGAGTCAGACATGACTGAAACATCTCAACAACAACAACGATTATTATTGTAGTTAGCAGTTTGTCTATAGTACTTTTCTATTCCATGGCAAAGAAGATGACATTCCCCTTAACTCTACTCTTTCTTATCTACTCCTTTCCTCTCTCTGCCTCTCTTTCCCCTTTAATTGTTTGTTTCAGTGTGGCAGAGTGAGATCGTATTTTACAAACTAAGTTTGTCCATGGTCTGTAGTTTTGTTTCACATCTTTTCAGATCTCATCTATTTGGTTGAGTGGAACAACAAGTGACTAAGAACAAGGAAATCCTTGGCATCCTAAGGGCTATGTTTTTCAAAATAGTAGTAGTGGCATTTGAATAACTAAAAACTATGACTCCATTATTCCCCTTGAAGAAACTTTCAGAGGTGAGTTGGTATCTCTTTATTGGATTTATTAACCCCCCTTCCCCTTACTTTGGGTTATCCCCTCATTTTGAAAGGTGTTAAAGTAATGTTTTTCTTTTTATTAATGCTCAGAATCTCTTTTGCACAACTGGGTTACTACCAACTCATTACCAAAGAATTGGAAAGTCAAGTTGATGCCTATAAGGATATTCTTATGCTCCTCTACAAAATTGGGATACACAAATTTCTCCAACTATCACACAGAAACTGTTTTGATTTACTTAATTGGAATATGAAAAAGAAGTTTAAAGGCAAACTAGGTAAACAATTAGGAAAAAAGGTAAATTCTACTTTTACATAGTTTGGAGGAAGGCAATGGAAAGAGCACTGGATTTGGAGACAGAGGACTTGAACTGAAATCCTGGTTCTTTGATTAGCTGCGTGAATTTGGGCAAGTCATTCTTTGCACTTCAATTTTTTCAGCTGAAAGATGATGAGGTTGGAATATTTGGTCTGTTAAGTTCCCTGTTAGCTTTAAATCTATGAGTTTGTGGTCATTCAATGTCCTAAAAATATATCTTAGTTTGAACATATTGTAGAAGATCCTACCTTTTCTATCTTCTTACACCCTGTTGTTCTTTTGTTTTCAAAGAGTACCAATGACACCACAGGGTGATGTCTTGACTCATGCATGAATTGGATTTAAGTGAGACAAAGTGCACAAAGTTGTCAGATTCGCTCCTTCTTCCATAGTCACATAAGTTCAGTGATGGCCCTGGATGTAGTGAATGACTTTGGTGTCTTTGATGTCTGACCAAGCTTTAAGGGCTCCACAGTGCCAGATTCAGCTGCCTTCATGACTGTTAGAACAAATTGTTCTCATCTACCCATTCCATTGGGGGAAGTCTTCACATGCTTGGGGTAGACAACCTTTTAACTCACCAATGGGTTTGAGGCCTGTCAAAAGGACCAGACTTCTGAGTGAGGGCTTGCCCAGTCTTTATGAAGGTTGCTCATCCACCTTTGGTGTCCACCTTTCACTCCACTCTCACCTGTGATTTCAAGAAACTGTAGCTTGCCCAGCAAAACACACAAGCTAATATTAGACCTTCCTCTCCTCCTCCCCCTAAACACTATGATCCAGTGACACCAGCCTACTTAATGCCCCTTGCACATAACATTTTCTCCTGGCTCTTTGTTTTGGCTCTGACTGATCTGCATACCCAGCATACTCTCCTTTATCGCTTTCATCTCATAGTTTCCTTGGCTTCTGTTAAAATGTATCAGCAAGCACCCTAGCATACCTAGGGCGGCTACTAGCACAGGTTCTTAGATCTGCTTTTCTAAAGGAAAGCAACTCAAAATGGGTTAACAATCTTACTTTAATCAAACATATTATTTACCTAGTTCAGGGGGAAAAGTCA
>CM053586.1:203287157-203393002 GCA_028646515.1 Pseudochirops corinnae
CTGAAAAACAAGCCTGGCGCCACAGGCTCCACGTGACCACATTGAGCCTATTAGGGAACTGAGTATACTTTCAAATCTGGGAAGGTTCTCAGAGTCATGTAGCCACTTTAGCAAAGGGCCTAGGGGCAGGGAAGATCTTCAGATTCCCATAACATAAAACTCAGTTCAAGTTCCACCTTCTGTGTGAGTCTCTTTCCAGTTTTTTCTTAGTTGCTAGTACCTTCCCTTCTTAGATTACCTTCCTGTATCTATCTTGTGTGCATTTAGTTATTCATATATTGTCTTCCCCATTAGAATGTGAACTCCTTAAAAGTAGGGACTGTTTAAAATTTGTCTTTGTATCTCTAGAATTTAGTATGGTGCTTGGCACATAGTAAGCACTTACTAAATGCTTGTTGAATGATTAAGTTTATGTATTCAGTCCAGGGGGCAGCAACAGTTTTGCCTTGGAATATTCTCTTAGCAATGATTGTGGGTACCAGTAAATACTCCTGGGAATAGATGGGGAAAAGGAACAAAGAGAGGAAAAAGGAAGTAAGAGTTTATAAGAAGGTAGAAGGAGAGATAAAAGACAAAGAGGAGGAAAAGAGAAAATAGTAATAGGTGGAAACTGTCTTTATGTTTTCAATAAAGATGAGAATAAAAACAATTTAATATCTTATACACACACACATATATATGTGTATTTGACAATTTACAAAGTATTTTATTTCAACAACTATTTTTGACAAGTAATGCAATTTTATAGATGAGGAAACTAAGGCTCAGATAGATGATGTGACTAGCCCAAGGTTACAAAGAAAGTCTGCTAAATCTGGAAATCAAGTTCAGGTATTCTAGCTCCCATTTCACTATGCCATATACCAACAATTATTTTAGTTACTATAGGAACACCCATGCCATACAGGTGGCCAGTCCCTATTCTGGAGTGTATATCTTCTCATGTGTACAACTTGGTCAGGTTCTCATATTTAGTGGAAGATGTACTTAGAGGTCAGAAGCTGTTCACTTTGTCAGGAATATTTTTATCTTAAACATTGTTTTCAGTTGTGTGACTCATGAGAGTCATGAGTGGAAGATTTGACATGACAAGGTGGTGTCAATGGATTTGAAGTCAGAAGATCTGGGTTTGAATCCCAGCTTCCCAGTGGCTTTGGGAAAGTCACTTAATATGCCTGAGTCAGTTTATTCATTGTAAAATATAGAAAAATCTGCCTTAAGGACCATATGAGATATATGTATTATAAATCATGTAGCACCATGCACTAACTCTAAAATATTAATATTATCATGATTATTTCAAGATACCATTTAAGTTTGGTCTACCATCCCTCGCCTACACAGGCCTACTTTCATATCTTCATTTTACAGAAAATGAGTATCTCTCCATGTAATGATCTTACCCCTCAAGTCTTTTTTTGATTCTGTTTTATGGAGGTGAATTCCTTCTTTCTGAGTTTCTGAGTCACCTGCAGCCTTTGGGTTTCCTTCAGTGACCAGCATGTGATCTCCCTTCTGACCATCAATTAACGGGTAGCATTCAGTCATATCCTTTCCCTTCCTGTTCTCATTCCACTTGTCAAAGTGATTTCTAAAGATAAAGAGTTCCAGGGGAGCATGTTACTCAGAGTGATTCAATTATTTCCAAATGAATTCAAGATATGGTCAAGGCCATATATGCCAACAATGAAATACTTGGTCTGAACCATGAATTACACAAAGATTTCTTTGGTAAATCTGGAAGCTTTGTCAGAGCTTTTCTGAGTGAGAGGATCATGACAGGAAGAGTAACAACATCTCTACCTTGTTTAGAACAAATAATCAACTATGTTATCATGGGTTCCAACCCTAACGTACCAATAATTATTTCTGTAAAATTCATATTTAGGGAACAGTCTTAATAGGGATCTTTAGTCAAAGGGTACTTGAGGATTTATGTTGGGCAGAAGAGAGAAATGTTCTGAGAGCAACCATTTTATGTGGTTTAATAGGATTTTTTTTCCAAGGTAGGCAACATAAAGATGGGTATTGGGGGAGTAGGGATGAGGAGATTAAAAAACAAAAGAAGGATCCTCACGTGCATCTTTTATTTTCATATATATGACCCCCTAAAGGGAGAGGAGATTAGTCAATTTATGATGAACTTGCTGAACTGGTTAAAAGCAGAAAATCTGTAGACCATTCTGCTGTGGCTATGTCTGGGATTAGTTAGGAACCCCCAGCCACAGCATAGAACATAGAAGAGGAGATTATGGCTTTGCCTGAATACTTTGTGGTTAGTCCATCTAAAGAAACTCTAAATGAGGAACATCATTAGTTTGTTTAAAAAGAAATTCTTTCTTGAAGTCAAAGAAATTTGATCTAAAAACTATAATATTATAGGTGCCAATCAGTTGAAAAAGCAATTCCTGCTTAGTAACAGGAGAGTTCTTAGAAGTTCTATTTTGATGTTAGTAGGTAGTAAATGAGCCCTCTGTACTGGATCTGTACTGACAGTGTTCCAGTCCGAATGTTTCCAGTATCTGAAAATGAAAAGCTGCACCATTTTTCATTTATGAGTTTAACAGAGAAATACAACAGAATGAAAACCGGCAGTTTCTGAAACCTCAGTGATTCTACAAGCTTTAATTTACACGGTTAATCTGTTACATGGTTGCTAGTAGCTAGAAAACTGATTGGTATTTTTCAGGGGATAAAACTCTTAAGCTTATAAGAATGTCTGCTCATTAATCAAACACACAATTTCCTAGATTTTCCTAAGGCTTTGTAACACGAGACTGAAAATGATCAAGATGTGGGGGAATGTTAACAAAACCAAGGTTCAGTAAATTTGGTATTTTACATTTTAGGATTTTGAAGTGCTTAATCAATACTTCATTGGATTCAGTTGTCTGTGAGCCTTGCTGTTCATCATGTGTTAGAAGAGCCATGAAAAAATCAAGCAGGAACCCAGAGGACCTAATTAAAGGCCAGATGTGGTCAAGATAAACCATCCCATCAAGTAACTAGTTATTGTGGATTTTGGGATGTCTCTGTAAACTGTAACTTTTGGCACCTTAAAAACAATATTAATACATTTTTGGTTAAAATAAGTTTTAAAAATCCTCAAGTTAAATCTGTATTGGGCTCTGTCAAGGCTCCCATCTGTTTTAAATTAACTGTGTTTATTCTTTCTATTCATTTCCTCCAGTTCAGCATAATCAGTTAGAAATGATTCTTCATGATCCTAAGAACACATTTAAAAAAATAGCTTAACTTTTTCTTCCTACATATACATAGTTTTTGCTTTTAAAAAAATCACAGACTTTATTACCAAGAAAAAGGTGACTGGGAAAGTATGCCTATTTTTCCATCTTTCTCTTTTTTAGATATTTGAAATGCAACTTTATTATAATCGAAATGAAAAAGGAATGGAAATGACACAGCAAGAAGAGTCATCACTGAATACTGTTATGGGATTGCAGCAATCTTGTATTTTGAAACTCAAGGAGGATGTAATTGTGGTCCCAAACAGCTACATCCTCATGTCCAAAATATGAGTTATATTTTTTTTAAGTGCCGCATTCATTCTGAAGTCCATTTATCTCTTTTAGCATCCCAAAGACAAAACACATGTTATGCTTAGCTGTATAATAAAGTGGCAAACACTCTATACCGCTGACATCACAGGCCAGCTGCCTCTAAAGCCAGACCTCAGATGCTGGACTGTTGCTTGAGTCCTTATAAGATTTTTATTAAGGAGTACATCTTACATCCTGCTCACAACATGTTGCTGGTTCTTCACCTATGTCACTCACTAGAATAAGATTAGTCATGGCAAAGAACTCCCAATTAGAGCTTCCAACAAGTTTTCTAATAAGCCAAAGAAAGGGTTTCTCAAAGCTGTAGTTATTTTTGTCTGAAATTTTATGCTACTAGAGATTCTTTTTCCTGTGTAAGACAATGGATTTCACCTTAACTTTGGGGTCCTTTTTATTAATTTTTTTTTTGCCAGGCAGAACTATAGAGATATTTTCGTGTATTCATACTAAATCTCTATGAGAGTTTTGTAAAATTTTGCAAGATACTCTTGATATTACATCAAACATTATAATGACATACTGAGCTTGAATGTAACGATCATCTCTCAGACCACCAATTTTCTCTTGGTAAGCTGTATCCCATATGCTGAATTTAATAATACTTCTGTTAGTATGGAACACAGGGGGAGAGATTTCAACATAAAAGATGGCTATATACTTCTCAATTTTACCAGTCAAATGAAGTTTTACAAATATGGTTTGACATCAAGTTAGAACTGAAGTTAAAGTTCTCTTTGGGTAGCCATCATTCCAGGAACATCTGTTTTCCTGCCTGAAAGATGGAAATATGGCAGAAGTACAATTCAAATACCCAGAAACAAATGTATGTAGCCTGGCTTTCTCATGTCTTAATAGTAAGAATTTGTGTAAAAAATTGAAGTTATCATTGATGAAGATTTTAATAACAAACTAAAAGTCTTTTGCAAAGTGATATTCCACATCAGATCACATCTTTACAGTCATCCCATTGACTGAGGAGCAGAGAAGACAAGATCCTACTAAGTTTATTGTTTGATGATGATAAAATAGCATTTGGTTTGGCATTATCAACCTTAAAAACTTTTCTCCAAAAATATGTCTCTTCTGCATATGTCAAAATCATATGAAATTTCTTTTTTTAATAAATAAATTTATTTTCTTGTTTACATCATTCATTTCTCCCCATCTTTCCCCTACTCAACAACTCAAAACAGCCATCCCACTGTATAACCCCTCCCCCAATCTGTTCTCTCCTATGTCCTCCCCCTTGCACCTCTGACTTTCTGGTAGGGCAGGATGGATCTCCCTACCATGCAGTTTCTTGTAGGTGTAGTAACAGATAATTTCATCCAATGACTAGTATTGAAAGCCAGTCTAATGACAGTAAACAGATACCCATCAAAGATGTCTATCACTGTCATGGAAAATGTTTAGCTCAGAGTCCAAATGGAAGAAACATTCTCTATTGGTAATGACAACTACTAAGTGTTAAGAGTACATTCTAAAAAGTTTATTTGGCTAGCTATTTCTAAATACAAGTTATTTGTATTTTTACATTGACAATGACATTGTGTATTTATTCTAGGTATAGACCAGTAGCATTGGGCTGGGAATAGATCTGCAGAACTGAAAACAATTATCTGGTTAAGGGAATGTTCCTTAAAAATCCAACCTTGGGAATCTACTCTGATTTATAATACCAAAAGAATAATAATAACATGTTGAGGAAGTATAATGGGTATGAAGACATGAAAAATGTTGAGAGATAAAATATGATTCAAGAGGGCTCAAAGAAAAATCTAAATGAGCATCAAAGACCCAAAGATAGAGAAATCACTATTTTGTGTTACTTTGATAAATTTAGGGCTTACAGTACCACATCACACCTATCAGATTGGCTAACATGACAAAACAGGAAAATGAAAAATGTTGAAGGAGATGTGGGAAAATTGGAACACAATGCATTGTTGATCGAGTTGTGAATTGATCCAACCATTCTGGAAAGTATTTTGGAACTATTCTCAAATGGCTATAAAATTGTTCATACCCTTTGACATAGCAATACCACTTCTGGGACTGTATCCCAAATAAATCATAAAAATGGGAAAAGGACCTACATGTACAAAAATATTCATAGGAGCTCTTTTTTGTAGTGTCCAAGAATGAGAAATTGAGGAGAATGCCCATCAATTGGGGAATGACTGAACAAGTTGTGGTATATGAATGCGATGGAATACTAATTGTGCTATAAGAAATAATGGGCAGGCAGACTTTGGAAAAACCTGGAAAGAAAGTCAGTGGTTCTCAACCTTCCTAATGTCGTGACCCTTTAATACTCGTATGTAGGCATATCTGCATGTGGGTGGACCCTCCTGGAGACAGATAAAGGAGTGGTGTCTCAGTTCCTAAGACCATTGGAAATACATGTTTTCCAATGGTCTTAGGCAACCCCTTTGAAAGGGTCATTCCCAAAGGGGTTGCAACCCACAGGTTGAGAACCGCTGACTTACGTGAACTGATGCTGAGTGAAGTGAGTAGAATCAGGAGAACATTGCACATAGTAACAGTAACATTGCACAATGACTTTGATGAACTTAGCTCTTCTCAGCAATGCAAAGATCTAAGACAACTCCAAAAGACTCATGACAGAAAATGCTATCCATATCCAGAAAAAGAACTATGGAGTTTGAATGCAGATCAAAACATACCATTTGTGCGCTCTCTCTCTCTCTCTCTCTCTCTCTCTCTCTCTCTCTCTCTCTCTCTCTCATTTCTTCTTTCTTATAGTTCCTCCCATTGGTTCTAATTCTTCTTTACAACATGACTTATGTGAAAATATGTTTTTTAAAAAATTAGGGCTTATTACTTGACAAAACCTTATTCTTGACTTGGAAAAATGTTAAATGGGGACTCACAGTGACCCCTCTACTGATAATAGGCATAGCAAACAAGCCAGAAAATTGTGTGTGTGTGTGTGTGTGTGTGAGAGAGAGAGAGATAAAGAGAAAGAGAGAGAGAGAGAGAGAAAGAGAGAGAGAGAGAGATAGAGAGATAGAGAGAGAGCATGCTCTCATGGAACTCCTAGTCTAGGAAAAAGAGATAAAACACATACCTATATGAATAGTTAACTAGTCACACCCAGGAGATCCAGATCTATAATCAGTGATTTGGTGAAAGGTATCCTTGAAAGTGTATTTATATATCCAATGGTGGGATTGGTAGAGCTAGATCTTGGGTCACTGACCCATGGGGGAAGAGAGCTCAGACACAGTCCCATAGTGGGGAGAGAAGGACTCTACATGGCTGCCCCTATGGGAGGAGTAGAACAGAACTAGGAAAACCTTGATTAGTGAGAATCTCAACTGATGGACAGGTACCAAGAGGAGGAAGCAAGACATTTAGTAGCTTTTAGTTTAATTATTCTTGCTATTGAGGTTTTATGACAGTAATGATATACTGGCATATGCTGGAACTCTGGAAGTGGGTCTTCTTATAGTCAATTTAGTTGGGAATAAGCCCAGAGTGACTGATAAACTCTATTCAAAGCTCAATATTTTATAAGATTAAGACTCAAAAAGTACTGTAAGTGAACGTTGAAAAGAACTTTGAAGAGAGAATTAAACTAAGCCAAATAGGTTAACTCTTGGGGTAAGGATCAGTCATGAGGAAGGAACTTGCTTATCATTTTTTCCTTGTACGTGGTGGACAGTGCAACAAGGGTGGGAATGGAGTTCTTCCTCCTCATTCCCTACCCCATGACATCTTGCAGCAGAATCATGTGGCAGGGTATAGTGGAATAGAGTCCAGGTGTAGATTCAAGTAAAGTTGGTAAGACTCTATCATCTAGAGCTGAAACATAATGGGTCCCAGAGCCAAGACTCCTGCTAGTTTCTAGGGGATGTGTTTTGAGACTTTTCCAAAATTCCTAGTAATAACCTCAGTCAGGATTTCAGGTAAGCCTCAAGTTGGAGATGGGGGAACCACACCCAACTATTCGCACCATGCCCTGTAGTAGGTACAGGGGGCCCCGCAGAGTGACTCACCAAGAAGAGATACATACCCCATGAGAAGCAACACAAGGGATCATGAGAAGATATTGGGGGGTATGATGGGCCCAACGGGGTATAGGTTGCCTCTGCCAATGCCTTCCTTAACTGTATTCTTCTCTACTCGTGTCTGTTATGAGCATTCATTATTCCCACTGATGCTGTTTATATTTATAGGACAGTGAGCCTAAGGTTTATAGGAAAGATGTTTTATTGCTATTTCTCTTTACTTGACATTTCTATAAATGCCTTTTTACTTTGAGCTCATTGTATTCCCTGGAATTTTGGGGATTTGTGAGGACTGTGAACCCATAAAGTTGCTTCGACTTTGGGTACTTGTTCCCTGAGGGACTCAATCTGTGAGTGTGAATTGGCAAGATGTAGTCCAAAGGGATGTAAATAATATATACAAAAAGGTGTACTTCATAACAAATTGATCTCTCTAAAAATGGAATGGGCTAACTTGGGACATAGTTGGATTCCTTTCACTGGAAGACCATATAGAGGCTGCATATTCAACAGTGATTTCCTGCTCAGACACAGATTGGATTCAATATCTAAGATATCCTTCAGCTCTGAATTTTCATTTCTAAAATAATGACTTCTTTGAGCTCTGCAACTATGATTCTGTAATCCAGTTGAGATCCCTGTAGTATTTCTTATTTACTTCAATAAATAGCCACTTAATATTTTTCCCTCATCTTTTGATTGAGTATATTGCAGTATATTTGCAATTCTGTCTGGTGTTCTAGTAAATGTAATTTTTTAGGAACTCTCAAAGTGAATGGTTAGTGAATGTACCACTAAAAAACCCCCTGTTGCTAGTGCTCTAACTTGGAAGGAAAGACAATAAATACCAAGCGTTGCTAATTTCTATACTTATTTCTTTGCAGAGTTGCATGGTATAGTAGATAGAGATCTCACCTCAAGGGTAAAAAGATGTAAGTTTGATATATGATGTCATTGTGAACCTAGGCAAATTTTTAATGTGTTATCTCTTCAATTGCAGAGCAGTTGGTTATCTTCATTGATTGGAGAAATTTTATCACTAGGAGATTTCTACAGAACTGACATCACAGGTCCAGACAAAACAAACAAATGGATCAAAACCCACAAATTTTTGGAGTCATTTGGAGACGGATATTATCTGAAAACTTACAAACTTGCCATGGAATAAATCATCATTATTTTGACATTAAGAGTGGTGCATTTCATTCAAAGTCATGCAACTTTTTCAGGAAGTATTAGAGGTACTGTAGATTTGCAAGTTCTCTAAGAGAAGAGTTGAGATACAGGTGGGATTTCTCCACCAAATCTTGCAAAGTAACATAGTTCTATCCCTCCAACGCTTGAAATAAACTACAAAAAGGCCTAATAGAAACTGAATTAGGGGCAAGAAATTTGTCAAGACTCCTATATCATCTGACTGCACAGATACTCTTGGGCAATCAATAAATGTTTGCCACTGAGTCAAATCTGTAACAATACAAGTCATTCCTCAGTTAATAAATGGTCAAAGGATATGAACAGGCAGTTTTCAGGGTAGGGAATTAAAGATATCTATAAGCATATGAAAAAATGCTCTAAATCACTATTGATTAGAGAAAGGCAAATCAAAACAACTCTGAGGTACCACATCTCACCAGTCAGATTGGCTAAGATGACAAAACAGGAAAGTGATAAATGCTGGAGAGGACGTGGAAAAATTGGAACACTAATGCATTGTTGGTGGAGTTGTGAACTGATCCAACCATTCTGGAGAGCAATCTGGAACTACGCCCAAAGGGCTATAAAAAAGTACATGCCCTTTGACCCAGCAATACCACTTCTAAGGCTGTTTCCCAAAGAGATCATAGAAGTGGGAAAAGGACCCACATGTACAAAAATATCTACAGCAGGTCTTTTTTTGGTGGTCAAGAGTTGGAAGTCAAGGGGATGCCTATCAACTGGGGAATGGCTAAACAAATGGTATATTAATGTAATGGATTACTATTGTGCTATAAGAAATGAAGAGCAGACAGACTTCATAATAACCTGGAGAGACTTATATGAACTGATGCTGAGTGAGGAGAGCAGAACCAGGAGAACTTTGTGTACAGTTACACTGTGCACATCATTGTGCATATCATGTTGTGACGGCTAACTTTGATTGACGGGCTCATCTCAGCAAAACAAGGTTAGAAGACAACTACAAAAGACTCATGATGGAAAGGGTTATCCATATCCAGAGAAAGAACTATAGAGTCTGAATGCAGATTGAAGCAAACTACTTGCTCTCTCTTGTGTTTTGTTTTGTTCATTCTTTCTCATTGTTCATTCCATTGGTTATAATCCTTCTTTACAACTTGACTAAGGTTTAATGAGAAGGTATTTGTAGAACCTATATTTGGTTGCATGCTTCCATGACAGGGGGAGGGGGAGAAAATTTGAAACTCAAGTGATTGTGGAACTGAATATTGTAAACTAAAAGTAAATAAATAAAATTTTTTTAAAAACAGCAATAGGAAATATTGTAGAAGAACCAATAGAACTCTGATTAATTGGTTTTGAGGAGGTAAAAGGTTATGACAAATTTTGAGTCTAGGTGACTGGGTTCTCTGTCCTCGTCATTACACAGAAATAAGGTCAAGAGGGAGAGCCTATTGAGTTTAAAGTGACATTAGAAATTCTCCAGGAAACCTTTGCTGAGCTCTCCTATTGGTAATGATTTCCCCCTCTGACCTCACATTACTTTTGGTTCAATGATTTTCTAATATTGTGCATTATAACTTTGTGTTGGTATTTTATGCTCTTATCTTTTATACCTCCTTGAACGGAGGGACCATGGCTTATCTAAACTTTTTATCACCTGCAGTACCTAGCACAGTCCTCTACATGAAGTAAAAGCTTAATAAAAGTTTTTAGTATTTGAAAAAAAACCACAAAAATGTTTGCTTGTAATTAATGCCTTCCTTTAAGAATGTCTCCACATCTTTATGATTCTTGGAAAGAATGAGGAAAGTCAGGTAAAATGCACTTTGTAAGCTGATAAGCCTTTTTCCATATGGCTAATCAATATGCCTGACTGGTTCTCTGTCTAGGAAAGATTATTTTGAGTTAGTCTCAAGTCAAGGAAAGGAAGAGCAATGAGCTATTTGATAAGTCACAGGTAGTTGTGCTTCTACTGAGATAAGGAACCCTCCATTAAGGGAAATGGGACATAATCCAGACCCCTTCAGAATTTTCCTGGGCAGGATCTCATTCTATTTCCCACTCTCTAGCTTTTGCCTATAACAACTTCTACCACTATTCTTTCTCTTTCCATTGAACTCTGCCACTGAAGCCCTTGACTTCATTAATATTTTAGGATAATTGTAATGGGCCTGAGAGAGTATTGGAGTTAGGTTTTAGTGGATTCTGAAAACTCAATTTTGCTAAGGATCCATAGAAATACTTACTGCCCCTCCCCACCCCCACATCATCACACAAATATTGTTCAGGAAAATCTTACCTGACCAAACTCTATTTATCATTGCATTTCTGTATTAGCACAATTTTAAAATAATTCTTAGAATTTATTAAGTACTCACTATGGGCAAGGCACTTTGCTAAATGTTGGGGTATAAATAGAAGCAAAAAGAGAGATAATCTGCCCTTTAGGAGCTTCCATTGTAATGGGGGAATATAATACATATAGGGAAATGGTGGCCAGGGAGGGGTGGTTGGTCTGTAACATTAGAGGAGTAATGAGTAGGGGAAATAGGGGAGCATAGAGGGAATAAACCAGTCCAGGAATAGTGAGTAGGATGGTTGATTTGATCACAATTCATAATTCCAGAACTTGGTGGAAAAGTCCTTTCAGTCTACAAGTAGACTGTAGAGAAGATGCCTAGAAAGCAGGGAGTGAAGTAAAGTATGGCTACAGCTTTTCAGAAAGTTTTCTAGGAAAGGTGGTTGTCAGTCAGGAGAGGAAGAGTCCAACACAGAAGTTTCTTAGTGGTGCTCAGATTTGGAAGCGTAAATTCACCCTAGGTGTTGCTTGCTTGTGACCAATAGCTCTTCTCTTTTTGGGTAGCCTTAATGAGTATTGTTACTGGGATTAACAGGGGAGAACTTTCTAGAGCAATGGAGAAGACCATCACCAGGATTGTTATGGCTTGAATTTGGACCTTGAGAATGCTAGGAAGAAAGGGTGATGGAAAAATCCACTCTGATGAAGTGTGTGGACATGCAGAGTTCATTTGTGCTCCAGAAAGGGATGCTTTTTCCCTAGCTCTGTAGCCTGTGGACTGGGATTCTTGTGGGTTGTTGCTGCAGTGTAGGTAGCTGAGGAATGAACTGATGGAAGTTTTGGGTTGATACCAAGGTATAGTAGACAAGAATCTTTGTTTCTCTTTCTCTTAGTACATAATTTATGGTCCCCTTCCTACCTAGCATGGGAATGAAGAAACAGAAAGAGGGCAAACAGTGTCCCTCATAAACTTTCAGAAAAAAATGGTTGTTGCTTATGTTTGTGTTGCTTTAACTTTTCAGTTCTGATATCATTCCAAATTTTGATATTTAAAAAAAAATTGTCAGAGGCCTTAGGAGCCACTGAATCTACAGGGGCAATGGCTGCTTTCAGAGCTTTCAGTCCACAGATATTAAAAGGTTTGAACATCTGATCAGAAGGAGATCACAAGGTCTTTCCGCTAGTACTAGAGGCAGGACTCTGTTGCTTTTCCCATGGGCAGCTCTGTGTCACAATCCTGTGTGTAAGTTTCAGGGCAAGGAGAAGCACTGGCACACCAGAGCTTGCATTTCACAATGGAGCAGAGACTCTTGCCACAGTTCCAGGGCAGAAAAGAATGCTTGTGGTCACTCAGAGACCATAGCACAGTCCAGGAGAGTAAGTAAATACCTTTCCTTTGATCATACTACCTTGGGAGAACTGAAAGCTTACACCTCTCTAGAAGTATTTCTGTAAATAGCTGCAAAAAAACCCTGAAGCTTGGGACAGTGTGCCCTCTACCCTGGAAGCAGAGCCTCACTTTAACAAAGAGTTAAAAGGCAAGAAATTGACTGGAAAAATGAGCTAACAACAACAACAAAATTCTGACCATAGAAAGTTACTACATTAGCAAGGAAGATCAAAACACATACTCAAGAAGATAACAAAGTCAAAGCTCCTACATCCAAATTCTTCAAGAAAAATATGAATTGATTTTATGCCATGGAAAGGGTCCAAAATGATTTTTAAAATCAAGTAAGAGAGGTAGAGGAAAAATTGGGAAGAGAAATGAGCGTGATGCAAGAAAATAATGGAGAAAGAGTCAACAACTTGGTAAGGGAGATACAAAAATATATTCTTGCATAATAATAATAATAATACCTTAAAAATAATACTTTAAAAATAGACTAGGACAGATAGGAAATGAGGTACAATAAAACTCCAACAAGTAGAAGAATGCATTGAAAAGCACTGATGGGGAAAAAAATCAAACAAAAAGCTCTGGAAACAGTAGAATTGGCCAAATGGAAAAGGAAGTACAAAAGCTCACTGAAGAGAATTATTCCTAAAAAATTAGAAGTGAGCACATGGAAGCTAAGGGCTTTATGAGAGATCAAGAAGCAATAAAACAAAACCAAAAGAATGAAAAAAAATGAAGACGATAGGAAATACATTGTTGGAAAAATAACTGATTTGGAAACTAGATCCAAGAGAGATAATCTGAAAATTATTGAACTACCTGAAAGTTATGATCAAAAAAAGACCCTAGATATCATCTTTCAAGAAATCATCAAGGAAAACTGTCCTGATATTCTAGAATCAGAGGGTAAAATAGAAATCAAAAGAATTTATTGATCATCTCCTGAAAGAGATCCCAAAATGAAAACTTCCAGGAATATTACAGCCAAATTCCAGAGCTCCCAGGTCAAGGAGTAAATATTGCAAGCAGCCAGAAAGAAACAGTTCAATTATTGTGGAGCCACAGATAGGATAAAACAAGATTTAGTAGCTTCAAAATTAAAGAATTGGAGGGTTTGGAATATGATATTCTGGAGGGCAAAGGAGCTAGGATTATAATCAAGAATCACCTACCTAGCAAAACTGAACATAATCCTTCAGGGTGGAAATGGATAGTCAATGAAATTAAGGACTTTCAAGCATTCTTGAAGAAGAGACTAGAGCTGAATAGAAAAATTTGACTTTTAAATACAAGACTCAAGAGAAGCATAAAAAGGTAAACAGGAAAGAGAAATTGTAAGGGACTTAATAAGGTTCAACTGTTTATATTTCTACATGGGAAAATGATACTTGTAACTCCTATGAACTTTTTCAATATTCAGGCAGTTAGGAGAAGTATATGTGGACAGAGGGCACAGGAATGAGTTGAATATGAAAGGATGATATCTAAAAAAATAAAATTAAGGAGAGAGAGAGGAATGCATTGGGTTAAAAGGAAAAAGTGAAAGGTAGAATTGGCAAATTATCTCACATGAAAGAGGCAAGAAAAAGCTTTTGCAGTGAAAGAGAAGAGGGAGAGGTAAGAGGGAGTGAGTAAACTTTACTCTCATCATAATTGCCTTAAATTGGGTATAGAGACTTCTATCTTACTCTGCAAGAAAATAGGAGGGGAAGGGAAGAAGAGAAGGGGAGGTGATATAAGGAAGGGCAAATTAGGGGAGGGGGCAATCAGAAGCAAAACACTTTTGAGGAGGGACAGGTTGAAAGGAAAGAATAGAATAAACATAGGAGGAAATAGGATGGAAGGAGATACAGTTGGTCATAGTAACTCTGAAAAAAATTTAAAAGCATGTTTCTCTGATAAACGCCTCATTTCTCAAACAATATAGAGAATTGAATCAAATCTATAAAAATAAGAGACATTCCCCAACTGATAAATAATCAAAAGATGTGAACAGTTTTCAGATAAAATGATCAAAGTTATCTATAGTCATATCAAAAAATGCTCTAACTCACTATTGATTGGAGCAATGCAAATGAAAACAATTCTGAGGTATTAACTCATACCTATTAGATTAGCTAATAGGATAGAAAAGGAAAATGACAATTTTTGGAGGGGATGTAGGAAAAATGAGACATTAATGCCCTTTTGGTGGTCTTGTGACATGGTTCAACCACACTGTAGAGCAATTTGAAACTATGCCCAAAGGGCTATAAAACCATGCATATACTTTGACATAGCAATACCACCACTAGGTCTGTATACAAATACAGATAAAAAAAAAGGAAAAGAACTTATATGTACAAAAATATTTACAGCAGTTCTTTTAGTGGTGGCAAAGAATTGGAAATGGAGGGGATGCCCATCAATTGGGGAATGGCTGAACAAACTGTGGTATGTGATTGTGATGGAATATTGTGCTATAAGAAATGATGGGCAGGATGCTCTCAGAAAAACTGGAAAGACTTACATGAACTGATGCAAAGTGACATGTACTGTGTACAAAGTAACAGTGATATTGTAAGATACTCATCTGTGAATGACTTAGTTATTAGCAATACAGTGATACAATCTTTGAAGGACTTATGATGAAAAATGCCATCTGTTCCCAGATAAAGAATTGATGGTATCTGAATACAGATTAAAACATACCTTTTTTACTTTATTTTTCTTGAGGTTTTTTTTTTGTCTGTTTTCTTTCACAACATGACTAATATGGAAATATGTTTTACATGACTATACATGTATAACCTCTATCAAATTGCCTTCTCAGTGATGGGTGCGGGAAACCAAGGAAGGGAGAGAATTTGGAACTAAAAGTTTTAAAAACAAATGTTAAAAATCATTTTTACATGCATTTGGGGAAAAATAAAATGCTAAACAAGGAAAAAAAAAAATCAGCACCTGCCTGCCAAAATCCTGACTGGATTTAATGATATGGCTTAGGTCAAGATTTAGAAAGTTTTACTCTTTTAAAGGGGGGGTGTTTTCTTTAGTGTGAGATGAACTGAGTTGAAATGGTGAAGGAGGCCTTATCCTGCAGGCGAGGGACAGCATGCAAATGAAACATTATTCCTTAGACTAGAAGGAGAAACCAATGGAGCCATATAAATTTTAAAGCCATGCATTTTATAAAATATAAATGCAAGCTGTATATAAAATAACAATATTTTATGTGGAACCAGTACATATAAGCATCCTTTTCAGAGGTGTATTCAGGGAATTCTTCTCTCTACATTATGCAGTTAGTTTCAAGGTTCTGTAGGACCATAAGGCAGTGAAATGCTATGTCTTCCCATTTCCCCAAGAACAACAACAACAGCAACAAAACCCCAGGGGTTCTCTCACCTGTCTTTTCCAGTTGTCGAATCTTCTAATTTGGAATCTAAGACTGGCATTGTTGTCTGGGAAGCATTTTTGTGGGAAGAAAAGGTAGCTGGTACTTTCAGGTTCCATTTTTTCTCTTGCCCAAACAGTCCGACAAATGTTCCCTCTGAAGTCCATAACCCAGAGGTTCCATCTGAAGAGCCACTGAGGATGAAGGAATCAGAACCGTAGGAGAAGTATTCCACGCTCATGACTGTGCAGCTGTGGGCCTTCCAGCCACGAAGCAGGAGGGGGTTACTGGATGAGTTCTAAAGAATTGAAAATGGAGGAAAGACAACAAATAACTGTTACAAGAGCTGCCAATATGAGCAGAATAAACATACAAAATAAGTAGGGTTACAAAGTTTTTGTTTTCTTTTGTTTGGTTGTGGTAGGAAAAGTCCAGACCTGTGAATTCATTGATATCAAGGATCTATGATTTTGTTGGTATATAAGTTCTCTTGACTTGTGTAGATAAGTTAACTTGTCTGTAACTTATAGTCTCAGAGAATTATATTGGGTCCTGAGAAGTAAATCATAGTCACACAGTAGCATTTATCAGAAGCAGGACTTGAACTCAGATAATTCTTGCCTCCAAGGCCAACTCTTGATCCCATCACCTCTTAAAAAGTTTTGTTACATCTACAAAACTAGGCAGCTGAATGGTGTGGTGGATAGAGCGCTGGGTCTAGAGTTAGGAAGACCTGAGTTCAACTCTGGTCTCAGATGTTTACTAGCTGTGTGACCTTGGGCAAGTACCTCAACCCTATCTAGTTTCCTTATCTATAAAATAAGCTGGAGAAAGAAATGGCAAACCACTCCAGTATCTCTGCCAAGAAAGCCCCAAATAGGGTAATGAAGAGTCAGACAGGACTGAAATGACTAAACAACAAGAAAGAAACTGGGTCTGTTGATCTGAAAACTCCCTAAATTCATTCTTATTAACACCATCAGGCAGTAGAGGTAACAATGAACAGAAAAAATAAGGTTACTCAAAAACAAAACAACTAGTTTGCTGCCAGTTTAAAAATGCAAAATATGATCAGATCCTTCACATCTAATAGCTTAAACAATTCTGGGTACTTCCCATGAGTTTCCAAATGCTGAAAGAATGATTAGAAAGGCATAGACTATAAAAGTAGAATGACATTTCTTTTGTTTTTTTTTTTTAATTTTTTTCTTTTCTTTTTTTTCTAGAATGACATTTCCTGACTATCTCATTCAAAATGAATTTCTTGAAGGCGAGGATTGCTAAATACTGGGATGAGGGGGATATTACCTAACACAATGGGTTCCCATCTTTCAGGGATGGTAGAAATAGAGTCTGATGCTGCAAGCTTGGAACCAGGAAAAACTGAATCCTTTAGGCTCCTGACAGGAAGACTTCTGTCAAATCAATTCATTTGTGTTCAATTATACCAATGATATTCAGTCCCTGATAATAAGGCTAATGAATGAAGCACAAATTTCTCAATCTAATTTTGTTTAATAATAGATTCCTGTTTAACTCGAGGACCTATAGTTGAAATGGAATATTTTCTGGAATTGAAATAAAGAGAATGAAAAGAGGGAGCAAATTGCTTATTTAATAGTAGCCATCCCTTCTAGGGAGTATTTGTGGAAATGAATTTTTTTCCCCCAGAGCCGAAAGTGCCCTAGATCCCTGAATCCCTTCTGGTAACACATGTGCTGGAGCTGGACCCCTCTGATGACACATATGCCCCAGCTCTTTCTGATAGGCTCCTTAATAAAAGTCCATGTGGAACCAGGATCAATGTTATGTTTTCCTTTTTTCCATTGGGGATGGTATTAGGGGAGGGTGAGAGGGGAGCTAATAATACTGTCTCCCTCCTCCTCCCCAAAAGACTTGTAATTGGTTGCCATAGGACTCAAACTTTAAGTGATTTTCCTTAGAATTCCTGGATGGGGAACATAAAAAAAAACTCTAAGAAGAGCCTGATCCTCCTGTGTAAGGCCAAGATCCTCCAAGAATGAAAGTAATCTGGCCCCTTGGTAGGACAGTCTATTGTAGGACATTGGGCTCACAAGACTGGTTTAGTTTTTTTATTTTTAATTAAACTTTATTTTATTTTTAAATGAAGCTCTGTTTTCTCCCTCTTTCATGTCTCCTCTCCCACAACTGAGAAAGTAATGTTGTAGACATGTAGTCAAGACAAACAAATTCCTGTATTTACTATATCCAGAAAAATTCATCTGAATTGGCACTTCTGAGTCCATCACACCTTTATCGGGAGATGAGCAGCATGTTTCATCATGAGTTCTCTGTAATTGTGGTTGACCATTATGTTGATCAAAGTTATAGGTTTGGTTCTGGTTGGAACCTGGCTCTTCCTTCACTTCCCCAGGGAATTCTGGGGGAAATTTCTTAAACAAAGTTAATGACTCATGTCTATGGTCTCCTCAAAAGGGATTAATAGGATCTCTTCTAGAAAGTTACTCACTGTACAAAGTAGATAGAGATAGAATATAGAATTATTTCCTCTTTTACAATTGGAATTTTTAAAACTTAAAAAAAACCTCATAAATATACATTGACAAATATTTAAAACATGATACATTAACCCACAACTACCATTATACTGTTCGAGGAGTAAAATATGAAACCTAAACTTAGCTTAAAACATGAAATTCTTCCTGGGACTTTGTCTGAGCAAGTCATTCAAGGTCTATATTGTCTGGCAAGGCAGGGGATGGCTTTATCCTCATCTTCGTAGTAACAGTTATCTTCTCCAAGAAATTATTTCAGAGGTCATCTCCTCCTGGGCAACCAGCACCCTGATCAAGGAGCTGCCATTCTCTTGAACTCATAAGATCACTGACAAAACTAGAAATATCTGTCTCAGGACACTGTTCAAATTCAGACAGACAACATCACATTGTAAAGGAAAAAAAAAACAGCTTTGAAAGACTTAGGAACTCTGATTAATGACCAAGCAGTATAACAGAGGAATGATTATGGAACATGCTGCTTACTACCAGACAGAAAGTTGATGGACCCAAGGTACAGAATAGAACATATTGCCAGACATGGTTAATGTGTGGATTTATTTTGCTTGACAATGCTAATTTATTACAAACACATTTTTCCTTTCTTTTTTTTTGGGGGGGGTGCGGGGGGAATCGGATGAGGGGAGTAGGGGAGATAATAATAGTGTTGATCTCATACCCCAAAAGAAAAGAAACAAAAGAGTTTCACCAAAGCATTTTTTAAAATTCACAGAAGAGAACAGAAGAAAGTTCTGAAAGAAACATAGACAATCAGGATAGTTTTTGAAAGTAACATGTGAAATTTATTATGTACTTAAAAGAAGAAGGTTGTGAAGGAAAGATATGTAGACAATATGTTCGAAAATAACACGTTAAATTTATTATATGGTTTAAAAAAGCAAACTTTACATAACAGAGATTTGTGGTTTTAACTTAATCTTTTTTCTCTTCTATTTTGTACATTGAAATGTTCTTTTTTTGGTTAGTGTTTGTGAAGCTTAGGAAGTTGTAATGGTAATGGAATTTGGAAATCTGCCTGTGTTGACCAGGATTGCTGAGTACTTGCTTCAGGTCAAGATGAAGACAGGACCTCTCCTTGGGTAGTGAATGCTGTTACAATATCTTAACCTTGTTGTAGCTTAAGGGTGGATGGCTTTTTGTGCTCTTCTGCCCCTTTTGAGAAAATGCTTGGCATTAATGGATAGTTTGTAATTCAGTTGTGATCCAGGGGTGGGAAGCCTTTGAGTTTTCTTTGCGCTCTGTGATTGACCAAATGAATGTACTTTGTTTATGATTGGAAACTAATCTCCATTTGAGAAGAGAGACTTTGACTGACTAAATGAAAGTACTGTCCAGGGGTGGAGTAGTACTTGGATTAAATTGAGAACTTACTTGCTAAATGAATGAGTTATACTGTATTTTGACTTTCTCTGTTCTGTGAAGGTTTGCCTTAATCTGTCACTGAATAAATGGGGTTTGCTATGCTGGTAATCTGAACCTTGGTAGTTGCCTTGCTTGGCATTACAAAAGTTTTAAAAAAAATTTCTGTTCAGTCACCTATGTTCAGGGGAGGAAACTTGAAGCAAAAGAATCAGTCAGACACTTGAGGACCAGTCTTAGAATTATCCCCTCTTTCTTCTCAGATAGAAGTCCCCAGTTTCCCAGATGGAAAAAAGAGAAATAGTGGAAATTGCTTTCTAATTTTTTGCATTATTTTCTTATGAAAAACTTACCATGGAAGGAGGGGTTGTTGCATAGTTTGAAATATCCCACACCTGGATAAAGCCATTAGTGTCTCCAGTGATCAGGAGGTGGTTATCCTTGTTGGATGACAGCCCAGTTACAGAAATATCCTCTTTTAAGGAGGCATAAAATTTGCCTGTGTGGAGTGGAAAAGACATAAATCATTCTATCCAGAAGACCTCATTCTATTCTAGGGAAAGCTATTCTTATAATGCTATATACACAGTCCTCAGCTCAGATTTGAAAAGATCTTACTTGGGAAAAGTACATTGTCAGATGCCTTGTATCATCCCCTGACTTATTCAAAAATCATCATTTGACTCACTAAGGCTATAGAAGTGGTGGTGGTGTGCTCTCAGAATGGGGAGACTTTTATAATTTTAATTCCTCAGCTAATATTTCAACTCTTGGGTGAACTATAATTGTCCTTACTTAATGACTGATTGAACAATAACCAGTACTCTTTTCTTGGCATCACAATTTGCATTCTTTTCCTTATTGTTTTCTGAATTTGTCTTGTGTTTCCATTAAGATTTCCTGCCTTTTCACCCCTCCTCCCTTTCAGGGTGTTACAAATACTAATTTCTGAACCTTGACACAGGCATGCCAAAGAAAAAGAAAAAAAGAACTTGGAATATGTTGTTAAGTCAACATTGTTGACTTGGTGACATATATTAAACATTATTCAACCTTTTAGTTTACTCTGTTCTTAAGAACTTAACAGATTACAGAAGAGTCAAATGCATGAGACTTTCCTTCCCCTCCAATTCTTTCTTCTTATTAGGAGATCACCTATCTGTCAAAATAGATCCCAGGATCCTCTTGCCTAGGTCATTGAATGGAGGACTCCACAAATCAGTTGTCTCACCATTGCTGAGGACATAGTTGAGATATAGAGCATCCCATTACCTGGCAAGATCACTGAGTTCAAGAAAGGTGTTTAGCAAATTCACACCTCTTTTTCTCCTAGTGAGATAAAATCTTGGCTGCCTAACAATAAGACACCATTCCTCCACTTCTGATATTCTCATTCCCATTTACCTAAACACTACCCTGGCTATGTTCTACTCTGGTCCTGCATGCCCCTTCCACTGTGCTCTCTGGTATTCCTGTTCCATAGTTAACAAATCTCACTTTTTCTCAGAATCCTTCTTTTTTTTCACTGTCATAGAAGTCTGACTCATCCTGAAGTTGACTTTGGGGTGCTTCTTCAGGGAGAAGAAGGTTATAGGGACAGAGAGGTTTGAGCTCCCTTCTTCATACCTGACCTGGGAACTTTGCATGGCCATGAACAGGTCACTTACTCTTTCTGGGCCTCAGTTCATCATCTATAATATGAAATGGATAGTCTAGTTAACCTCAAAGGCCCTTTCCAGCTCTGAGTCTATAATCATATGCTCCCATGGAATATAAAATATATTGCCCTGATTTCCAGTTGAAGTGGGGCTAGAACTGTCAGATAGATGGGACCTGAAAGTCTGTCATCTCTATCTGTAGCATGGGCTCAGAATTTTCTGGCTTATTCATCTGCCCTCCCCACTTATCTCGGTGCTGAGCTTGCCTCCTCTTCTGGTCTTCCTTGTAGTCATTACATCTTCCAGGTTACCTGGAGAGATAGTCTGAAAACCTATCTTGAAACTCATCATTTAATCCCTCATTGAAGATTTCTATTGACACTGTCTCTTTCCAGCCCCAAATAATTTTATTGGAATTTATATATATATATAATTATATATATCTAGTTTCCCTGCAATTGACTCAAAACATTGATTTTAAGTATTTTAGGCTCCAAGAAAGGGCTTCTCTCTTCCATCAAAGGAATTAAGAGAATTCCTTCAAAGGGAATTAGAAAGAGCTCAGAAGGTACTGTCAAAGATGCAACTATTACTGATCTTGTAACACTGAGTCATCACTAACTGCCTGGTACTTTGGCATATCCTGTGCACAAAATCTGAATCAGCTTACAGTTATAGCTCCATGCACTACACTTTTCCCAGGGGTACAGACTTCATAGGGAAAAATAAATTCATTCATATAAGGAAAGCCAGATAATCAGTGTCTAAAAGTTGCTCTGTTCTGCCATGATGAAATCTGAACTATTCATTCAGTAATCCTTAACAAATATTTATTAACTACCTACTATAAATTAAGCATGCACTATATGCTGGGGGAGATTCAAATTTTACCTAAAACTGGTCCTTGTTTTCATTAAGCCACTACCTAGTGTCAGGTGGCAGAATCTGATACAAATACAGATAAATATAAAATGCCATATTACATGATAAGTACATTAGAAAATTACAAAAAAATGCCACATAAGGTCCTATGGAAAAGGTCATTATTGACCTGGATTATCAGACGTCATTTTAATTGAGATTTAAAGGATGGATAGGAAGTCTTGGGGCAAAGATAGATCAAAGACACAAAAATTTGAGATCATAAAATCTGTTCAGGGAACAGACTAGTCTAGTTTGACTGGTTTGTAAGGTACCAAAATGGGGAAAATATGAGAGAAAGATGCAAAGATATGCTGATGTCAAATTGTTGAAGGCCTTTCTTGAATGTCAAAGTCTGGACTTCATTCAGGATTTTTGAGCAGAAGAGTGACATGACCAGATTTTGCATTAGAAAGTCTATTTTGATAACAGAATGAAGACTGGATTAGAGGAGACAAAGAACAGAGGAAGCAAGATATGTTTGGAGGCTCCTGCAATAGTACTGGAGGTGGTAACGAGAACCTGGATAAAGTTCTCACGTGTTTTTTTAGAAATGGAGGAATGATACTCAGAAGAGAGTTCAGGGATGATGATACAGAGTTGGGAATGGTCTATATAAAGCCATGGAAGTGAATGAGATTTCCAAAGGAGAATATGTAGTGAGAAGAAAAAAGAGGGGTGGGGACAATATTTAGGACTTGTAGACATAAAGGGACCAGAAAAAAAATGAGGGAGAGATGTAGGAAAAGAACCAAGAGATGAAATTATTGTGGAAGCCCAGATGGTGAAAAGTTACAGTAATACGGAGTGATTAACACAGTCAAATGCTTCAGAGATAAAAGGAAGGATGAGAACTGGAGAAAAGCCATTCATTAGATTTGGTGAGTAGGATGTTGCACTAGTGGCCTTTAAGAGAGGGATTTAAGTATTAAAGTGGAAACAAGATGGTGCTACTTGAGGTCAGGGACTGGTTTTGGCCTCTTTTTGTAACTCCAGTGCTTAATATAGTGCCTGACCTGAAGCAGGCACTTAATGAATGTATACTGATTGATTGATTGATCTACAGGTTTAAAGAGATGGCAGGTAGTGGCAAAATACAGGCACTGGGCAAAGATTACTGTTTAGATGAGTTTAACCATGAAGAGAGAGATGGAGACATAGAAGAGTGAAGATACAAGGGCCAAAAAAGACCTTTATAGGATTGATTAAAGTATATGTGTATATAGGTGAGAAGGAGCTAAGGGAGGAGTAATAGAAGTTGTATGAGAAGATGGTGAATAAATTCTATAGTAAGGTCTTCAATGAGGGATTAATCTCAATGGGAAATTAGGGTTATCTATCTTCTACGATCAGTAGGAAGGAGGAGAGGTTTGGGGGCATAATTCTGATAAATTTGAGTTGAGTTGAGAAAGCACATGTTGGATGGCCCCAGTCTTCTCAATGAAAAGTCTAAGAGTCAGATTCTATATGTTAGGCATGGAGTTGGAAAGGGAAGAAAAAAGAACATCTTTTGAACAGATCCCGGGGGGAATGAAAAAGGTTGATGAAAAGGGTGGAAGAGGAGGATTTCCAAGTAATTATGAGGGCTCTGCTGAGGGTATGTAACAAATTTTTAATCGGTTTGAATTTGTGATTTTCTCTATCTCTGCTCATGCTGCAAGAGTGGAAAACTTGGATGGTGAGGTTATTGAGGGATTAGAATTCACAAGTCAAGATCTGTAGAAAATCAGATGGGCAAATGACTTAGGACTTTAGGAAACAGAATAGCCAACCACAGGTTCAAGGCTCAGTGTGAAAGGCAAGTAAAACCAGAGTGGGGAAGGAGTGGACTGAGAAAATAGGGATGGGTCATCAAATGACTTGGAATCATGAAAGGGGTAGAGAATGGATTTAATTTTTGTACAAGAGTGATAGGGGGTAGGTAGATGTGAGCTTATGATTGGAAAGAAGAATTTCAAAATTTTGAATTTTGGAGGTGGAAAAGTTCTGAAAAATAGTGGACTCAGAGTTATGATCATGTCAGTGTATGGCTGAAGTTGGGTAGAGTAAAAGGTTGTACTATTAGTGCAGCATGCTGGCCGTCCATCTGTTATTTGTTTTTCTTTCTACACAACTGACTCACTTCTTTGTCCAATCACACATTACTTCTTCCACATATGTCATTGCTGGAAATAGGCTGTACCACACCTGAACTATCGTGAATCTCTCCATTGCCTTTTGAGTCACCTGTAACATTTATTTTTTTGCAGGTTGTGGTGTTCCAAGATTCACAGCCCTATAACCTCACTGGAGAGCATCTATGTTAAAAATGAGGCTTTTGGGGCAGCTAGGTGGCGTAGTGAATAGAGTATAGGTCCTGGAGTCAGGAGGACCTGAATTCAAATCCAAACTCAGACACTTGACACTTACTAATTGTGTGACCTTGGACTAGTCACTTAACCCCAATTGCCCTACCTTCCCCCCTCTAAAAAAGAAAATGAGTTTTTTTAAATCACCAATGCCTTGCACATAATAGTTGCTTAATAAAGACTGGTTTGTGGAATCACCTTCAGTTCAACTAATTGATAGTCTTATTGAATAGGTACATTTAATTCTGATAGGACTTGCTCATTAGTAGCTAGTCATTTCCTATTACAATATAGTCAATCTCATTTTTTATTATGTTGTTTGTCATAGTGCCTTTCAACTCTGTTCTGGAAGAAATTCTTCCTGATATACAGGGGAGAGTCATCTAAGGAGTCTACAGATTTTTGACTTTTTTCATGTCCTATATTTTCCCACATATTTTTTCAATGCCGTTGACTATTAAAGCATCTGTTGGGGAATCTTGTCAGGTTCTTTCTAGAATTTATTTACTTTTTGGTTTTTTGTATATATTAAAAGGATTATGGTTTATTAGATGTGATTATTGTTCAGTCATTTCAGTTTCGTCTTCAATTTACTCAGTTCAGACTCTTCTTAAGCCCACTTGAGGTTTTCTTAGCAAAGATATTGGAGGGGTTTGCCATTTCCTTCTCAACACATTTTATAGGTGAGGAAACTAGGGCAAACAGGGTTAACTGACTTGCCTGTGGCTACACAGGTAATAAGTGTCCGAGGCCAGATTTGAATTCAGGAAGACGAGTCTTCCTTATTCCAAGCCCAGTGTAATATCTAGTGCACCACCTAGTATTAGAGTTTAGTATATGTTCATAGTATCATAAATTTAGAGTTGGATTTTAGAGATCATCTAATCTAGTTAGTGGTTCTTAACATTTTAAAAAATTTGTTTGTTTTTGTCTTTTTTTTTTTTTAACATAATGTGTTTTTTTTAAAACTTATAGTTGAAGGAAATGCTAAATTTCAGTTAGAGGTTAGTGAAAATAAGAATGTGATTTTTTTTCCTCATTCAAATTCATGGATCTCCTGAAATCTACTCATAGATTCCTTATCATGAACTCCATTAAAGTCAAGGATCCCTGATGAAGTCAGTGCAGTTTTCTGATTTTATAGATGAGGAAACTAATAACTGGATATTAAGCATCACACCCAAAGTTACATAGGCAGATAAGTGTCAAGGCTGAAATTTGAAACCAGGTTTTTTAAGACTCTAAATTCACTCTTCATTCCTCTACACCATGTAGTTCTTGAGTCAGAGGAAGACTTGAATTCAGATCTGGCCTCAGACACTTCCTTAGGCAAGTCACTTAACTTGCCTTGGTTTCTGCAACCATAAAATGAGGATAATAATAACACCTACCTCACAGGGTTGTTGTGAGGATCAAATAAGAGTGTTGGGTATACAGTAGGTGCTTAATGATTGCTTATTCTTTTCCTTCCCCTCCACCTCAAAGAGAAAGTTATCTTCCACATCAAGAAAATGAATGCTAGCCTCCCATATGACAGGCAAATATATTTATCATTTTACCAAAAGAATAAGGCTCTGGATTTTAGTGCATAGGCTGCAATTATCATCATGATTTTCTCTTTGTTTATGCTCATCATGGTCATTGGAAGGTAAGACAACCAGCTTTACTATGAGATGAGATTCCTTATTTTTTTTGGTATTTGATGAAACCAATCAACAATTACTATGAGTCTATTATTAATCCCTTATTTGAATCTATAGGTAGAACTTGTAATTCATCCTTCAATTTAGCTACATTTTCTCTTTTTTGGTCTGATTTCATTAATTGTGAGTTTTTAAATATTGATGTGATTTAGTTTTTATGATACCATGATGATTTATTGATAGTTAGACAAAGATCTCAAATTTAGAATAGTAAAAATTAAGTTGTTTAGAAGTAAAACTATATCTTTGAGCATCCTTTTCCCTTCTTGCTATAATTATACTATTCATACTGGGAAAGCCAAAGCAGGTTGCATAAAACTAAGAACAATTATTTTCTTTTTTCATTGGTTGTTATGACAAAGGAATTTATTACTTAGTGATCACTCTATTGGTAATGAATCTCTCTGTACTTAGCTGGGTGGGTCCAACTCAGTCTGGTGGCAGGACCATACTCAAGGTCTTTCCAGTATGGTTGATCCTGGAGTAGGTAAGTGGGACAGTGGACAGAGCGCCAGGCCTAGAGTCAGAAAGATCCAAGTTTGAATCTGGCTTCAGAAACTTACTAGCTATGTGACCCTGGGTAAATCAATTAACTCTGTTTGCCTCTGTTTCTTCATCTGTAAAATTAACTGGAGAAGGAAATGGCAAACCTCTCTAGTATCTTTGCTAAGAAACTCAAAAAGGGGTCATGAAGAGTTGGACATGACTGAAAATGACTAAACAATAACATTCTAAAGATCTCTAAGAAAAGGAGAGAGAGAAGGGACACATATATACAAAAACATTTGTATGTGGTTGATCCTGATAAAATTTATACTTCCTCATCAGAGTCTTCAAAATCTGGGGTAAGGTGGATTTAAAAGAAATTACAAGTGGACCTGGCTATAATTATTATTTTTTTACTTTGAAGGTTCATTCCATTATATTATTAAGCAGAGAGAAATGATGTATATGATTGGAAAGGACTTAATTTTAGCTCATTTTGTAATGTTGTGACAACTGAGAGTGAATCATATTTAGTGGTTAAGAGCCTCAATTCAATTCAGAGTTTAATCCTATAAACTTTGAAGGCTTTTCTCAACTGAAATGAATTCCATAGGAGTTACCTATTATTAATGTCTGATCTCTTCAAGGTCATTGTGTGTATGTTGGTTGGGAAGAGGTTGTTGGTGGTGATGGTGTCAGCAAAGCAGTCAAGAGGAATAGGTCTTCAATATAACAATATCCAGTTGACACAGAAGCAACTCTGGGCTCCTTCCTTTATAGAAGTAACTTCGGCCTATATCCATTGAAATCCAAAAGGAACAGAACACTAACCGAAGCTCAAAGTGGAGAAAATCACCATTGTTGGCCCAAAGTACTCCCAACATCTTTGCATAATAGGTAACATGCTTCCTAAAACTTATAAAGGGGGGAAGTAGGAACAATAAATAGTTCCTACTTGATTGAGTATAGACTGAGCCCTGGGGAACTTTGTTTATTATTCAGGCATCCTGAGAATTTGCTTAACGTGCTGGTTATAGACCAATTTTTGCAGCAGCAAATTTCTAGGGTGTAGGAAGGGTTTTTTTTTTGCTATTGTCAGCATTGGGGTTAATCTGAGCATGACCTCAAGCATTCAACAAACATTGTGGGGATGGAGGTGTGTGTGTGTGTGTGTGTGTGTGTGTGTGTGTGTATGTGTGTGTGTGTGTGTATGTATATGTATATATATACATACAATATACATATATCTGTATAAATAATTTATATGTATATGTATACACACATATACATACACATGTGTGTACATGTGTAAAGATGAATAAGCAGAGTCCTTGGTCTCAAGAAACTTAGTCTGGCTGAGAAGATAAGGCAATAAAAATACAAAAAAGGATAATTTCCAAGAGAAATACAAGCCCAATACTTGGAACAGGAAAGATTAATTCTGGCTAGGGGAGATGGTGAATCAAGGTGGCAGATCAGGGAAGATGGGATTCATGGAGAAGTCAACATTTGATCTAGGTCTTAAAGCATGCCTATCATTTGCACCTACATGGTTCTATGGATAGAATACTGGGCTTGGAGTCAGGAAGACTTGAGTTCAAATCTAGTCTCAGATATTTACTAGCTATGAGACCCTGGGCAAGTTGCTTCTCTTCTGTTTGCCTTAATCCACTGGAGAAGGAAATGACAAACCTCTCCAATATCTTTGCCAAGAAAACCTTGTGAACAATATTGGTATTCTATGGTTCACAGCATCATGCAGAGTCATCTATGACTGAAGAACTGAACAATGACAACAACAAGCATTTTCACAGGTATTTTAGGAAACATATTTTAGGTAAAGGAAGAAGTGTTGAAGTAGGAAATGATGGTATATGTTTAGGGAACAGTAAGAATTTGACTGGAATACAGAATAGGTAAAGGACAGTAATAGGCTATGTAGAACCATAAAACTTAGTAACCAGTCAATTAAACATATTAGTAGAATAATATAATTTTAGAGATGGGAGCATCTTCTAGTCTCAGTCACCTGCTTTTATAGACGTATAAACTGAGGTCCAGAATTTTTAGGGAATGTGAGATAGGTGTTTAGTGACAGCTCTGAGTCTGGAACTCAAGTCTCCTGATCAACTGTCCTTTGCTCCATACTTTAGCCTCAGGGTCTTTGAGGCCATGAGATAGCCATAGCTTCTGTCTTACCATATTCCATCTTTTTCCCGAAGATGCTCCACCAGTGGAGGGTCCCTGTTTCAGCACTTATGAGCACTGCAGATTTCTTTAGAGAGTGATCTGTGCAACGATGCTGTAGGAACAGTAGCTTATTCACAGGACCCAGTGAACTACAATAGATAAAAATGAGATCATTGAGGAAAGGGGAAAAGAACAGGAATCTCTTAACTTTTAATAATTATGCTTTGATAATTTTCTTCAAGCAGATAAAGCTCACATATTTGGGAATTCCTTTTTAGCTAGTCTCTCTATTTAAGGGAGTCAAGTGGTTTTAAACTTTAGCATAAACAGTATGGTTAGAAAAGAATGCAATTTCTCCCAGTTGTATTCTATCAACTCAGAGTTTGTGCTAATTTGGATAGGTTGTGGGTTGAAGCTTACTTTTATGCTGTCTCTGAAAAAAGGACCTAGAAAATCAATTAAAAGTATGGTTACAAAGAGAATATTTAACTAACTCAGGAGAAAAGATTTTTCAAGAATTTATAAAAGGTGATAAATATGCCAATTCCAAACCATTAATTCATCAAAGCAAATCCCCAAGTAATTGGTAGAGCTAAGTTATCCATTTGCTCATTCTTTGGTGCCTTTGAACATGCCCAGAGCTCTTTCATCTTTTAAAAAAACCCTTCATTTGACCCTATCATCCCCTCAAACTACAGCTCTATATCTCTTTGCCCTCTAACATTTAAACTCTGAAGAAAAAACTGCATATACTCTGCCTTTTTTGTCTTAACTCTTACTTCTCAACTTACAATCTAGTTTCCTTCCCCACCACTTTACTGAAATTATTCTTTCTAAGCTGACCAATAATTTCTGTATCGCTAAATATAATGGACTTTTCCCTTTCTTCATCATTCTTGACCTCTGTGCATCTTTTGGCACAACTGACCAAGCCTACCTTATGAATGCCTTTTTCTCCATGGGGTTTTCACAATGCATTGTCATGGTTCTACCTTACACTCATCTGACTGGCAAAGATGATAAAAAGAAAAAAATTGTTGGAGGGGCTGTAGGAGAGAAGGTACACAAAAACTTTTGGTGGAGTGGTCTCACCATTCTGGAAAACAATTTGGCACTATACCCCCAAAAGTCACTAACTTGTGCATTCTCTTTGACACTTCAAGAAAATTACTTGTTTTCTGTTCTAAGTGAGGCAGCTAGGTGATTCAGTGGACAGAACCCTGGGCGTGGTATCATAAGACCTGAGCTCAAATTTGGCCTTAGACATTTACTAGTTGTATGACCCGGGATAATCACTCAATCCTGTTTGCCTTAGTTTCCTCATCTGTAAAATGAGCTGGAGAAGGAAATGGCAAACCACTCCAATATCTTTGCCAAGAAAATCCCCCAAAGGGCTCTCAAAAGTGTTGGACATAACTGAAAATGACTAAACAACAATAAAATTCTGAATGATGAGAGAGATGAGAGAGAGAGAGAGAGAGAGAGAGAGAGAGAGAGAGAGAGAGAGAGAGAGAGAGAAGGAACTCATGTGTATAAAAATATTTGTAGCAGTTCTTTGGTTATAGCAAAGAACTAGAAAAATAGTTGTCTATCACTTGGGGAATGGCTGAACAAATTATGGCATATGAATGTACAAAAGGGACAGCTTCATAGAGAACTGAGAAGATTTGTGTGAATTTATGCAGAATGGAATGTTCCAGAACCAGAAAAACAATTTACATAATGACTACAACACTTGAGAGAAATAACTATGAAGGATTTAAGAACTGGGATTGATGCGATGATGATGATAACTATAGTTTATAGTACTTCAAAGTTTACTAAGTGCTTTACACATGTTGCCTAATTTTATCCTCATTACAACCCTGTGCTGTAGGTGTTGTTATCATTCTCATTTCATGGATGAGGAATCACGACTCCAAAAGATACATGATGAATCATATAAAAGCCCCGAAGTTGGTAAGGGAATGTCAAATTTAGGGAAGAGCAAGGTTGAATTGGCTGGAAAGTAGAATGACTGAAGGGTAGTGATATTAAATATTTGAAAAGGTAGGCTGATAGTAGATTGAAAAGGGCTTTAAATGTACATACTCTTATGAAGCTAAGGATAAATGTAATTTATTAAATAACATTTTGTCTTAGAGGTAATCAGAAGCCACTCCATATTCTTAAGCAAATAAGTGAGATAAGGGAGTCTCTGGCCTGTTCACATAAAAAAAAACAAAAAACTTAGAATCCTTAGGAATTAGCTTCTACCTTAGGATCTGAAGTCATAAACCTGTTTTGTTTGTTTGCTGGCTGATTTCTTCCTTTCTGCTTTCGTGGACCTTCTCGGGTTTTGGACTCTATTTTTGAATCTGAAACAAGGATCACCTTGACTGACTTGCTTTAGCACTTTGGTTTCGTTTGTCTGCCAGGTACTTTACCAAGAGAACACTGTATATGGTAACAGTAATAATGTTTTAAGAATGACTTTGAGTGAATAAGTTATTTTGTCTACCCAAGTATCCAAATTAACTATAAAGGACATAGGAAGATGCTGTCTGTATCCAGAGAAGTGATTACTAGAAGTATGTATAGAATACTTTTACACACACACACACACACACACACACACACACACACACCCCTATTTTTATCTAGTGGTAACCATCTCTAGGATGGGGGGGAAGAAAAAATAAATTATATGACAATTTTTTGTATATTTGAAAGGAATAGCAAGTTGTGTATAGTAGATTTGAGGTTTCACATGCAATTATCCTTTCTATTTTACTGTCTCATGGAAATGCTTGTTTTATATCACAAATTAAAAATAAAACAAATTTTATAAAAAGGTTTTGGAAACAATAAAGAGTGATGGAAATGGGGAAAAAACCCTTTTGGTTTAGTTTGCCTACCAGGTTGCCACTTGTAGCTCCATATTTTCATGGATCCCCTAAACCAGGGCTTTACTTCCTTACTTGAATCTTTGCTACTTAATTATTTCTCCCTGTAGTGGCCTTGACTCTTCACCTAAATAAACCTAGGATTTCTACTAGATCCCCCTCGTGCTTGGCCAGGCTCACATTCCCAACCTTTTTTGGATTATTTTTTGCTGCCTTCCCTTGGGACAAATGCTTTTAGGACAACAATAAAGATGGAGATTCCATAATTTTGGTTTTCTCCATGTGATGGGGATAGTATATAAATAGTTTACATAGATGACAGATGCAAATATAGGATATATGTGAACTTTGTAAGGGTGAATGCTTTCTGGACATTTATAGCTAAGACTTGCAAATGGAACTATTCCTGAACTTATTTTATTAGCTCCCGAGTGAAATGAAGACTAGACAGATCATGCCTCATTGTTGTGGTCACACCGGAGGGTGAGATAATTTCAGCTTTTCTGTTTGTTATGGTGTGAATACCTTACCCTTTCAGTACTTAGGCATTCTGAGCACCTCCTCCATAAAAATGGAGAGCAGGCAGGAAAAGACTGACTCTAAAGAGGAAAGTAACACCATTAATTGCTTTGGTTTGGCTTCAACAAATGTTGCTGGGGGAGTGAGGTGATATTCTTCACTCTAAGGATTCACATCAGGAAATATTAAGAAGCATGATGAGTTGCCTCACCTTCACTATTCTAACAATGAAATGAAAGAAATGTATATCATGGGACCTGGATGAGAACTTCACACTACTTCTCAGAACAAATTACTTTGTGTACACACATACATATATATGTACATATATACACACATACATGTGCATACATATATTTCTCTCTACATGTGTTTGTATGTGTATCAGTCAATCAATAGACATTTATGAAACATTACTATGTGCCAGATGGAGGGTTAGGATGGAGGGAAATGTAGTAAGTCTTTCATAATATACTATGGAAATGATTGAGGTAACTACACATGTACAGTATATATTGAATTGCTTATCTTCCCAGTGGGCATGGGTGAGAAGGGAGGAGGGGAAAAGAATATGGAACTCAAAGTTTTAAAAACAAATGTTTAAAAATTGTTTTCTTACATGTAACTGGGAAATAAGATATACAGGTACTGGGGTATAGAAACCCATCTTGCCTTACTAGAAAGTTAGGGGAGTGAAGGGGGAGGATATAAGAGAGAACAGATTGGGGGAAGGGGTATTCAGCAGGCTTGCTATTTTGGGGTGAGGGTAGGGGAAAGATGGGGAGAGAAAAATTATAACTCAAAATCTTATGGAAATGAATGTTGAAACCTAAAAATAAATTAATTAAAATAAAAAAAACCCACATTACTATGTGCCAAGTACTGTGCTAAGCACTGGGGATACAAAAAGAGGCGAACCCTCAAGGAGCTTACAATCCAATGGTGGAGACAACATGTGCACGACATATGCAATCCAAACTACATATAGTATAAATAGGAAATAATTAATAGATGGAAGAACTAGAATTGGGATGGATTGGGGAAGGGTTCTAGCAAGAGAAGTAATTTTAGTATGTGAACTCGTTAATTAAGGACCATCAGCAAACCAAAATCAAATAAACATACAATGGATTACATCTCTTGTAATTATAAAAGTAGAAAACAATGAACGAATAGAGATAATGCTTTTGTTTCTGTGCCCTTCAACTTCCATGTACCTGCTTCTAGAGCAGGAATTAAATTATAATAACTTTAAGTACCAAAATGATGGACATTTGATGAACATTTGTGATCCAAAATTCTGTGAGTGCTTATGAGTTTTATCTCACAAGATTCCCACCATGCAAAGAAATTTCAATGAGATGGGTTGGAAAAAGGGAGGAAGATTTATTGAAAACTATGGAAACAAAACCTGGAAATCTGGCATTTTACTTGCCTTCCCTTATCAGATGGCACTATCATCTCTGGGAAAGTTTATTATAGTAAAGTCTGACCCCCAAATGTCATGAACTAGAATGGTGCTCCGCAAAGCAATCCTATAAGCAAATGAAAACCATTGATCATTTTTAAAAATGCAAAATTCTTTCCTCCAGGAAGATTCCATAGGTAGCAATTATCTACTTGCTTTGCAAAAAATTATTTGCCCCACGTAAGTAACCATAATAGCTCATATTTTTCAGTGGTTTAAGTTTTGTAAAGGTCCTTCTTCACAACCACCCTATGAGGCAAGTAGTGCCAGTAGTACTGTCCCAGTTTTGTAAAGGAAGAGATAGTCTTAGAGAGATTAAGTGACTTCCATCATCTTGTGGCTAGTAAGTGTTGGAGCTAGTATTTCTCTCTCACGGCTCTCACCCTAAGTCTAGTACTATGGCTAGCTCAGCTCTTTAAAAAGCATGACTGTTACTCTTCTATTTTGTTGGTCTACAGTAGTAAATCCCCCAGATCACAAATTGTAGCTTTTCTCTCTTCTATCCCCTTCTGGGCTGTTCTACCTTCTCACCTGTTACCTTCCACTAGATCCCTGCCTCCATCCAACCCCAGGATGACACCACACAGGGGTCAAGAACTTCCACATCACCAGAAATTCGAGTCGAGTTGCTTCCTTTCCAGCTCACTCACTGATATACTCCAACTTCAGTCTCCCTTTTTTCCTAGTATTCATACAGGTATGCCCTACTCCCAACTACTTTCCACCTTGCCTTTATGAACTGTTTTCTTTTATTGGAATGTAAACTCCTTGAAAGTGGTGGGGACCGTGGTGTTTTCTTGTCTAGCACAAAAATCTCTCCCTCTCTGCTTCTCTGTCTCTCTGTCTCTGTCTCTCTCTGTCTTTCTGTCTCTGTCTCTGTCTCCCTTTGTTAAATTTTTAGGAGGACAAACTATTGGGATAGGGGGAATCCAGCCTCGCATGATATCCCCTACATCAGTGGTTCTCAACCTTCCTAATGCTTTGACCCTTTAATACTTATATGTGGGCATATCTGTATGTGGGCAGACCCACCTGGAGACAGATAGAGGAGCGATGTCTTGGTTCCTAAGACCATCGGAAATACGTGTTTTCCGATGGTCTTAGGCGACCCCCAAAGGGGTGGCGACCCACAGGTTAAGAATCACTGACCTACATTATGAAGATATTATAGGAAGATCTTAATATGAGTCTTTACTGTAAGGCAATATTTTCTGAGATTTATGTAAAAATAAATCACTTTGGAAAAGGCAACCTATTAATAATAAGGCCTCCATTTCACCTGGTCACCAAATAATACAACTTGCAGAAAAGCCATTTGTAACTGACCCCATGCACTTGTAGCTTCCAAGGCAGTTTGGATTTGTCCTCAGCAGAGGTGGGTTTGAATTTCACCTTTGTCATTCACCCACCAGCCAAGTGACCCTGGGGCAATTCTTTCTGACCTTTAGTTTTCTTCTGGGTAAAACTGTAAGAATATAATTAAACATCTGCCTCACAGGATTGTTGCTAGAGAGATGCTTTTAAACTTTAAAGGACTATTATTATTACTTCTCTTCCAGAATTGTCGTGAGTCTCAAATGAAACTATATATACATATATACGTATGTGTGTGTATGTGCATATGTATGTGTATGTATATGTATGTATATGTGTGTGTGTGTGTATATATATATATATATATATATATATATATATAAAATACATATTATATATGTATATAGTGGCTGGATGGTGTCACAAATATAGAATATTGGATTTGGAGTCAAGAAGACTTCATGTCAGACTGGCCTTAGACATTGATTTGCTAGCTCTGTGACTCAGGGAAGTCAGTTAACTTCTCTGCCTTAGTTACCTCATCTGTACCATGGAAATAATAATAACCCCCAGGGCTGTTGTGAGAATAAAATGAAATGATGTTTATAAAGCACTTTGCAAACCTTAAAGCACCATATACATGCCAACTATTTATTATTGTTATTATTGTTTTTATTGTGTGGAATGCACTTGGTGAACAGCAAAGCGCTAGGTAAATGTTCGTTATTTTTATTATTCACCCGATTTTAACATCTTTACCTTTCACAAGACACCTTTCTGACATAGTGATGGGGCCTCTGGGTTTCCACATTCCATACAATAATTTCTCCATCGAAGCTGGCAGTAGCAAGGAGGTCAAGAGGAGGACAGTAATCCACAGCTAAGATATCTTCCTTGTGGAGTTGCCCCCCTTTCCAAGACATGTCTGCAGGTACATATAGAGCCTAGAAAGAGTCAAAGAACTGTTCTAAGATGGGCTAACAGTAGAAGTGTTTCATCTTCCCAACTTTGGCCAGGTAAACTCTTTCCCAGTTCCAGGACCTAGACACGGTTGTTAGGGATCGCGTGACTGATGGTTACCACCCTCCCCACCCCATCACCCAATGTGACTAGCCTAACTTATTCAATAGACCACCTTGACAACGTCTGAGCGGCCTCTGGGGAAGATAGTCTGTCTCTAACTGCTAGTGATTAGATGAACCAGTGGCGTAACGACCAGCTTTGTCTCCCTTTAGTAATCTAGTGGTTTATTTCTCCCACCTCACCTATTCATCCTCTCTCAGCTGACTCTTGAAATTACTGTATTTCTCTCTACATGTTTATGCTGATTATATATTGGTTTTGTCTTCAAAGGGCAAGGATAGGCCTTTTTACTCTCTGTGTACCCCAAGTATCTTCTAATTGACCTTGTGCTCTGTGGGAACTCAATAAATGTTTACTGAGTAACTAAGCATTTCTCAGAATGTTATCCCCCCTCAAAACCTCAGAATTTTTAATCTGTTCCTTGATTGTGAAAGGAGTAAAGTCTGGATTATCTTAAAAAGCTATACATCTGTATGAACTGATACAAAGTGCAGTGACCAATTCACACAGTAACAACATTATAAAGAAAGGCAACTTGGAAAGACTTGAGGACTTGAATCAATAAAAAGATCAAGCTTGATTCTAGGAGACCAACGATGCTGCTGCTTCCCACCAGACAGAGAGGTGATGTGCTCAAGATGCAGAAAGAGATGTAGATTTTTTGATATGATTGTGTAGGAATTGTTTCGGCTTGACTAGGCATTTTTGTAAGAAAGGGTTTTCTTTTCTTTTTTTTTTTTTGAGGTGGAGGGAAGTACGTGAGAGAGAGAGAAAAATAAATGCTTGCTAATTGAAAAAAATAAAATTGTTTAAACACTTGAAAAGCTATGAGGAAATGCAAAAATAAACAAGACAAAGTTCCTGACTTTAGGAAACTTCAAACTAGTCAGAGAACAAAGTCCTAAGTAGGTCCTTGTAGTAGGTGCTGGATATATAATTGTTGAATTGATTACAGGGGATATTACCGAGGCAATAAAGAATATGATGCATCGTGTGGCTGGTTCAGACTAGGGAAGCTAAAGGAGTTAGAGAAGGGGCTAATATCATGGATTAGAGTAGCCTAAAGTGGAGGAAGAAATGTCATTTCATAGCATATCATTAGTATATTAATTTGAACTTATTTGTACATTTCTGTGTAATTGTTGTCATTTTTGGGATGTTCTCTATCGTTTTCATTAATCTTCATACTCTTTAGAGCAGTGGTTCACAAACTTCCTAATGCCACGACCCTTTAATACCGTTCCTCATGTTGTGATGACCCCCCCAACCATAAAATTATTTTCGTTGCTACTTCATAACTGTAATTTTGCTACTGTTATGAATCGTAATGTAAATATCTGATATGCAGGATGTATTTTCATTGTTACAAATTGAACATAACCCACAGGTTGAGAACCGCTGCCTTAGCGGGTAGTGATGGCATTTTCTTTGTGTCTAGACCTACCACCGAACCTAAAGTGAATAAATGAGACCTGAGAAGCCAAGTCTTCCCATTCAATATTATTGTCTGACTAGGCCCACAGGACATTGTAAGAAATGCCACCTATTCTCCCTTATCTTTAGGCTAGCTTACCTCAGTTTTTGAGCAGTCATAAAGGATGATTTTCCGATTCCATCCCACAGTTAGGAATATGTGTTTTCGAACTGGGACTACCCCTGTCACTTCTGCATCTTCTACTATCTCCAGTTTGTGCAAGATGTGACCTCTCTGAATATCCCAGACCTGTTTACATAGGAGTAAGGTGAGGAAGTTTTAGGATCCATTTTTTTTTTCCCTCTCTCCCTGGCCAATGCTGGATGGATCATTGCAGTATCTTTTCTGGGAGCTCCTTCCACAATATTTCTCCCAGTCAATAGCAAAGTAGTATGGTATAGTGATTAGAGGACAAAACTTGGCATGAGGAAGACCTGAATTCAGTACCAGCCACTGATACGTGCTAGTTGTATGACTATGCTTAAAAAAACTTAACCTCTCAATGCCCCAGGCAACTAAAACTATAAGGAAGAATAACTCAAAACTGACTTTGGACAACTTCTTACTTTGATGATGACAAGACTTTGACAATGTCTCATTGACATTGGACCAGTAGCAGTAAGTAATGATAATAGTAACTAGGGGCAGCTAGGTGGCACAGTGAATAGAGCACCAGCCCTGGAGTCAGGAGGATCTGAGTTCAAACCTGTCCTCAGATACTTGACACACTTACTAGCTCTCTCAAAAAAAATTAAAAAACAATACTAACTAGTATTGGTATAGTACTCTAAGGCTTATAGAGTGGTTTAGTAGCATCCCTATGCACACACACACACACACACACAAATGAAAACTATGAAGCCAAAAGGTGTAACTTGGTTGTGCCAGAGCCCTTCTGATTTGCTGTCACACATACCTTGATGGTGCCGTTTCGGGCAGCTGTGATAAGCCTTCTGCCTGAAATATCTAGGGCCATGCAGGTTAATTCTTCCTCACCATGGATGTTGTTTAAAATGAGTTGCCTCATGCCAGTCTCAATGTCCCATACTGCAATGGTGGAGTTGTGACATCCTGTCACTACCTGCCATGAGATAATTTGGTTTCAAATTTCTATTAAATTGTGTCTATTTTGAAACTAGGCTAGCAAAAGTTCCCAAATGATATGAGTAAAATATATCTTTTTCTTGGTTAACATGGGTTTTGACTCATCTCTTAAATGTCTGACAAACAAACATCCTTTGAATATCTACCATCTGTAGGACAGTACTGTATTAAGCATGGGGACAGTGTGGTACACTGACAAGAGCACAGGATCTGGAGTTAGAGGACCTGACTTTGAAGCCTGTCTTTTCTATTTACTAGCTGTGTGATCCTGGGTAAGTCCTTTCTCCTTTCTGGGCCTCAATTTCTTTACCTGTAAAACGAGGAGCTTGGATTAGTTGTTATTTAAAAAGCTATGGAAGTTACAAAAATGATTAGATTCATAGTTCCTGATTTCAAAGAGCTGCAGTCTACTTGGAAGATCAAGTCATAAGTATGTGAAAGACTGAATAATATAGGAAATATCATACATAGTTACAGGTGGTTAGTAAGAATTTGTGAATTGAATACAAAGGATGTCACAAGCTTCTACAGTATTATATGTACATACATTATATGAATGTCTGGGAAAAAGATGCTATAGGAGTTGGGTAAAAGGGGTATCATTATGGGTTGGAGTGGTCTGGAAATATTTCTTGGGGGAATAAAAACTATCTTATAGCATGTTTAGAATCAAAACTGAGCTTCAAAGTCATCTAGTCTAGTCCCTACTTGAAGCAGGAATCCTCTCTACTATTTCCCCAAAAGTGACTATTAAGGCTCAGCTAGAAATACTTTTATAAACAAGGATCTCTACCTCTTGCAGTAGCTCATTTTACTATTGGATAGCTCTGTCAGCATATGTCCCTGGGTTGAAATGAAATCTACCTCCCCTCCCAATAGTTTCCATTGATTAGTCCTTTCAAAACTAAGTAGGATAATCTGCTTCAGTGGTGTGCTTGGTAAATGTTTAACTATCAGTTCTTCTTAAACACAAGACATTTTTGTTTAATCTGTAGTATTAACATTTTCTCCCTCACTTTAACTCTAGATCTTAGCCAAATAATAAATCAGTCCCTGATTTGTAAGTTTGCCTATTTTCGAGGTATAAATGCTCACACCAAAAATTTAACAGTTGGTTCTCCCATATAAGCTTGGCTTCAGCACGCTGCAACTCTGCTCCTTCTTTCACATGGTAGCCCCTTAATTACATTTATCAAGCTCTCCGTAAGTTTTCTCTTCAGGATATATTACTCATATGATAGGTATATAATAGACAGATTGTAAACATCTGTTTATGTAATATGCATATGTTAAAGAAAAATATTAAGACTCATATTGTACTGTGTATTTTGGGCTCAATTCTTCCAAAAGAAACAATTTAATTTAATTCAACATTAAGCTAATATAAGTAGTTCTAACTTGGAGAGAGAGATAACTAAACTGGTTTAGTTCCTCTATGTCCCTTCTGCTTCAATATATTTTTAGGAAACATAGGAATCTTAGAAGAACATCATAACATATTAAAATAAAGTTTGAATAAACATTTAAAAATTGTTGAATAACCAAGTCACTATTCCATTTCTTCCAGGATTCCTCCTCTCCAGAGATCAATTGAACTCTTTCCAAGGATCTTTATCAAGAATCCTTTCTGCATTGGTGGTGGAAGTTGCCTTCTTTTCAGTGGAATAGGGGGCACTTCCCTTTGGTGGTTCCTAGCTAATAACTATAGGGAAAGAACAAAAGAGAGTTTGCCCTTCACTGGGTAAGTATCCCAGTCATTTTAGGAGTGGAAAAGGTTATAAGAGGAGAGTTAAGTTTGGTTATTACCTTTAAACCATTTTCCTAAGAAAGGTTTTTTTTGTATTCAACCAATAACTCACCTGTCCAAGGAGCTTTTCTCAGGTATTTGTAAAGGACTTTATAGAAAAATATTTAATATTTTCAGTTTTACCAAACAGAAGTTTTTAATATGCTTACACACATAGGTGTGTGTATTTTAAAATGTATACTGATACAACATTTATTTGAGGTCCTTTGCCATTCTGATCACATTCTACTACAATTATTCTAGGTTGTCAATGTCTTTATGAAAATGTGGATCCTGAAATTGTACCTTTAGTGTTCTCTAACTGAGTTAGTACAGGACTCTTCACAGTATAAAATGAAATGGAACTCTCCCATTTTGGTCAGGTTCCTCTGCTCTCAATAATGGGAGACCACCAGGATGTAAGAAAGGATTGGTTTCTGGATATAACAAGTGTATGTAGACATTAAGAGAAGAAACAGAGACACAATGCACACAAGACCTGAATTGAGAACTGGGCATTTATAGGACCTCTGTAGGGCATCATGTGCACTTAAGAATCTATGTCATCCTGAGATGCTAAAATAGCAGCATATAGTCTTTCATCTCCGAGATGAAACTCTTACTGGTCCTAGGTTATAGGCTCCTGTTCTTTCTGAAAGAACTTAGCAATACCATAGACCAGGATTTCAACCGATCCCATAGCTGGAGGCAATGGAGACTAGTCAAGTAGCAGAGATGTCCAGTGAAGAGTTAAAAGCCCTAGAAACCAATAAGAGGGACTATAAAATGGAGGTCAGCTGAAGTGGCTCACCCAGAAGATATTCAATGCCCAATAAAAAGCAACCACTATTAGGTATAGAAATGGCTCCTCCTTGCACACATAGCAAGAATAATAATAATAACAGTGATAATTAGCATTTGTTATGTTCTCTAAGGTTTGCAAAGTGCTTTACAAATATCTCATTTTATTCTCACAGCAACCTTGGGAAGTAGGGATTATTATTATACCTATTTTGTAGATAAGGAAACTAAGACTGAAAGAGGTGGACTTGCCAAGGGTCAGAATCTGAGTCAGGATTTGAACTGAGGTCTTCCTGACTCCAATTCCAGAGACCTATCTACTGTTCTACCTAGTTTCTTCTATATGCCATTGCATACCTGTTCTATACATGTGTGCCTCTGTAGTTATGAGTTCTCTTTTGTTTACTATCTATACCAATTAGTATTAAGTGTGTTTAAAAAAGAGTGAGCCATAGGTTACTGGGGGTAGGTGGAAGTGTTTTGTTTTTCACTATAACATTTCAGTAAATATATTTATTTTGAACTAATTGTATCACCTGACAACTAAGGAAGAGCATATTGGTAGGGGCTCAAGAGCAACAGTTTTAGGAATGTGGACCTACACAGTACCTTGAACCCAGGGTATTCATCCTTTAGGGGACCTAATTTGTGAGAGATTTAGGTGGAGGTCATTGTCCCTATAATGGCTAAATTTTGTATAATTCTCTTTCATACAGCTCAGGTGCCACAACCTTCAAAATGACATTTTTGATTCCCCTAGTTCAGTGGTTCTCAACCTGTGGGTTATGTTCAATTTAAATACATCCTGCATATCAGATATTTACATTATGATTCATAACTGTAGCAAAATTACAGTTATGAAGTAGCAATGTAAATAATTTTATGGTTGGGGGTCACCACAACATGAGGAACTGTATTAAAGGGTTGCGGCATTAGGAAGGTTGAGAACCCCTGCAGTTGATAAAATTCTCTCTCTCTCTCTCTCTCTCTCTTTCTGTCTCTGTCTCTATTATTTTGTACATACTTTTATTTATTCATATGTGCCTGTTGAGTCCCCACGGTAGAATATAAACTACTTGAGGCCAGAGGGTATTTCATTTTTCTCATTATATTCTTAGTATTCATCATAGTGTCTTGCACATAATAGGCAATACATTGTTTTACAGAATTGAATTGAAGGTGGGAAAAAAGATATGTGTGTGTGTTAATATGAAGTCCCATCCCTTTCATTTTAAAAATTACATTGTTCGGTTTCCTAAACAATGTGCAGGAAGCCATATCTAGGTGAAACAACTTCAAGACAATTGGAACTTGAGGACTGCAAATCTAACTCCTTCTATTCTTTAACTTAGGCAGTACCTACTCTGGAGTACCCTATGACCTGCACTCACACTTATGGGATGGGTCTTCCAAAAGTGGCTGGTACCTCAGATTCTAGGGCATATCCTGTTGGACCACCCTGCTGAAACAATTAATGCTCACGAGTCTCCACCAATGTACTTCTCATTAACCATAAGCTAGTAGACATTATTAGCTCTTAGCAAAGTTAGCATAGTAAAAACAGCATTTGCAAAACATTTATCCTCCCTAATAACCCAAGGCACACTCTCCAAAAATACATATAGTGCCCATGGTAAGAGTAGGCACCTTCTTAGTGGTAGCAAGATGCACATAAAAGAGAGATGTCCCAAATTCTACAAAATTCTGGTACGTTGGGATCTGAGAATTAATTCTCTTCTCATAGAATCCTCATACAGACCCCCTTATGTGCATTAACTCTAGAGCATGGGTTGTTTAGCTAGGTTCCCATGGTCTGCTACTTTCCAAAGCTCCACCTTCTGATGCCAGGTGCCTCATTCTTTGAAGATGTTTCTGACATCAAAAGATTGCTTTTTTGTAGTCATATGTATGTGGAGTATATGTACCCAACTCTGCCTTAAATCCTTCAAACCGACTAACACTTGAACTGGTGGATGGAGTGTTTCTCTAAGTTGATACTGGACATAATGACTGTTGAGGTGAGGGAAGAAAAGAAAAATTCTTCCCTGCTCCTGTATAAAGATTCTTTCTATAAAGCACTCCTGGATTGGAGCCCTAGGATTTATCTAGTTAAAGTCATGCAAAGACTTTTTCTAATGTTTAATTTTTCTTATCTAAAGACATTATTTCATTTAATTCCATCAAAGAATGGCGTTCATACTATATCAGGGATATACTATACTATATTCACATTATATATGAGGGATTTCTTAGTATAGCTGTAATTCTACAGTTAGTTTAATGCCTTGTTGCCATATTAAAACCTTATGATTTGTGACTAAATCTTGTGACTACATCACATGAGTAAGGGTGCAGGGAGGAAGGGAGTGGGAGGAATAACATCATTCTTTCCTTGTACTCATAATTTCTCGCTTGTTATCACTTCCCTTGAATAGCAGTTTTTCACAGGGTGTAAATGCCATGGAAGAAAGGATTATCACCTTGGAGTCCAACAGAAATGAGAACCAAAGGACAAATTCCACTGAACCCATTGAAGGTTGTGGAAAGCAGGATTTGGTGCCAGAAGGTTTGAATTATGACACTGTTTGCCTACTATCTGTTTGATATTCCTTCCTTTCTCTGAACCCCAATTTCCCTATCTGTAAAATAAGGAGATCAGACAAGATAAACTCTAAATTTCCTTAAAGCTCTCATTCCCAAGAAACCTGTTTCTTGCAAATGATAGCCATTGCTACTGCTTAGAGATTGAGATCAACCGAGTAAGAGTGTTCATACAGCTCTACAAGGGATCCTGTCTATGACTTCGGCATTTGCCAGGCCAGGTGTTGTTGTTGAGCAGTTTCAGTCACGTCCAACTCTTTGTGACCTTGTGAATCATAGGGTTTTCTTGGCAAAGATACCGGAGTGCTTTGCCATTTCCTTCTCCAGTGGATTAAGACAAACAGAGGCTAAATGACCTGCCCAGGGTCATGCAATTAGCAAGTGGCTGAGGCCGGATTTGAACTCAGGTCTTCCTGATTCCAGGCCCAGTGCTCTGTCCATGGAGCTACTCTTCAATAATGAGGAGGCAGTCTTCTGGCATTAATGCATCACCTTGTACCATATACAAACTGTATTAAGCCAAATAACGTCTTCTATTTCATAGGATCGTTTTGTTCAATCTCTTTATTTTTCCGAATGAGGAAACTGAGGTTTTAGGAGGTAAAGTGACTTGTCCAGATTACACAGGTAGTGAACAGCAGTATTAGAATTTGAAATAAAGTCTTCAAATCCAAATCAAGGCCTTTTTCAATTACACTAAACTTTATCTCAATACTTTATAGTAATTCCCCATGTGGAAGAAGCTTTCACAACATTTGCAATTATGGATAATAGAAGTGTCTTGGAGGGATTTTGGAGCATGTGGAGATATTGTGTAACTGATTCCACTCTGTTAACCACATATTGATGGGGAATCCTTTTGATTGGCTGGGGGCACATTCAGAAGATACTAGCTAAGTAGAACTTTGGCTTCCTCTCTTGGTATTGCTTCTTCCTAGCATCTGGTGTTACTTCTTTTTGACTGTCTGTAAGAGGAGAGGTCTCTCTCTAAAGCCATCATGTGATCCCATGAATACAAGCTCAATTGTTTGCCTCAACATATTTTGTTTTGTTTTAGATTGAAGACTAGCACCTTATGAATTTCAAAAGATCAGGAGACATCTGAGGTTTTGGAGTCCAGGAGTCAAGTCCATGCTGGGTTTTGTAGTCAGCCAAGCAATGCTATCTTGAGGAACAAGGAATGACTTTTCAAATCCAGCCTAGCCCATTGGTAAGCTGAGATGATTAGCACAGTGATTGGCACAGAATAAATGCTTAATAAATGCTTGTTGAATAGACTTGATGAGGAATCAATCATCTTATATCAATGAGGCAAATGACTGTTAACTTGGTGAGCTCAGCACTAAATAGAAACTGTCTTAAGTCTGTGTTGCTTCCCTGGATACCAAGGAATTATAGGGGAGAGTGTGACCTTGAAGTGTTAGGGGGAAATATTTGTACTTTCATGCTTGCTTCTTCAGTATTCTCCAAATAAATATCCCTTAGTAAATTCTGATCGATGTCAATTAGTTAAAGGGAATTGGGGTGCTGTATTTTGGAATGGGATTTTAAGCCCATTAGAGAAGGAACACCCCAACCCTCAGGAGTACTCCTAGACCCCTGAGGAGGTAATATAGCTGGCCTGACTCTGAGATAGTAAGGCCAGAGAAATATTTGCTAAAATAGAAAGTCTCAGAGGGATTAAACAATTTGCTCAGTCATACAGCTACTCTGCTTGTGGATTGACTTACTGACTGATGACACTTAGGGCTCCCAAGTCTAGTGCTTTTTTAACTATACCACATTGCTCAAAAGGAAGAAGATAGATAATGTATTTAGGGAAACTCCAGCAAGTTAGGCTAAAGGATGAAATATTATGGAGGAAGAGAGTTTGGCATCTGTTTGGAAAACATTAGGAAGCGAAACATTGGTTCAATGGCATATACTATAGAAAAGAAGCAAAACTAACCTACCTAGTCCAAGGATCCTGGACTTCATTAGATAGGAATTGCCAGGTAATTGAGTTATGCTGCCAAAATGGAGATGCCCTTTTAGTTTGGAAAACCTACACTATATTCTCCTTCTTGATCAGCCTAGCTTTTTCTGAGTTCTTCTGAGAGCAGAAGTGATGGTTCCTTTCCATCTGTAGGTGCTCCAGAGTTCAGCTGAGGAAACCATCATCACTTAAGCAATTTGCCAGCTTTTGCTCAGGCAAAGTGATAAAAACACCTTGAACTTTCCAGTGTTTCTCAGCATTTCTTGGCAGTCAGCCTTTGTCTATTCTTTCCTCTAATAAAAAAATGGGGCTCGAATGAAGAGGGAGGTGAAATCTTAGACTGAAGAAGAACAAGAGTTTTTTGTTTGTTTGTTTTTTATGTTGGTTATACCATCATAATCTTCTCTATTTAGCATGAAGAGGAACAGAGACCAGAAATCAGGAAGAAATTTATTGATGGCTCCCCTCCATCCCCTTGGCAGTCTGAGTTGTCTGGCTGAAAACTTTGGTCATTAGAATGAGTTGCAAATGTCATTTGCTTGAGCTCCTCCATTTTTTCTGAAATGGGGCCAGTTGCTTTGTACATAACAGCTGAAAACCACAAAAGTATTGATGGGGGTTAAGGGTAGGAAAAATCCAAGAACCTGACTGACTGGTTGTTTCTCTGGGCAGTGGTAACAGAAGGGAGGAGAAGCCAGCTACACAGCTGCATTATTGCCTCATCTACTTTCATAGGAACCCAAGATGTGACAATAAAGTAATGAGATCAATTATTATTTGAAAGAAACCTATCTGAACTCAAGAGGCCACTAATTGAGTACTAGCCTTGGAGTCAGAAAGACAGGGACTCGAATCCTATCTCCAACCTACTATCTGTGCAGATATGAATGAATTACAAACGTTTAATGCCCTCCAGGCAATCCTCTAAGGCTGTGAGTAGTTGCTATTTTTGTGGGTGTATTTTCAACACTTGGAGTTCCCTACACTGATGAAATCACAATTCCAGATTCCTTCCCCTACTTTTTCTTCCTCCTCAAAAAAACCTCTAGAATTTATGCATTTAAATGATTATTGTCATCTCCAAAGAAGTCACCTCAAGAGACTATTTTTCTTCTCCCCAAAGATCCTGTGGTATAAGTTTTTCATTCAAAGTAATGTCACAGATGTGATCACGCCCATTCTGATTTCTCAAGTTACATATTGTAAAAGCATTAGTTCCCATTTACCCACTGCCACCAAAGATTTACAGAATGCCTTACTCACCATAAACCCATTAAGGAAATCGAGACTCAGAGGTAGCCTTTATTTGCCTAAAGTCACATGGACAGCAACTGTCAGAGCTGGGATATTAACCCAGGTCTCTCTTGATTGCAGCTACAATGTTTGTTCTATGACTCTGCCTTTACTGGTCAATACTATTGTTGTTCAATCATTTTCAAGTTGTGCCTCATACTCTATGATCCCATTTGGGATTTTCTTGGGAGAGATTCTGGAGTAATTTGCCATTTCCTTCTCTGACTCATTTTACAGATGAGGAAATTGAGGCAAAGAGGGGTAAGTGACTTGCCCAGGGTCACAAGCTAGTAATTATCTGACGCCAGATTTGAACTCATGATGATGAGTCTTCCTGACTCCAGGCCAAGCACTCTATCCACTGTGAAACCTTGCTGAAACCTTGCCCAAACCACTCATATTAGCACTATACATTACTTTATAATGAAGCATCTATTTAAAAGTTAAAGCCCCCCAAAAAACCCTGACATAAATATTATTACTCACCTTGATCATTCATTTAATCAAGCATAGAACTGAATGACTTTGGACTGTTTCCAAAAATCAAATCTACTCTCAAAAGATGGAGATTTGCCACTAATTAAGGACACAGAATCAGGAAACAAACAAACCTGTAATCAGATCCTGGCTCTTTATTGATTTTTAATTAGTTGTGTGCTCTTAAATCCCTTATCCTTACCCTCAGTTTCCTTGTCTGGAAAATGGGAACATTACTCCTCAATCTATCTCTTTAACAGAAATGTGGTAAGGAAAGCATGATATAGATGACCTAGAAGTCAAGATAATCTGGGTTCCAATCTCATCTCTGACAAGTACTGGCTGGGTGACCCTGGACAAGAAACTCAACCTCTTAATACCTCAGGCAACTCTCTGACACTATAAACTGCAAAGTAGGTGCCAATTTACATTGGTAAAAAAAACTCCTTACCCAGACCTACCTATACTGATGAAATCACAAGCCTGGTTTAAAAGAAGTATTGCATAAATATGAATTACTATTATTCCAAGTAATGCACCTTTGCCTCAGAAAGTAATTTCCAAATAGAAATACCGAACTTGTTTTTGAGCAATGACGACATCACTGGAGCAAGTACACTTCTTCACCATTCTGGTTGCCTTCCTCTGTGCATTCTGCAGTTTGTCAATTTCCTTCTTAGATGATGGTGCCCAAAATCTTCTGGATGAAATCTGATGATGGCGGAGTCCAGTGGGAACATCACCTGCCACATCATGCAGCTTACAAATTGCATTTACAATCTATTAAAACCTCCAAATCTTGTTCAGAACAATTGCTGTCTAACTTCATCTTATACTTATGAAGCTGATTTTTTGTACCAAGTGGAAGATTACATTTATCCCTAAGAGATATCTTATTAGGTTGATTTCAATGCTTCATCTTATCAAAATAATTTTGTATACTGATTCTCACTCTATCAATTAGTATGTTATCTATCCCTCTTCAAATTAGTGAGCATGCTATCTATGCATTTATCTAAGTCCTTGATAAATATGTTACATAGCACTGGAGCAAGGTGACATATTGACATGGAACTATCTTCCCAGAAAACTCTATTTGATTTTCCCTTGTTCCTTCATTTCCTGGACTTGAATTAATACTTCATTTGTCTGTATTTTATTTCCTTCCCTCCCACCCCCAGACTAGAAATGTTTGTTGGAGGCATTGAATGTTTTATTGTGTTTCTTCCATGTGGAGGTAGGTACTTAATAAATAGTACTACTTAAAATAGTAGGTACTTAATAAACTCATAATATGTTACAAATAATTTTTGAACTGAATATGCTTTTTTGGGGGGGGGGTGTCTCTATTGCTCTGAATAGGTCCCCATACCTATATAAAGTGAGTTGTGTTTAGGTTTCCTCAAAGTGGCAGTAGGCCTCTATTCCTATGTCTTTCACCCAACACTTACTACTTATTTCTACCAAAGACCATCAAATAAGATAAAAAAATTTAGATAGTAGCCATATCTGTCCTTCCACACCTTCTGCTGGGCCCAGTCCCATAGACCTGAAATCCTTAGTGGTTTCTTTAGAGTATGTCTGACCTGATGGAAGATGGCATTGTATACAGTCCCACACAGTGGAGCCTTGTGGGGCACAGTAAGGTTTATCTCTGAATGTGTAGGTATGGGTAATCTCAGCATGCCGATGTAGTCGGTATGGGAGATGAGGATCAGGGGCAAAGGCTTCTGGAGAAATAGAAAGGGGAAGCTTCCTTGTTCCAATACGTGTTCAGGCTGGGAATGGGGAAACTTCAGTGCCACAGTATAAAGACAAGTGTGGTAACTCATGTCCCAGATCTTCAGCACCTGAGAAAAACAGAAAGTAGAAATTATTCCCTTAAGAAACCTACTTCTGTGGTTAAGTGATTTTATCCATTATATTCCCATGGTAAGGAGAAAAAGGAAAGGAGTCATCAATGTAAAACTCTACTTTCAGTAGCTGTGTTTATTAATTTCTGTCATTTTTGCTTTTGCCTCATCTACGGGTTCCTAATAATCTCAAAGCATTTTACCATGAGGAATACAGGTAGCAATTTGAATTTCAAATATAGCATACATGCTATAATCTGTTCCAAAGAATAAAATGTGAGCTCAAAATACAGGCTAAATCTATGGGCAAGGAATGGTGGAAAAGGCACTGGATTTGGAGTCAGAGAACTTCTGTTCTGATTTCAACTCCGCTATTTACTACTTGAGTGACCTTTGGCAAAGGTTGCAATTTTTGTCAACCTAATTTTCCTCCTCTATAAAATAAAAGTGCTGGGCTAATTGATTTACCAATGTATCTTTTGATTTTAAATCTTACAAATCTGTGAAAATGGACTAGGAAAAAATTGCCTAACTCTGATAAAACTCCTTTCACAGGGCAAGGGGGGTTGTCTGTCTTAATTCATCATAATAGGTGAATGGATATTCTGATTTACCTCTATATCAATCACTGTTTATAGCAGTAATGATATCAAAAGATAAACAACTTTGAAAGACTGAAAAACTGATCAATGCAATAAAATTCCAAAGGACTTAAGATGAAACATACTATACCCTTTCTGACACAGAAGTAATAGATTTAGGGTGCAGATTGAGACATATATTTTTGATCACAGCCAATGTAGGAATTCACTTTGCTTGACTTTGCCTAATTGTGCCCTCCTCCTTTCTTTTTTCAGTCAGAGGGGGTTGGTGGGAGGTAGAAAAGGTGGATTTTCATTAATCAAAAAAAAATCCCATCTTACATTTTTGTAAACAAAACTGACATTTTTCTATGTGATCAGAGCTACCTGTCATTCTATTTTTATCTATATTTCATTCCTCCTGATTCTATACTTTGCCTCTAATCCCTTAACCTTTCAGTATTTCTCAGGCCATTATCCTTTCTCTGATTTCATTTTTCCCCTTCCCAGTCACAATCCTGTAGTTAACCAATTCAACTCTAGACTCTCACCAATTCTGGAATCTGTCTCTTCTACTAATATTTATCCCTTGCAAACCTAACTGTGGGTTATGCCCGCCACCAACTTACTCTGCTCCTACTTAAAAACAGTGCTGAACTGGGTACACCATTATAAATTCATATTATTCAACTTCAACTGGGTCCTTGCTGCTATAGGGCATTCTTTTATGCTTTTCCTTCTCCTCAAGCTTCTCATACCTTTCCTACCTCTCTTTCTCAGTTCAACACTTCACTTCTAACTTTGCTGGGAAAATTGAGGCCATATTCATGAGTTCCCTCTTCTCCCTGTTTTTTCACCTAAAACCACCTTGACATCATCCCCCATCCTCTTCCTTTCTGCTAATATCTATTAATGAGGTTGTCCTTTTCCTTGCCAGGGCCAAACTCTGTACATGTGCCTTAGATCCTATTCCTTCTGATCTTTCCCCATATAGTACTTCCTCGATCATCCTCTCTTACCTTCTGACCCAGCTAATAAAACAATATCTTCCCAATAAATAACTTTCAAAAGTTGGTCTTCTCAAAAGCCATAAATGCATTCTCCCAGAACATTTCACAGAAAGTGTGAAAACATTTAAAGGCCTACACACCACAGTTTTATGGTAGCTGTTGTCATAGGAAGAAGCATAACAGGAAAGGCGGACCCTTCCAAGATACACTCCTAAGAATAGTCACTAAACGTTACCGTGCCAGAAGTAGCTTCATTAAATTATTGGTGACTTGAAAAAGGCTCTGGAAAATTGAATCACTCTCTAGCTCGCATGTATGAAGGAACACTAAAATAACATGCTGTCCCATTAAAGACAACAAAGGACAAATATGTAGAACCAAATCCAAAGACCAGATTTGTAAGAAATTCTAGGTTTTCTTAATCAGCAATTGAAAGTAAAAAGTCAAAAGATTAAGGCTATACAAGGAGTCAAAGCAGTGTAAAAAAAACAATTCATCATTAATCCAAAGCTTTACTAAAGAGGCTGGTGAAACAACACAATCAGAGGAGGGGGAACTTCCCAAGAATAAGGATATGAAGAATTTCTGGTCCTCTTTATGATTTCAAGAAATTCAATACAAGAAGAATGCAACTTGAATAAAAGGCAAAAAAAGAAAGCTTGTGTACTTTGAATATAGTGAATAAGATACCAGAGTTGAAGGAAACTCTAGCTTCTTTGCAAAATTGGAAAGCCAAAGGTCTGGATAAGATCCATAATTACTGGTTTAAATCTTTCAGTAGTTCACGAATTACTATAAAAAAGTACTTTGACAGCTTCCCCTCTGATATGTTATCACCTTTCTGAACAGATGGTACCACATATCTACTACCAAAAAATGAGAACTCTAGTGACTCCTTTATATGCAAGTCAATTACATGTTTATGTACTTAATACAAAACATTCACAGCTTATTATCACTAAAAAAATTTATAAACACAAGAAAACCACATATTGATTGAGTCTTAGGGCTACAAAAACCAAATCATTATTGATTTGGAAACTATTGAATGAAGTATCCCCAAATATTATAATATTGACACTATCTGTTAATTATGGCAAAGCATTTGACTCAGTTGTGTTTTGATGACTTGTTCATGAGCTGAAAATAAATAAAAGGTACACGAGTATAGTGACTATAATAGAACATTTGATCTCCATGTAGAAAACTATTTAAAGCTTATTATTAATACCATAATGTTAAAAATAATTGTTATAAAACAACATCATTCAGGGAGACAGTTTAAATTAATTTAATCTCTTCTAAATAGAGGTGAGTATTGCTTCCTAATTAGAGTTAAACAAAAAAAATCTTATTAATCATTTGATATACACAATTGATACAAGTTCTCAGGTTTTACCTAAAACACATTAAAGTTTCTTCAATTTGTTCAATCTTTTCCTAATGACACTTAAGTGAGTTTGGGCTTGAAGTATATAAAATTCTTTATACATAAAGAATACCAAGGCAAAAATGATACTGAAGACTTTAAGGCCAAATTCAACCAATGGAGAAAGACAATGTTTACAAATATGTTGGCCTTCTCTAGGAAAGCATAAAGCTATCAAGGAGGCAGCTCTAGGTGTATATAAGTGAAGAAACTTACAGTCATCTTAAAATCACAGTTCAGTGGGAATACATACTCAAAGCAATCAACATGCTCACACTACTAGTTTTAATATATACTTTTTGAACTATTAAATGGATAATATTGTATTATTTCTTGATTCTTTTCATTATCTTTTCTTTATCCCACCTCAGACTCCTACTATCTGGTCAATTCAAAAAACTGGTTTTCTCACTTGTAAAGTAACAACAGCAAAAACAACAATATTTGCCTCTTAGGGTTCTTTTCCAGGATCAAACAGGTTGATAAAACATGTTGCAAACCTTGGAGTGAAAGGCAGATGTTAGCTACTTATTATCTATAATTTCACGGTCTGGGGAACTCTTGGTGAGGAAAATCCCTTTACCAATGCAAGTTGGCAACCTTTCTGCAATTTATGGCCTTAGAGAGTTCACTGGTGTTTTGAGAGTTTAAATAATTTGTCTAGGGTTAAATAGTTAGTGTGTGTCAAAGGCAGAATTTGAGCCTGGGTATTTCTGACTGAGTCTGACTCTTTAGGTGTTATACCATATAGTTTGCTATGTAAAGAAGTTGCCACCAAAACCACTGTCAATAGCAGATTCATTTTGATTTGAATTCATTCCCAATATATGTTTCCCTTTATGACCAATATTTTACATTTGTTGATATGAGTGGGAGGAGATAGGCTACAGAATGGAAGGAACTTAAGTGGTACAAATAGAAATTAAACCTATGGTCACCATTAGTACTATGTTCAAGCCATTCAAGTGAACCAGATAGATATTGTGAAGGTTAACCAGTGTGTGGTGTGAGCTGTGAACCCTGTTGTTTTGGCCTTGCATTTCTTCTTTATAAAGCTTATCTAATTCTTACCCAAACAGCATGGTAGAAATAAGATTGAACTAGTGAGTCAGTAGAATTAGGTTCAAAGTTCAGCTCCGTAACCAACCATATACCTTAGGCAAATCATTTCATCTTTCTGATTCTGTTTCCTCCTCCAGAAAATGAGGAATTTAGATGATCTTTAATGTCCCCTACTGCTCTAATATTCTATGTTCTATTATTCTAAGTAACTATCAGCCTCCAGGTCTTTGGTGGGGTGGGGGCAAATTTGTCCTTGCTAAGAATAAGTACCTGGCTGAAATTTTTTTTTTTTACTCTTTTCACCCCATTCACTCCTGATCACTACTTAGTTCTGAAGATAGAGGTAACCAATGGAAAGCCAACTCACTGTATCCTTGGAGTAGCTGAATATCTGTCCATATTGTTCTTGGATGGTCAGTCCCAGGATGGGCAAGGAATGTCCCCGGAGTATGGCTGTTGGGAGGCTTGGGACAAATCGATTCCACACTCGGACACAACAGTCAACCCCACCACTGACCAAGAGATTCAGAGACTTGGAAAAGTCGAAGCATTTTATTCCCTGGAGAGTAAGCAACAGAAAAAACTAGTTTGCAAAGATGAGAAAAAGCTGGCACAGCAGAGTCTAAGGTGGGCACTTTGAGGTTGCCTTGGGAAGGAAGACAAAAGGCTCTCACCCTCTTAATCTTCCAAGTGTATGCCTTTCTTTTTTGGTCCATGTCCATGATTACCAATGAGGCTTGAGAGTTCCCTGAGGATGTAATGCAGAGGTCTTCCGGGACATATTGGATTTGGGAAATGGAGTCTTGGTGTATGCGATGGATATAATTATAACTTAAAAACTGACAGTGATTTCCAATATCCTGGGGGGAAATAGCGATAGATACTGAGTATAAATCTAGTCCTCCTATCATGGCATCCAAAAGCTAAAAATACACTAAAGTTTCTCCCAGAGTAGCACTAAGAACTTGATGTATTCTAGACTGTGGATACTGAAGGCCAGTCTTGCAAATAAAATACATGTGTATACACACGATTTACATATTTTTCAAAAGTAACTTTATATTTAAATTAACTTCAATGCACACAGTATCATAACTTTTATTTTTTAGTTCCTACTTTGAAGTACCTATCAGGTTTCTTTAACATATTTTTAAAGACAGTTTCTCTGATTTCCCAAAAAATAAAGACTCACTTCAGGAAGAAAGTAAATAATGCTGTCACTATCCTTTATGAAGATATGGCCATAAGTTATAGCTCTGGTCCTGCCCCCCTTCATGCTAATGCCTTTCCTCTGTAGATTACCTCCAGTTTATCCTGCATACATTTTGTTTGTACATTTTGTTTTTACATGGTATCTCCTCTGTTAGATTGTAAGCCCTCTGAGGGAAAGGACCGCTCTTGCCTCTGTTTGTATCCCTGTGCTCAGCATAGGGACTGGCACATAGCAAACTCTTCATAAATATTTCTTGACGTGACTTGGCTTGACTTGACTGAGCAAATGATAGTATTCAAGGCTAGAATGATGTATGATCTGGCAGGAATATCTTGAGGTTTATGCCAGGCTAAAGGTGACAAGCAATGCCATGTTAACACAAAATATTTCACAGTGCTATGCTTTCCTAATATCAAAAAAGAGGATTCATTTGGATTAAATTTGTTGATCTATAATTTGGAGTGGTTGTATAGCATAGTGGGATAAGTTCTGAATTTAGTCAGGACACCCATCTCTGAAATTATATGGGGCCATCAAAGGTAAGTCATTAAAATTATCTGGTCCTCAGATAAGTGATAATGGGGATAATCTTTGCACTACTCATCACAGAGTATTGCTGTTAGAAAAGTGCTTTTTATGAGATATTGTGCCTTCATGGAAAAGAGGACCTCAATCTAAGTCACAGACTAGCATTGACTACTTATTGACTAAGTAAGTAATTTCCTTTGAGCCTCCATTTCCTCATCTATAAATGAAGATTATAATGCTTACGCTGAGAAACAGTGTGATATAGTAGATAGAAGATTATTGCCTCAGGAGTCAGGGACATTTAAGCTTGTGAGACCATGGGCAAATCACTTAACATTTCAGTGAATCAGGCAAAAATTTTAATATACTACATTACAGACAAGTTGCTTACTTGCACTGAAGAGAGTTTCTATTTTGGGAACTGTCTACATCAATCACTTGTACTGCCTACCTTTCATGGCTGCTCTGACGGAAGCAATTTGTAAACCTTTGAGAACTATAGATATGTGAGTGGAGTATGACTTGTTCAATGCAAGAATTTAATATTATCATGATGAGTTTGGGTTGTTTCCCCATATTATTATTCACCCACTCATAATTAGACCTCCATGCAGACTTTAGTATATTAAAGTGGCAGGAAGAAATTCATGCTTTTGTTTTAAACCAGTCTTCTTGGCCGAGAGTATTAAGTAAGTACAGTTTCTATGGGTGGATTGTGAACACAGTCAGTTTTGCAGCTTCTTCCCAAATGCACATTTGAAAATTATGAGCCAGCTGTTCTACACTAGATTTCAGGGTCTAGTTAATGCTACTTCCTGTAGAGTTTTATACTGGGCAATTTCTCATTATTATGTTTATAACTAGATTTAACTTCAGTGATTCCAGTATCACTCAAAGTAAAGCCTTTGTCTTCCTCAATTTCCTTTCAAAGTCTCGCCAAGTCCTGGCTGGGTTTCTTCCCTTTCCCTTCATCCTGTGCCCTGACCTTGCACATTTTAATTGAGGTTGATCATTATTTCTATAATGACACATGCACTTAGAATTCCCCCACCTGCAAGTAGATTCCAGAGAAGCCAGACTTCTCAAATAAGGACCTTTCATATAAGCTTTTGTTGGGGTGGAGGAACTTGAGCACGCTCACTCCTCCGTGGTCATCACCCCATAGTAGTACAGAACAGCTCTCTTTAGACTGTCAGGGAGAGAAAAGAGACCAGTGTTAGAAACCACAGAATCATAGGGCTAGAAGGGACTTGGAGTCCTAATACGGGTCATCTCTCTGACTTGGGAGCAGGGCTGCATATAAACTTCAGGTAGATAGTTAGCTCGTCTTCCTCTTTAAGATATCCCCCAAAGAGGCACCTAAACTTACTATGATATTTGAACTCCAAGTTGTAGTCAGAAACAATTTTTTCTAAATGTAGACAGCATGAAACTAATGGCTGCAGGATTTTCTGAATACTTAGAAAGGTCAGATAAGAAAGACCAGCAGTCATCATGAGCAGACAGAATGTCCAGTCTATTGAGTTCATACTGTTGGAGAGGACATGCATCTGAGAGGCATCATTATAGTGTCAGATCCTGGAATCAGGAAGGCCTGGATTCAAATTCTGTTCATAACACTTATTAGTTGTGTGATTATGGGTAAATCAGTTTGTTGGGGTTCATGGGCATGTGAATGAGGAATAGACACGTAAGTAGCAGTGTCTTGAATTAATTCTCTCAGACCCATCTCCAAGTTAAAGAAAAGGCATTTATTGGGTGATGGGCCCAGCAGGCTCTGTTCCTTATGGGAGGCCAGTGCCTCAGGGCCCTGCTCCCTGTGGGAGACAGAGAATTGAGCCAGGTTATGTGTCTGGTCTATATACAGTTTAACAGGATGGTGGAGGGGGGGTAAAGGCTGCTACAGTTTAAGAAAATGGGAGGGGGAACAGGAAAGAGGAGGGGGAACACTGGTCCAGAATGTCCATACAGATAAGCAAAGGCAACAGGAAAGGGTAGAGGAAGAGTTATTCTGAAATGTCTGGTAGTTGGGGGTGCTTTGTGAAAGTACACAGAGAAGTCCATGGTGGGGGGCTTCAATGCATAGTCTTCTTGAGCACTTTCTGGCTGGTCACATCCTGTGTTTTATCTCATATCTCACATCCTGCATTCTGCCTGTCCCATCTGCCTTGAATACTTCCTTTCTACTTCAGCAAGTTTACAGAATCATAAGTTGGGGCTAGAAGGGACATCATAGGTCATTTAGTCCAATCCTCTTATCCTGTAGGTAAGGAAACTGAGGGCCTGAGAGGTTAAGTAATTTACCAAAAGTGACATGGGTACTAAGAATCAGAAATTATCCTAGATTTGGAATAAAAGGACCTGGGTTCAAATACTGACTTTGTCACTCACTAACTCTGTGACCTTGGGCAAATCACTTCAGAGGTAGTGTGGTGTAGTGAATAAAGTGCTGTAGTTGGAATCAGGAAGACATAGGATCAAGTCAGGCATCAGAGACTTATTAGCTGTGTGACCCCAGGCAAGTAACTTAACCTCTCTTGGCTCATCTACAAAATAGGAATGATAATATCCCTCATCTCATAGCATTGTTGTGAGGATCAAATAAGATAATGTTAAGAACTTTATGAACATTAAAGTGCAATGTAAGTGTAAGGTATTATTATTATTAGTAGTAATATTATTAATTCTTGTTCTTGTTCTCATCTTTTATTTAATATCAATGGAGTTTAGATGGAAATTGTCCTAGGGAAAGTCATTATCCTACTATTGTTCTTAGAGGTTTAATATTTGGCAGGGGGATAAATGATGGTTTTCTGGAATTGAATAGGAATATTGGGGTTGAGTAGAAGCATGATGTAGTGGAGGGTTGATCCCAGGGTCAGAAATATGTGGGTTCAAGTCCCTACCCTGATCTGTACTGGCTGAATCACCTTGGGCCAATCTCTTAAACCCTTTAGTGCCCCCGCCCAGGCAATTCTTTAAAACTTTAACTTTCACTATGCCCAAAGGGCTATAAAAATATGCATACCCTTTGACCCAGCAATGCCACTTCTAGGCACTTTCAGGGCTGTATCCCAAAGGGATCATAAAAATAGGAAAAGGACCCACAGGTACAAAAATATTTATAGAAGCTCTTTTTGTGGTGGCAAAGAATTGGAAATTGAGGGGATGTTCGTCAATTGGGGAATGGCTGAACAAGTTGTAGTATGAGAATGTAGTGGAATACTATTGTGTTACAAGAAATGATGAGCATGCAGATTTCAGAAAACCTGGAAAGATTTGAATGAACTGATGCTAAGTAAAGTGAGCAGAACCAGGAGAACATTGTACATAGTTACAGTCACAATGTACAATGACTGACCTTGATGAACTTAACCCTTCTCAGCGATGCAAGGTCCTAAAACAATTCCAAAGGACTCATGATAGAAAATGCTATCCACATCCAGAGAAAGAACTACGGAGTCTGAATGTAGAATGAAGCAGACTATTTTCTTTTCTTGTTTTGTTTGTTCTGTTTTCTTTCTCATGGTTCCTACCATTTGTTCTAATTCTTTTATACAACATGACTAATGTGAAAATATGCTTAATAGGAAAGTGTATGGGAGGAGGGAAGGGAGATAGAAGGAGAGAGGGGGAGAAAATTTAAAATTTGTGGAAGTGAATGTTGAAAACTAAAAATAAATAAACTAAAAAAAAAAAGACCATAAATTTCAAAGAAGGTACTGATCTGCATTGAGAAAGGAAGTTTTTCACCAGGAGCTCCTTATATTGATGAAATCATAGGTCAATTAAAAAAAAAAGAGATGTAGCCTTTTTGGGACAGTTCCATCAGTAGACATAACATAAGGAATATGGACTATGCCTCATTTTATTTCCACATGCTTTTAATTTATTCTTGTTCTCTTTATTTTGAGAGTTCTTCAGGAAACGTAGCTTAGAAGTCTCTGGCCACCCTTCCACCTCCCCTTTCCCATTGTCACAGAAGAGGTGGGGGTGGCACACAGAACTTTGTATTCGTCTTTGTTTTAGGGACTGCGATAGCCAAATAATTCATCTCCATGTCACTATACTACTGGTAATAAGCCTGTCCAACTTAACTAACAGATCTGGTCTGTTCCTGGGATTCTCAAAGCTTTTCAGCATGATAGAACTTGACAGACCCTGTGTGCCACTGGCATAGTTTATGAGACCCTGGGGTCACCTCCACACCATTTGAGACACCAGAGTAGGATTTTGCAGAAGGGTCAAATGGTTCTAAGATTCATACCCTTTTTAGGTCCTCTATAAATTAAAGCACAGATCTCTCCCTGCTTTGCTCATTCACCACTTGATCATGGGCAGGGACCTTCACTACTGTCCTGGTTTCTACACTGAAGAAAAGTCTGGCTATTTTACTATCACATATAATCTTTAGGGTTATAATTGGCTTTTTAAAATATAAATTAACATTTTTAATTTCCAACATTCACTTCCATAAGATTTTGAGTTACAAATTTTCTCCTCATCTCTCCCCTACTCCCACCCAAAGATGGCATGTAATTTGATATAGGCTCTCTCTATACATTCATATTGACCTATTTTCACCATAGTCAGGTTGTAAAGAAGAATTAGAACCAATCAATATGAGAAATCAGGAGAAAGAAGAAACAAACAAAAAAAGAGAGAGGAAGAGCAAATAATGTGCTTCAATCTGCATTCAGACTCCATAGTTCTTTTTCTGGATGTGTAAGTATTTTCCATCATGAGTCCTGTGTAGTTGTCTTGGATCCTTGCATTGCTAAGCAGAGACAAGTCTATCAAAGTTAGTCATTACACATTGTGGCTGTTATTGTGGAGAATGTTCTCCTGGTTCTGCTCACTTCACTCAGCATCAGTTCATTCAAGTCTTCCTAGGTTTTTCTGAAGTCTGTCTGTTCATCATTTCTTGTAACACAATAGTATTCCATTACATTCTTATACCACAACTTGTTCAGTCATTCCCAAACGTATGGGCATCCCCTCAATTTCCAGTTCTTGGCTACCACAAAAATAGCTGCTATAAATATTTTTGTACATGTGGGTCCTTTTCCCATTTGTATTATCTCTTTGGGATACAGACCTAGAAGTAGTTTTGCTGGATCAAGAGTATACACATTTTTATAGCCCTTTCAGTCTAGTTCCAAATTGCTTTCCAGAATGGTTGAATCAGTTCATAACTCCACCAACAATGCATTAGTGTTTCAATTTTCTCACTTCTCCAGCATTTATCATTTTTCTGTTTTGTCATGCTAGCCAATCTGATAGGTGTGACATGGTACCTCATGGAGGTTTTGATTTACATTTCTCTAATCAATAGTGATTTAGAGCATTTTTTCATATGACTATAGATAGCTTTAATTTCTTCATCTGAAGACAGGCTGTTCATATCCTTTGAACATTTATCAGTTGGGGAATGACTTGCATTCTTATAAATTTGACTCATTCCTTTATATATTTTAGAAATGAGGCCTTTATCAGAGACACTGATTACAAAAATTCTTTTAGGGTTATAATTGTTGAAAGAAATTTATGTAGCATTCTGAACAAATGAAAGATAGGATTTCAATCCAGATCTCATTAATTACAGATTCAAGGAACCTGCCATGCACTCAACCTTCTGTTTTAATCCTGATTTTTTTCTTCCTAGAAGATAGCTCTGAAAACTTCAGATAAAGTTTTGAAGTAAATATTTTTGCATTAAGATATAAATACCACCATATAAGATCATGCAGCATGGTTACATTCTTTTTTTTTTCTTTTTTGGTTTTTGGAGGGCAATTGGGGTTAAGTGACTTGCCCGAGGCCAAACAGCTAGTTTTTATGTTAAGTGTCTGAGGCCCGATTTGAACTCAGGTCGTCCTGACTCCAGGGCTCGTACTCTATTCACTGCGCCACCTAGCCGCCCCCATGGTTACATTCTAACCCAGTTTATATAGCAGTTATTTCATATACTTACTTCTGTGTTATACCAGTAGAACACTGATGTTGGAATATAGTTCAGGGCTGTAGAAACAGAAAAAAAGGTCATATAAACATATATACATACACACAGATATATGTATATATAAATTTATATTTGTAGTTATACACCTATATATGTATAGATTAAGGTTAAAAGTCAAAAGCAAATGACTTCTCCACTGTCCATAGAGGGAAAAAGTGGTATAGTCTAGAAGTTACCACACTGGACAAAAGGTGTATCAGTTCAATACTGGGTAACTGGATAGCTTTGACTAAGAAATATCATAGAATGGTCACCATAGTTGACAGTCAGAAGTAAAGTGACTTACCCAAGGTCACAGAGTGAATTAGCACCAGAGTCAAGACTAGAACTCATTTCTTGACTCTTAGTCTAAATCTTTTCACATAATATCAAGTCTAGATCACTTTTCCCCATCTATAAAGTAGATGATTCTTCAGTAAAGTATTCTTCCAATGTATCATTATGGTGTTCTTCTTGATGACTCCAACAGTAAAGGGTAAGCCCTGGTATATACCAATAAACTAGAATGACTTCAGATATAAGCTTGGCTTATAACTCATAATCAAAGTAATAAAAATATTAGTCTTATTAAGAGTAGCCTGTCATCAGGTTGGCTGCAGGGAAATATATTTCCCAGTCACAATTACTCTTGAACGTTTATTACACGCAATGATTAATGATATAAACACAAGCATATGTGATTGACTCCCTTAAGCCTTACTGCTGTGATGGACTCTACCAAAATGCAATAGTGAATAGAAGAAGGTAGAGTTTCTTAGAGACTGGAACATCACAAACTACAAGCTTCTGTTTGGATAAATCCATATCCATGCCCCTAGACAAGTGCTGTCCCCAATAAAAGAGTTGGGGCTAAGAGAATAGGGGTAGCTAGTGCTTTGAGAGCCAAAGGAACTTTACATTTTTAAAAAACATTGAGGTGAGAATGGAGTTACCAGGTTCTTATGTTGAACAGGCTCAGGTAATGGGCAGTGCCATCTTCTGTTGGTTAAAGCTACATATGCTCTGTTTTGAAGAATGTGTTTCTGTACTTGAGTAGATCCATGATCTCACTGTTTTAGGCCCTCTCTCCACTGGAGTAGATTGTGACCTACCTATATCTTCTCATTCTGTGGCTACTGCCTAGATTCTGGATGGATTCTTTATAACCATCATTCTCAGAGAGGTTCACTCACCCCTCCTGAATGGGAAATAGGAAGAGTCTGTTCCAGGATAATTATAGAACAGACAGACAGACTCTTGGGGAAAAGGCAAACCATGAACTTGGTACTGGTACCAAGATATGGATATATATTTGTAGAAATGGGATAGGGAAGATGACATATCAAGATTATATCAATGCTTAAAACAAAGAAATAATTTGTTGTTGTTTAGTTATATTTGACTCTTTAGGACCCCATTTGGGGTTTTCTTGGCAAAGATGCTGGCGCAGTTTGCCATTTCCTTCTCCAGCTCATTTTACAGGTGAGGAAATTGAGGTAAACATGGTTAAGTGACTTGCCCAGGGTCACACAGCTAGCAAATGTCTGAGGCTGGATTTGAACTCAAGTCTCCCTGTCTCCAGACCAGGAGCTCTATCCACTATGCCACCCACCTGCTCAAATTTATAATATATAAATATATTATTATTATTTATATATAATATATATATATATTATTATTTATATATAATATATATAATATAATATATTATTATAATATAACTATTTACATAGTGCTTTAATGTTTGCAAAGCACTTCACAAATATCATCTTAACCTCACAACAACTCTGGGAGGTAATCGTTATAATTATCCTTGTCGTACAGATGAAGAAACTGAAGTAGATAGAGGTTAAATGACTTTCCCAAGGGCACATAGCTAAAAAAAGAGGAAAAGATAATCAGACTTAAAAGTAAAAACCAATAATTTGTTACGTCAACTTCAATGAGAATGGTGATCTTTCTGATTTGTTAATAATAAACTCATTCTTTGGATTATATGGCAAACAATTATTTGTCAGGAAACTTGGGTTTGTATTCCAGCTCTCTCACCAACTAGCCATGTGACTACATTCAAGTCCTTTGAGCCTCAGTTTTCTTATTTCTAAAATGGGACTAATAATGATTCACAGTCAGAAGATTCAGGTTGAATCTTGTTTCTACCATTTACTCCGTGTGAGGATATGAGCAAATGACTTGAATTCTCTAGGCCTCATTTTTTTTCTTCTTTAAAATGAAGTTGAACTCAATGACCTGTAAGGTTAGTTCTCACTTTAAAATCTCATAACCCTACATATATTTATCATATCTACCTCACAAGGCTATTGCTCTATGAACTGTTGTGCATTAAATAAATAAGCTATTGCAAATGTAGCCTGTTCAGGGCAGTAATTCCTACCAAATAGATGGAAATCTTCAAAGATGGGGCCCAGAGACACCTCAAAAAAGTAAATTTTTCTGCTGGTTGTAGCAACGGCAATTTTATGAACATTAGGCATGTAGACAGCATCTGTTGTCCAAACTTTAATCTTCTTCTTTCCTGTCGGTGCCTCAACAGCATCCGATAACATCTGTTAGGAGACAAGGCTGGGAAACAGAGATCTCAAAAGTGGGGCTCTGGTGCCACCCTCAGCTGCTCAGAAGCAATTCCAGAGTCCATTTTCTAATTCAGTTTATTCAGAACCACAGAATGTTGGTGCTAGGACTGAACTCATGGGCTTGCTTAGTCCAATCTGTATCTTGCCAAGAAGCCCTTCCTACCCTTCATGAGCATCCTTGAGAAGAAGTCATCCAACCTCGCTTTGAAGACCTTGGGTGAAGGGGAAACCCAATACTTCCCCCAAGGAGACCCATCTCACTTTTGGACAGCTCTGTTTGTTGGGAAACATTTTCTTGCATTCAGTCTAAAAGTGCCTCTTAGAACAAAATTCCATTCCCCTCCACCAGAAGGGAGATCATAGATAAGAGAGTGAAAAGAGGGAATCTTTAGAAAGTAGGTCCTATGCTATGCATCTTTAAAAAGTAACAATCCTTTAGGTAACAGATACACTAGAAATTTGATGGAATATGCCTCAGTAATATGTTGGTTTAGCTACATCAGAAGTCAAATCATGGCCCTTGAAACATATAAACTAAATATATAAAAAACTCTGATGTAGGTTTGTTGGCTTCTAACAAAAATTTCAGTATTTTAGTTTTAGCCAGCCAGGCAGGACAGTAGATCTGAAGTTAGGAAGCCCTGGGTTCAAATCCAGCCTCAGACACCTACCAGCTATGTGACTCTGGATGAGTCACTTAATTTCTGTTTGCCTCAGTTAAGTTTCCGTAATTGTAAAATGGGGATAATAATATCACCTACTTCACAAGGTTGTTTTGAGAATCAAAATTACTGAGCATAGTGCCTAATGCATAGGAGGTACTCAATAAACGCTCATTCCCTTCCTTTTCCCCTCAATGCTATAAAAGAGGTTAGTTTGTATTAAGTTTCATATTAAATGAACTGCTTGTGCATGTGTGTTTGTGTGTGTGTGTGTGGGGGGGGTTATGCTGTGTGTGTATGTTTGTGCTGTCTGACTGTACATACACTGAGAAAAGGTAGAGAGGACAATCATCAAACCCTCTCCTTGTCAACTGCATGCACTGTTGGCCTCTGAAAGCTAACTCTTAAATTTCTATTTCCCTTAACACTCTTGCTATGAGTAGGCATCAGAAATCCCCTCTTGGTGTATATAGGCTAGGGACAATTTTGTACCCTGTAGCTCTGGCATCTCACCATCACCTCATATGTCTTCTGGAGCTGCAGATTATTATCCCAGAAACTGAGAATCCCTCCTTTGCTGACGGTCACAAATGAGTGTGAAGTAGCAGGTGAAAAGATGTCTAAGATCCGAGTAGTTGGCTCTTGCTGAGAAAAAAGGAAGAAGAGAGGACAGCGCTAAGATGGGGTCCTAGCTTTTTTTTGTAGTTAATCCTTTTGTAAGGTGGGGGTGTTTACAACAACTTTTAAGGTTACTTTGGGATCTACTGTCTTATATACTATTTATTTGAAGAGGTTAAATCAAATATAATGTTTAGTTGGTTACTTTATGTGGTATTTGAGAAACAGCAAGGCATCAGGGTCAAAGAGAGTGTTGATTCATGAAGACAAGTTTTCAACTCCCCACCTCTGACATCTACTGATTTTGTGACCTTGGGCATCACTTAATCTTTTAGTACCCTTAGGCAATTTGGGAAAACTCCAAATTGCAGACCATGTCCCCATTGCCAGTACTGGAGAGCTTCTTTAAGGCGATTTCACCATGCCAATGACCACATATGATTTTAAACCATGTCTGGTTATTATAAAGCATATATTTTAGGTCATTTTAAAAAATGGTTTGATAAGACAGGCAATGTAGTGAAAGGATGGAGGGGGGCAGGTAGGTGGTGCAATGGATACAGCACCAGCCCTGAAGTCAGGAAGACCTGAGTTCAAATGTGATCTCAGATACGTGCTTACTGTATGATCTTGGGCAAGTCATTTAACTCTCAAAAAACGGGTAGAGCACTAGATTTGGAGTCATAGAGACCTTGTTCAAATTCTGTCCTTGACATATGCTAGCAGTGTAAGCATGGAAAAGGCCCCAGTCTCAGACACTTATTATCTGTGTGATCCTGGGCAAGTCATTTAACCTTGTTTGCCTCAGTTTCCTCATCTGCAAAATGAGTTGGAGAAGGAAATGACAAACCATTCCAGTATCTTTGTCAACTGGCCACGACTGAAAGGACTGAACAACAACAAATCTGTTAAATAACAAGCACAGATATTAACTTGTCATTAGTTACTAACACGTTAGAATAAGATGTGGAGAAATACAACTTTGAAAACGTCTTCTCCTTAATTAGCTTCCAGTCAAACCATCCACACAGGAAAAAACAAACAAATAAACCAAAACCCCACACAGATGAAGAATGCCTAGTCCATGATATACATTTAGATATCCAAAAAATGAATTATTGTCCCAGAAGCTGGGATCTTTGCATTTATCAAGCCCTAGATTACTGTGCTCATTGCCTTGTGTTGTGCACCCAGGCTGGTCCACTGATGCACCCTTCTATTTCTTAGCCAGTACCAGATTGTTTTGACGATGACCTCTTTGTAATACAGTTTGAGATCTCATATGGCTAGGCTCGCCTTAATCTTCATGCCTGTCTTCTGAGATTATCTTCAATTTATCCACATTCAGTTTATTCACTTTATTTTATTCAATTTATGCATATAACTTTTTTGCATATAGTAAGTTTGCTTGTCGTTTCTCCCATTCTATTGTGAGCTCCTTGAATATATGGACTATTTTTTTTAATCTTTGGATTCTCAAATGCCTAGCACAGTAGGTGTTTAGTAAACGCTTATTGACTGACTGGCTTTTAGTCACTTGAAACTTTTCCAGAAAATGAAGGGACAATTTAAACTTCAATTTTCTTTCAGTGATGCTTTATAGACTGTGAGTTCTAGAAGAAAGCCCCAGCATGTTAGACAGACAACACTCCCTTCTCCCCTTACAGCACTCCCTTGCCAGGGGAAGGGGCAGCTTGGGGAGGATTGATGGTTGAGAGAAAATGGAAAAAAAGTTGCATAGGATGAGAAAGTATGAATGGGTGTTTGATCCAACTTCATTAAAGTATTGAGCCGTCATTATTTAGTAGTTTCATGACTATAAAGGAAATGTTTGTTTAATTTAAATCTAACGTTAAATTGTTTAATTTAATCTAAATCTAATTTTCTCTTTCAGAGGTAAGCACTGAACCCAGGTATTTTTGCCTTTTTTTTTTTGTGATAGAATTTTCTGCTAGTGTGGTGAAACCTATGGATCTCTTCTCAGAATAATGCTTTGTTGTCAATATTCGTAATTGAGGGAAAGGCTTAATTTCAATTAGAGGTTAGTGAAAATACAGATGTAATTATTCCCCCTTCAAGTTCATAGACACTCTGAAATCTGTCCTGAAGTTAAGAATCCCTGGCTTAACCTCTGTGGACCTCAGTTTCTTCATTTGGAAAATGAGGAAATGAAGTAAACTAAATGACTTAAAATACTTTTTCATTCACTTTGTAAGCTTAAAACTCACCTTGACATAAAAAACCTACTTGATCCTTTAGAAGATTGGACTTGCTCACTATCTGTTTTCAACTTGGTCAAGGAAAGGCATTCAATTCCCCTTTCAGCATTTCTAGTATTCCCATGATTATTTTTGGAACCGTATTTCTTGTTTAGAATCTAGTCCCTCTCTCTAACTCTTTTCGTGAAGAATTAAGTTGTATTGCTGGGAGAGACCTTGAGACATCTCTTAGATGTATTTAGCCCTGCTACCTTCAAGTCACCAAATGCCTAGGTAATCCAGAATGAATTCTTGCCCTTGTGCTTAATTTGCTTTTCTTTAAAGTAAGAGAATGAGCTCTAACTGCTCATTGTGATGACTCCCTGTGATGACTGAGGCAGAGGAACTAGAACGTTTAGACTTAAGGTGACTAATTGTCAATTACCACTTCAATGTAAAGAATGACCAATTGAGGACTCCTTGGAATGGAAGACAGTGACATCAAAACACTTTTCCTGACTCTTTCCTTTTCCCTCAGTCTTCTTACTCAGGATTCCATTAAAACAGTATCAAGCCTTTGAGAAAATGCCATAACTCCCTCAACCAGACTTCTGACACATATATTTTAAATAGATGGCTTCAAATCCAGTTCTTTACAAAGTCCAAACTATGGTTTAGCTGGAATCCTACAAAGAAGGACAAAAATGTTTCTTATTGGGAACCTAGAACTTATAGAATATAGTATTATGGGATTGTGGTTCTAGATTCATCAGGGACCTTCAAGGTCATCTGTTCTAACCTCATTTTAGAGATGAGGAAAGGGAAACCCAGAGAGAAGTTAAGTAACTTACATAAGGTCATGTATAGAGTAAGTGCCAGAAATAAGATTTGAACTCAGGTCCTCTGATTCTAAAGATGACAAGCTTCCTACTATACCACATTCTCAGCCTATTGAATCTCTAATTTTCCAATAACTTTTGAGACTCTCTATCCCTCTAATCTTTAAGCAGAGGTTTTTAACCCTGTGTTAACTCCTCCTAGCACATGATCCTAGTATTGGCATTGCCCTATATGAAGGTGAAACCTATAGACCCCTTCTCAGAACAAAGCTTTTAAGTGAATAAAACAAAACACACAGAATTAAAGGAAAAACAAGTATATCTAAATATAATTATCACAACATTTTTTGAAAAATTCATGGACCCTAGTTAAGACCCCTTGATTTAAAGGAAAAGACATTTTAGACACTATCAGTCTAGGTTTACTCTCTTAGCTAAGATATATATCATGCAATTTTATCATTGGTTACATTGAGTATTTTTCAATTGCTTTAATTTTTTTTTAAATTTCTGTTTTCTTGAGGATTTCTGAATTTTTTTTTTGCTATTTAGAACTCTGGGTCTGGAATCAGGATGACTTGAATTCAAATCTGCCCTCTAGCTGTGTGACCTTAGGCAGGTCACTTAACCTCTTTTTGCTTCGGTTTCCTCAGCTGGGGATAATAATAGTACCTACCTCACAGGGTTGTCATGAGGATCACATGAGATGGAGTTTGTAGAGCTTGGCACAATGCCTAGCACATAGTAGATTATAAGTGTTAGCTATTATTATTATTATCTCAGAGATAATCTATCTTATTTGATCCTTTTATGGATGAAGAAAACTGGACCTAAAGAGGTTAAATAAACTTGTTCAAGGTAACACATCAAGTTAAGGACAGATGCCAGCCAGATCTTTTAGCTCTTAGTCTAGGGTTCTTTCTGGTATACCACTCTTTGGGAAAAAAAAATCTTCTAAGTTTATTCTGCTTAGCTAAAGTTTTCAGTTAAAGCTGAACTTTTATAAAACTTGCAAATTGTATTGAGACATTGCCAATTACTTGTCCCTTGTAGACATTCCAAATCTCTATATCCATCAAAGGGCATGTTAAGGAAAACTTTATTTGACTAGAGTAGCCAATTCTCCAAAGGTTCTGGTTAACCAGAACCACTCCCAAACAGTCTGGAGGAAGCCAAGAAGATGACTGAAAACTCTTTTCTGCTCCCTCCCCTGCCTCCCCAACCCAGCCTAGAGTATTGACAGTAGGTTTAATTCTCTCCCAGTCCCAATCCAAACCAACCACTTCCACTGGTAGGCTTTGAGTATTGGCCTATTAACGCAGCTTCATGCTCACCCGGTTCTGTGAACATTGTCGGATCAAGGGCTTCCCCTGAAAGAAAATGTCCTTGGATTTTTCTGAATTATCTCTCTTTTTGTATTGGAGTAGCAGATGTGTACAGAACTCGCTCCAATCCACAATATTGTCACGGGCTGTGTGAATCTTTAAAAACAAGGAAACACACACATGGACATGCACAATAAAACATCTATAGTCAATTTGGGCTTATTTATGTATATTGGTGATATTATAAAATGCCCCCCCCAACTCAAATATATTCCAGATATATTCCTAGAATTCCTAAGATACATGGACTCCCTGGAGAGTAATATTTTTTTCCCATGGCTGAGATTATTTTTAGATTTGAGGCTAGTCAAATCCATTATAGGGCAAAGTTTTAAAACAGGACAAGGTCCACTGCTGCATTCTCTGTTGTCCATGAACCAGTTGCTGGTCATTGGAGCCCGTGGTTGCTTAGGTATAGTCCTGAATCCAGTCTCCAGATAAACAAACACTAAATGAGAGCAACAGTGGTGGGAGAATAGAAGAGAAAAAGAGTCGGGGAAGAAAACGGGAACTTGTATGTAGGGCAGATGATATTCTCAGTGTAGCCTGGACCACTATATACAATCTCCAGAGGCTACTGCTACATTTCTCCTCCCAGAAAAATGCAAAGTACAGAAAAGTTTTTCTCCTTCCCCATTCTGAACAAATGCTCAGTTCCTCACTGGATAGAGAGTCAACGGATGGCTTTAGTTTTAAAGGCTGGGAAAGAATACCTTGTTGAAAATTAGTTCAGTTTGGCCGTTCCAGTACTCTGATCCCAGAAGCTCAGTCAAAGCATTCTTGAACTCCTGGAGAGTCAAACTTCTTGAGGGATAAGATGTCTCCTTTTTGGGGAGCATCTTGTAGTCAGGATTGCTCTCAATTTCTGGTTCTGTGTCTTCCTCATTTGGGGCTGTAAAGAGCTGCTCCAAGTGTTTCAAATGACTCAGGTGTAGCTTATCTTCCAGACTGTTTTCTTCACTCTTATGAGGGCTAATCATAACAATAATTGACACTAATATGGCACTTTACATACATTATCTTGTTTAATCCTCACCAAAAATCCATGAGGGGGAAGTACTATCATCTTCATTTTATGGATGAGGAAACTGATTCAGAGAGATTGGTTAAACTGAGCGGAGTCACACAGCTAGTAAGTGTCTAGGACACATTTTGAACCCACATTTCCTGAATGTACTTCCAATACTTTGGCCTCCATGCCATGCTTCCTCTTAAGTTAGAAAGGGAGAAATTAAAAAAACAAACAAACAGAACAAAACCCTGATCAGCGTGGAAAGCTATCTACAATCATCTCTTCAGTGAAAATATTTCCCTCTTGGAGCAGATGCTACCTTAGGAGATTCCTGACAGAGGTGAGCGGGAGCCTAGAACCAAATCTTTGTGCCATTGCCTTGCATAAATGCAAAGAAAATGTTCGACACCTTAGGGGAGGGACTGGAGCATCCAGTGAAGGGGCTATACACTTTCTCTCCTACTCTTAGACCCTTATGTCCAACCCAGAGAGCCCACAGAGGGACCATATGCTCTTTTCTGCTTCCTGGTCTCCACTCAGACCAGGGAAGATGTCAGTAGTCTAAGGCCCAGGAGACCCTCTTCCTCATTCAATTTCTTTCTCCAACCCACTAATCCTAGAGGAGCAACCAGGTGACTAAGGCTCAGAACTGCTTGCCTTTGTCACATAACACCATCCCATATAGTCTGTAGACAACACAATTCATCTCCACATTTCTGGTTAAGATGATAATGTACACTCCAGTGCTTATCTTGAAAAGGACAATAGACAGAACAAGCATAAGGGAAACTGAAAGGAGATAAAAGTAAATCTATAAAGTTCAGAAACTACATACATCGAAAACTGATAGAAGCAGAGAGAGAGGGACATAGCCGGGAAGTCAGCACATGCCCTGCTAAATGGACCTGCAAACTTCAGGAGCTGAAAGGAAAGACTACATCATAGAAAACATGAGGAAACATAATAGAATACAGAACACAAAAAAGAATTACTATGGGTTAAAATAGGCCTATACAGCATATGGCTCCAAAGCATAGAGGTTGTAAAGGAAGTAAAAATGTAAAGAGTGCTTTGTCATGCCCTGCTGAACCTGGTTTCCACTAGTCATTATTGTGCACACCATGTAACTTGGTGGGTGGGTTGTCACTGCGCATGCTCTCCTGTTTCTCATAAGACCTACAGCAACCAACCATCATCAGTCTGTCTCTCATCTGACACGAAAGAGAGTAGTATCTTTTTGCTGTCTTCTGTTGTTACTAAATGTAAATAGTAAGAAAATCTGAAAAATGTATTAAAATTTGTACCATTTACCAATGTAATTTTTTAAACATTGATCTGATTTTATGATACACAAAAATCTTAAGTAATAAGTGTAATTAATTGATATCAATTGAAATTTCCCTTTTAAAATATGGTTTATTTGCAAAATAGTTTAGTCATTAATTATGCCTTTACTTGGAAAGTGAACTGCTAAAAAATCTATCTGTGACCTGAAGAACTTTAGCCTATATTTTAATTTTGGCTCCTACCTACTGCCAAGTTGTGCAGGTGTGGGTTAAAAAAAGTCTAAAAGGTAAACCCAGACAGAGTATAGCTAGGTCTCAATGAATACAAATAATGAATCCCGTGAATTGTCTGCATGTATTCAAATTTACAATTATTTGGAGTTTGAATTATATAAAATATGGTCATTGTTTTTAGCCCAATGGAAATATGCAGCATGAGTTTGAAAAATGTGACCACTTCAGAGGATTTATATTCACATTAATTGGGACCTACCTAAAATTCCATAAGTTATAAGCAGATTCTAAAAGAAACAATGACAAGGTGATAAGGATGGCTTGAAGTTGTAAATGAGAGATGAAAAGGAATGAAATTAGGACTTAAATAAGAACTTTGGAGGGAAAAATGGAAGTAAAATAAATAGCTTAGAACAGAAAGTTAAAAGAAAAACCTCTAAGAAGAGATAATCTGTAAAAAATATATCAGAACTCAACAAGCCATGAGACTACAAAGTCAAAAGTTTTTTTTTTTTCTAAAGAGGAAAATGTTTAGATATTTATCATAAAAAATAAGTGATCTAGGAAACAGATTTTGGCGAGATAATTCAAGAATTATTGAATTCTCTGAAAATCACAATCCATTCACAACCTACATAATACGTGTGTGTATGCATGCATGTGTGCAATAACAAACCAGAAAAGTTCTCAGATCTTTTAGAACTAGAAGGCAAAGTCTAGTAGAAAGAATGCACTGATAACCTCCTGAAATAAAATACAATTTTAACACATGAAGGAATGTCATTGTTAAAATTCAAAATTTCCAAATTAAAAAAAATACTGCAAGCATCCAGAAAGAGATAAGGTACAAAAGAATCACAGTTGGAATCCATATAAAATTATGCTATGAAGTATGAAAAAAGGAAGAAAATCTTGGGAGTGCAATATCCTAAAAGGCAAAAGATATAGTCAAGATTTAAAACAGACTATAATAATGCAGGAGAAAAAATGAATTGTTCATAGAATAGAGGATTTTTAAGTATTCCTGATGAAAAGATTAGAGGTGGTTAGACACTTAGAACTACAAATAGGAGTCAAAAGAAACCTAGAAAGGGGCTTAAAAATGGTAAAGTTCTAATACAGAGTGAAAATTCAAGTATCTTTTCAAAATCCTACTGCTTTCAAGGGAGTTAAAACAACAAAGGGCCTGAATGTAGTTTTGTTCTATTTTATTGGTTTCAAGAGAGTAAATAAAAAAGAGAAAGGAATATATCAAGAAAAATAATGAAAAAGGAGGAGATTTTACATAATTGTAGAGTATTTTACAATAATATACACAATTCTGGTGTGAAAAAAGAGGAGAATACAAATACTAATCTCAGGAATTCACTATTATTTGAACTGACCAAGGAGCATTGAACACTCAAGAGTTTGGTGTAGGACTACATCAACAATAATGGTTGGTTGGCTGATTGTTGTCCTTTGTTCCTGAAGAGGACCAAAATGACACCACTGTTGAAGTAAAGTTTCCTCCTGTGGCTGATAGATTCAATTCAAGCTTGGAAGTCTCTACTACAGGTCAAGCACGAATAGTCCACTTGACTATCTGGAGTAGAGTTGTTTCAAAATTTGCACATTTCACATTTCTTTTGAGCAACTACAATTCCATTTCACTCAAATAGCACAGCACCTTCTTTGACGCTGGCATGCCATATTGGGTATTCTTTTGCCAGTGTCTACTCAGTGTTCTTTAGAGACCCCTTGTGTCACTTCTCTTGACCACCATGTGAGCTCCTGCCTTGCTTGAGTTCTCCGTAAAATAGACTTTTAGGCAAACATACATTTGGCTTTCAAACAATGTGGATAGACCATCAGAGTTGTGTTCTCTGCAATAGATCAATTTAGCTCAAGAAAGGACCTCAGTGTCTGATATCTTATCAGCTGATCTTCAGACTTTTCCTAAGACAATTCAGATGGAAGTAATTCACTTCCTTGGCATGGAGCTGATATATTGTCCATGTTTCACAGGCATACAACAATGAGGTTAGCACAATGAATCTGTAGACCTTTAGTTTGGTCTAATACTTCTCTCTCACGCTTTCTTTCAAAGTCTCCCAAACACTGAGCTAGCTCTGGTAATACATGTTTCAACCTCCTAATTTATGTGTATATCCCTGGAAAGTATTCTGCCAAGGTAAGTTAATCTATCTACAGTATTCAAAATTTCTCCATTTGCTGCAACCAATGGTTCCAGGTATGGATGGTATGGTGCTGGCTGGTGGAGAAGCTGTGTTTACTTAGTGTACACTATTAGGCCCAAATTAGCAAAAGCAGCAGAGAATTGATCCATACTTTTGTTTGCACTTCAACTTCAGAGACTGCATTGAGTGCACAAATCACCTGTGAACCACAAAATCATGCATCAACACTCCCTCCACTTAAGTCTTGGCTTGTAGCCTTTTCAAGTTAAATAATAACCTCGATGCTGTTTTTGTCCTAGTTAAAAGTGTCTGCCAATATTACTGAAAAAAATCATGCTTTTTGAGTACAGGAGCAAACACACAGCTTTGCTTCAGTCTACTGATGATGGGGAAAGCACCAGAGCATCAACCATCATCCAAAACTGGGGCAAGCATGACATTATGATATTGATGTAACAATACTAGTGAATTTTCTGAGAAATCAAATTTTGACATAATCTTCCACAAGCCCTTAGAATTCTGTATAGACCTCTGTTCTGCTTGTGACATTTTTCCTGGAGTTGTTGAGCAGCAAACACCATGTTGACTGTTCCTCAGCCCTTTCTGAAGCCATACTAGCTCCCAGGTAGAAGACCATCTTCCAGGTGAGGGATAAGCCTATTAAGGAGGATTCTGGCAAGAATCTTGCCAGCAATGACTCTGAGCAACTGTGCCTCACCTAAATCCAATTTATATGTGAGTGAAAAGACATCACCCATATCATTTTACCATTTTTAGCTATCTCAAAGTTCTGCGGCAACAGACAAGTGATGAAACAGCAGGTATGAATACACTGGGGGCCATATTCACAACCCTTCACAGAGGCAACCCAGACCAGAGGGTCATTTTTTTACTGGAAGCAGCAGTGGGATTCAGCAGCTCTGTGGGTATCTAAGCAGCCTTTTTAAGGGACCTCATCACTCAATTCCTGGTGTGTGAAAGGGATTTTAAAAAGTGCTCTAAAAATGATCTGCCTTGCTCAGCCCTGGCCTGCTTACCTCAGCAGGCAGGGATCCCACTCTGTGGCCAGCACACACACACACACACCTTTTTGTGGTTTTCAAATGATATCAAGGGTAAAGCAAAGATGTCCATTGTCATCACTATATTTGATATAGTTCTGGAAATTCTAGTTATAGCAATATGACAAGAGAAAGAAAGTGATAGAATAATCATAAGTAAAGGGGAAATACGATGATCAAGTTTCGCAGATGATATGATTTAATATTTAGTGAACCCTAGGGATTTAACTAAAATTAATTGAAGTAATTGATAACTTTAGTAAAATATGAGGATATAAAGTAAATACACTTAAGTTATTAGTTTCTTTATAGCTTGCAAAAATAGCTCAGCAACAGGTAGGAAAAAATTTCTTCCAAACCGATTATAGAATATATAAAATATCTAGGAATCTACCTAAAAAGACCTATACTAGTCATAGAATAAGGAGAAAAAGGCAGTTGTAAGTAGAGAGATATTAAATGTTCATGACTGGAATGTACTATAATCACAAAACTACAATACTACAATATTATTTGATAGGTTCAGTGCCATACCAATCAAACTACCAAAAGGTTACCTTATACAACTAAACACAATGCTAACTAAACTCATCTGGAGGAATAAAGGGGGAATAATCTCAAGAAAAATAACAAAAAAGAAGGGGAAGGAAGGCGTTGATAAGTACAAAATCTCAAATTAGATGAAATAATCATTGAAACTATTTGGAACAGACCATGTGTATGACTAGAAGTAATCAAACATGTTACTGTATTTCATAAACCCAAGAATTGCAGCTATTAGGAAAAGACTTGGAAAAACTGCCAGGAAAAGTTGAATGCATTTTAAGTTGGGTGTTTTCAAAAAGGACCAGCACATGATATTATGATTGACTGCATTTATTTTTTTATAAGGGAGAGCTTTTTATTATTTTGAGGTAGGGGAGAATTATTGTGATAGTTGAGACATAGTGATAGTAATGTTAAAAATAAAGAAAGGGGAAAAGTGCCATTGAAACATTTAAAAATGCACAGTAGAAAACTAAACTTCGAGAGACAGTAGTATTAGAACTATTGTACAAAAAATTAACATTTATCTTTAAAACACCCTTTATACAACAGTCACAATATCAGTCACAATGTCATATACAATCTCCCTTTTCTGTTCTTTTTTTGGATTAGCAAATGTTCATATTTTCTGATGTTTATCAAGTTCATGACAAAAAAAAATTAAAATAAATCCAAAAAACAATTTTGAAGTGAAAAAAATAAAAGGAAACTTAGCAGAGTACTACTATTGGCTGCTAGGTGTCATAGTGGATAGAATACTAGTGCTGGAGTCAGGAAAACTCATTTCTGTGAGTTCGAATCTGGCTTCAGACACCTACTAATTGTATGACCCTGGATAAGTCACTTAATCCTATCTGCCTCAGTTCCTTATCTGTAAAATGAGCTGGAGAAGGAAGTGGCAAACTATTCCAATATCTTTACCAAAAAAACCCCAAATGGGGTCACAAAGAGTTGAACATGACTGAAGCAACTAAAGAACAGATAATTTACTATAACACTGCTGCTGATTCCTTACATTCCTCATACCCAAGATGAGATACTAATTTTTTCATCATCATTATTCCCTTGGCTCTTTTTATTTTCTTCCAAGGTTTCTTTGATTTTTAAGCCCTATCCACTCATGACTGCTTTGGATAAACTTAGACTTTAGCCTCAACTTTTGATTCTTGGCCATTCATCCATACATTCAACCAACAAGCTTTTATCTCTTTTTGTAACAATAATTTTATCCATACTTTGAATTGTCATAGGAATGTCATAGAAATGACTCTTGGATTCCTTTCTGCTTGTGTTGGCAATACTTGTGTGTTCTGCCTCTTCAGTGTCTCTTGCATGCATTCTTTTCTCTTTACTCATTTGCATTTTTCATAACTGAATCAAAACAGATTTAGGGAGAATCTGGACAAGAACTTCATTCTAGAATAAAAATGAAGACAGTGCTAATTTACCTTGGATTCTGCTGTAATGAACACTTCATGGGCAAAACTATATCCTCATTAATGGTTGTACTGACTAGGCTATGTGGTAGCAAAGATGAATTCAAATACTCATCTGAACGGAGGCTTCAAATTTTCACATGATATTGAAGAGACTGAGTTGAGACGTCAGTGATGATTTTTAGTGTATTATCAAACACATAATTAAGAATCTCCAAAAGACAGGAGTAGGCTCCCAGATTCATAGTCCCATCATGCTTCAAGCAGAAATTACAACTGTGGACAAAATTGTTCTTTTGTGGGAGGTTGGAGTCAAGTAGAAAGGAACTAAGGTCAGTTTATAATTAAGTAGTATACTCGGAAGACAGAGAAAACTATCTTTATTCCTCCCCTGCAGATGTGCTTTGTTTTGGCAGTTTGTAGAAAAACAGAGATAGCTTACTGTAATAATCCAGAAATGAAAAGTTGGTTGGGGAAGGTGAATAGAAAAGCACCAAGAGAAGTTTAAGGTTATTTTGTAATAACTGACATTCTCATAGCACTTTAATGTTTATGAAGTAGCTTATTTGAGCCTACAGCAATCCTTTTATCTACTCTTACCTGGACATTCACATGATAGTCTTTTTACTTCTTCCTGACCAATTCTATGGTGTTCCCCACAGTGGTTGTTCCAAACCTTCTCCTCTCAAGTCACTTATACCCTGCTTCCACATACCTTCTCAACAGAGGACCATGACCATACTTTACCCAAAACAAAAACAAAAACAAACAAACAACAACAACAACAAAATAATGAGGGTATCTGTTTGAGCTCTTTCATCCCATTAGTTCTACCCTTTAAATCACTTCAGCATTGTTCTCTCCTCTTTTGCCTCATCTCAGAGAATGGTTTCCTTGCCAATACCAACTACTCTGCTTGTGCCCTGGACACCATCTCCTCCCTTTTTCTCTGACATTTTGTCCCTTTTATTGTTCCCTCCATTCTCTAATTTTTTTTAACCTTTCTTTATCCATTGGTTCCTTTCTTGCTTTCTCCAAATAAATTTTCCCTATCTGGAATAGCTTCGCATGACCTAACTATCCCTTCATGCTCTTATCCTATAACTTTCCTCCTCTTCATGTTATAAGTCCTAGAAATAGCTGTCTATATTTATTGCTTAAATTTTCTCACTTCTTGACCCCTTTGTAATCTGGCTTCTGTGCCCACCATTGAAACCACTCTAAGTTACCTTTGCTTTCTTTATTCCTAAATCCAAAAGCCTTTCTTCAATTCTCTGTTTTGATTTCCCTGTAGCATATGGCACTGCTGTCTATCCTTCCCTTCTGAATACTCTATCTTCCCTGGGTTTCCATGACATTGCTCCATTATGGGTCTTCCTTCATGATATGGTTTATCAGTTTATCATCCATGTCCCATTTCCCATGTATGAATGTAACCTAGGATTTTCCTCTGGCCCTCTCTTATTCTCTCTACTTTGTCCTTGTGCTCTCTTCAGTTCCAGTGAATTCAACTATCATCTTTAGTAGAAGATGATCGAATTTATATAAACATCTCTCATCACTCCTCTGATCTTCAATCCTATAGCAGTCTTCTGAACATCTCCAATAGAATGTTTCATAGGCTTATCAAATTAACAAGTCCAAAATAGAACTCAATATCTTTTCCCAAACTCTCACCTATCATTCTAATATTCCTATTTTTGTCAAGAGTTCATCCACTTTCACAACCAAGGAAATATTCTTAACCCTTCATTCTCAGTGATCCCCTCTCAGCTGCTGATTCTTGTCTATTCTACCTCCTTAGTGTCTCTTGCATACATTCCCTTCTCTTTACTCACAATACAATCACAAAAGTCCAAGCACCATTCACTTTGTACCTGGACTAATAAAACAGACCTCAAATTTATATACATTCTTCAAACAGCTATCCAATTTGTATTTCTAAAGTACAGGTATGACCATGTTAAATGTTTTCTCAAGAAACTTTAGTGGCTCCTCTTTGGTTCAATAATAATAAAAAGAAATTTCCTCTCTGTGGAATTTAAAGCCCTTCATAGTATAACTCCACCTAGGAGTCACATCCTAGCTGAATATGACTTGCTAGGTTGATTATACACTAATAACCTATTACCACTTTAATCTTCAGTCAAATTGATCTACTCATGATTCCTGTATTCAGAGGGATGGAGGTTTTGCAAAAATAGCAAAAAAAAAAAATAGCACCAAGCAATTAGGCTTTGTTATTGACATACACATACTATAAAGACAGTAATGTGACCTAGATCAATGGAAAACATTGAAAGCCTCCGTCTTCCACCTAATTACCTTTGCATAGGCTGACCCCATACATGGAATGTTCTTTATCTTTAACTCTTATCAAGGTTCAGCTCAAGAGTCATATTATTCAAGGGACCTCTTGTGATTTCCTCAATTGTTAGTGAGGAACTGTGTGCATTTTGTGTATCCCATATTTACTTATGTGTGACTCAATTATTTATATTCTCTTAGTAAAGTAAAAATTAGTTAAAGCCTGGTGTTATGCATTGAGCCATCAAGACAGCAGGTCATGTCTTGGCAAACTTGGGGTCTTGGGGCAACTGAATTGGTAACAACAGTTTCTGGAGCTCTCAGCCTGCAGATGCTAAGGGTATCAGACAATTAATTAGGATGAAATTACAAGTAATCCTTTGTTGGCACTGGGGACAGGACTCTGTTGCATTTCCCGTATGTGAATCTGGGTTGCAGGCCTGGGTGGCAATCTCAGGACAAGGAGGAGCAATGGAACACTAGAACTTTCAGCCATAGAGAAGCAAGGACTCTGGTCACAGTTCCTGGTTGGAAAAGAGTTAATGTGGTCACTCGCAGACCAGGACATAGGCCAAAGGAGTAGTGAATACATCTTTCCTTAGATCATAACACCTTGGAAGAAGTGAAAACTTACACATTACAAGACCTAGCTCTGAAAACAGCTGCACAAAACCCCTGAAGTTTGGGATAGTGGTTGCTTCACTCTAGAAGAGGAGCCCAACTTTAACATAAAATTCAAAGTCAAGAAACAGGCTGGAAAAAGGAGCAAACAACAAAACGAGAACCTGATCATAGGAACTTACTATGGTGACAGAGAAGATCAAAACACAAATTGAAAAAAAGATAATAAAGTCAAAACTGCTATATACAAAGTCTCAAAGAAAAGTATAAATTAATCTTGTGTCTAAAAAGAATTTCTGAAAGAGCTCAAAAGGGCTTTTAAGAATCAAATAAGAGAGGGATGGCTAGGTGATGCAGTGAATAGAGCACCGGCCCTGGAGTCAGGAGGACCTGAGTTCAAATCCAGTCTCAGACACTTAACACTTATTAGCCATGTGATCTTGTGCAAGTCAGTTAACCCCAATTGCTCTGCCCTCCCCCCTTCAAAAAGCAAAAAAAAAAAAAAAGAATCAAATAAGACAGAGGAAAATTGGGAAAAGAAATGAAAGTGATACAAGAAAATTATGAAAAAAGTTGAACCAGCTTTGTAAAGGAGACACAAAAAGATACTGAAGAAAATAATACCTTAAAGAAAACAGGCCAAATGATAAAAGAGACACAAAAATCCACTGAAGAAAAGAACTTCTTAAAAAGTAGAATTGGTCAATTAGAAAAAGATATACAAAAATTCACTGAAGAAAAGAATTCCTTAAAAAGTACAATTGTCAAATGGAAAAGGAGGTACAAAAGCTCACTGAAGAAGTTTATGCCTTAAAAATTAGACAAGTGAGAACTAATGACCCCATGGGACATCAAAAGACAATAAAACAAAAGGAAAAAAATACAAGAAAATTTTAAATATTAGAAAACAACTGACTTAGAAAATAGATTGAGGACATATCCATTAAGAATTATTGGGCTTCCTGACATGTGATTAAAAATAAAAAGAGCTTAGATGTCATCTTTCAAGAAAATACCAAGAAAAACTACCCTGATATCCTAGAACCAGAGGGTAAAATAGAAATTTTTTAAAGACCCACAGATCATCTCTTGAAACAGATCACAAATGAAAACTCCCAGGAAAATTATAGCCAAATTCCAGAGCACCCAGGTCAAAGAGAAAACATTTCAAGCAGCTAGAAACAATTAAAATATCATGAAGTCACAGTTAGGATCACACAAGATGTTGCAGCTTTCACATTAAAGGACAAATGAGTAGGAATGTGATGTTCCAGAGGGCAAGGAGTTAGGATTTACAACCAATCCGTCCAGCAAAACTGAGTTTACTTCTTCAAGGGAAAATGGATATGTAATTAAATACAGGACTTTCAAGCATTCCTGATGGAAAGACTACAGCTGAATAAAAAATTTGACTTTCAAATACAAGACTCAAAAGAAGTATAGAAAGGAAAGAGAAATCAACTGTTTGCAATCCTACATGGGAAGATGATGCTTGTAACTCCCAAGAAGTTTATCATTATTATAGCAGTTAGAAGATGTATATATAGATAGAGGGCATGGCTGTGAGTTGAATATGGTAGGCTTATATCTAAAAAATGAAATGAAGGGGTAAGAAAGAGGAAGCAACTGGGAGATGGGGGAAGGGAGAGGTAGAATGGGGTAAATTATCTCACGTAAAAGTGGCACACAAGGAAGAGTTTTTACAGTAGAGAGGAAGATGTGGGAAGTGGTGAGGAGAGCACTTGAACCTTATCCTCATTGGAACTGGGTCAAAGAGGCAATAATATACAGGCTCCACTGGGTATAGAAATCTATCTTACCATACAAAAAAGTAGGAGGGAAAGGGGATAAGAAAAGGCAGTGGTGGGGCTGATAGAAGGAAGGGTGTATTGGGGGAGGCAGTAGTCAGAAGCAAAACACTTTTAAGGATGGACAGGGTGAAAAGAGAGGGAGAGAGAGAGAAAAAAAGAGAAATATAAAAAAGGAGAAAATTTTATATCCAGTTTTTCTCATAAAGGCTTCATTTTTCTAATATTTAGAAAATTGAGTTAAATTTTACAAAAATAAGAGCCATTTCCTAATTAATAGTAAAAGGATATGAGCAGGCAATTTCCAGATGAAGCAATCAAAACTATCTTTAGTCATATGAATCAATATTGATTAGAGAAATGCAAGCTAGAACTAAGCTAAAGGTATTTCTTATATGACAAAAATAGGAAGATGACAAATGTTGGGAGGGATGTGGGAAAATTAGGGCACTAATGCACTGTTGGTGGAATTCTGGACTGATTCAACCATTCTGGAGAGGAATTTGGAACTATGCTGAAAGGAGTATAAAACACTTTTATCTAGCAATACTAATAGGTCTGTATTCCAAATACAAAACAAAAAGAAAAAAGACCAATATGTACGAAAATATTTACAGCAGCTCTTTTAGTAGTGGCAAAGAATTGGCAACTAAGAGGATGTCCTTCAATTGGGGAATGATTGAACAAGTTGTGGTATATGATTATGATGGAATACTATTGTGGTATAAAAAATGATGAGCTAGAATGTTCTCAGATAAACCTGGAAAGACTTACATAAACTGATGCAAAGTGAAGTGAGCAGAACCAGGAGGACATTGTACACAGTAAAAACAATGTTGTACCACGATCAACTGTGAATGACTTGCTATTCTGAGCAATATAATAATCCAAGATAATTCTGGAGGATTTATGATGAAAAATGCTATCTTCCTCCAGAGAAAGAATTAATATGTTTTGAATTCAAATTGAAGCATACTTTGAAAAGCTTTTTCTACGAACTTCCTTCCTTCCTCCATCCTCTCTTCCTCCCCTCCTTCCTTCCTTCTTTCCTTCCTTCCTTCCTTCCTTCCTTCCTTCCTTCCTTCCTTCCTTCCTTCCTTCCTTCCTTCCTCTCCTCCTTTCCTTCTTTCTTTCACGTCCTCTCTGTTTCTCTGTGTTTTCTTTCACAACATGACTAACATGGAAATATGTTTAGCATGACCGTACATGTATAACCTATATAAAATTGCTTACCTTTCTCAATGAGTGGGGAAGGCAGAAGACAGAGAGCATTTGAAATTCAAAATTTTAAAAATTGATTATTAAAAATTGTTTTATATGCAGTTGGGAAAAATAAAATATTAAAAATAAATTTTAAAGAAAATTGAAATTTTCTATTTTTTCAGTCTTTTGACTTAATTTTGGTATTTTTGTTATATCATGGAGTTGTTTGTTTCTTTTTAATCTATTCTAATTTTTAAGGAATTTATTACTTTGGTAAAGGGTTATACCTTTTCTGCCAATCTGTTTATTCTCCTTCCAGGTCTTTCCTCTACTGCACTCAGTTTTTTCTAATTCTTTCCTATAGTACTTTTAAAATATCAGTTTAAATCCATTTAAAAGAAAAGTTTTCCTTCATTTATTTTAGAAATTCTAATTGGTCTTGTGATCAAGTTATATTTTTGAGACTTTGTTTATATATATCTATATGTAGGCATATATATATATGTAGATATGTGTGCATATACACATATACATACATATGTATATGTGAATTATTATCCTTTTTTATGTTTCTGTCTTCAGTGTCATTGGCACCATAATAACTTTATTTTGTGTGAATCCTCTTTTGGTTTATTTTATTCATTCTTTAGCCTTACTTCCCAGATTGTGCTTTGTGTTTTTTTACTTCTGGAGACATGTCAAGCCATGTTTTGTACTGATTCATATTCTATAGAATCTTACTTTTGCTTTCTCTGGTTATAGAATACTGTCTTTTTCAAAGATTGAAGGGGCATCTTGGGCCAGGGAGCTACAAACTTTACATGGGCCCTAAGCAGTCTTATCTAGGGTACCGTTTGTTTTCCTTGACTTTTTAGGCTCCAGGTATAAGTTTGGATCTAGACAACACAACTATAGATATGCTTCTGGTTGGAGCTTCAGTAGCAAGTGGTTGGCTCCATCCCTTATCATTTAGCTGAAGGACTCTACAGATTCAAAGCAACAGAACTTCTGGCCTACTCTTAGCCTGAGTCCAAGGACTAAATTAGAATTTGTTTTGAGGTCAGTACAACAAAGTAGCAGGCTTATCCCTATCTCTAGGCCCAGAGAAAGAGTCTATCATCTAACCCTAGACTGAGACAAAGTGCTGCTAGCCTAAACATGGTCTGAAGCTGGAGTCTAAAACCTTTCTTCTAATCTGAAGTCAGAGCAAAAAGTGCTCCAAGCCCACCCTTGTTCCATATATCCTAATTTGATTGCCTATAGGTTGAATTCATGACCTGGGAGCAGAAAAAATGTCCATGGTGTTTTCTCTTTAGATTTCCTGACTGCTACTCAATCTTGGGGGATGGGGAAGGTTCTTAGATCATTGTTGGAGTAACTATGAAAGCAGCTGGGTTGTACTGTTTCTTCCTACTTCACCATCTTTTCTGTTATCAAGCAGTATTCCCATTTCCTTTTAAAAGTCATTAAATGGTACTGCTTTTGTCCTCCATTTTATTATCAGTTATAATTCCTGGCATTTGCATTGAGTTTCAATAATTTCTCATTCTTTTCAATTTCTATTAGCTCATTCAATTCATCTCCCATTCAATCTGATACAGGCTTAGGGATATAGCTATTGCCCTGGTCAGGAATATATTGTTGTGTGACCTGAAGCTGGGGGTGACAATGACAAAAACCAATATGGAACCCTGCCTATAACAGGGAAAATTTGTTTCTAGTTTTGCTAGGATCCAGTACAAGCACAGAATGTAGGTTTTCAGGTCAAAGGCCCATTTCATGTATACCTGTATTTTCTCTGCTTTAGTGGTTAGTACAAATTTTACTTCAGCTTTTCTAGCAGGTGGGGAGTTAGCTCTTTTGATTTGTTCCAATATATCTTTACTTTTTGCATTGTACCAGAACACAAGGTAGCATCAGTCATTCTGCTATACTCTGTCAAGATAATCATCTTGATAGTTTACAATAGGATCAGCATGCAAATCTGTGTCACTCTGTTTCTTCGACTTTTAGAAATAGTTGCATCATACTGACCAAGATGCTATTCCAATCAGTAGCATCTGGTAACATACTCCAACCAGCAGCATCACCAGAGCACAAATGATCAATGTTTCAGAATTCCTGTAAAACCTTCAAAACTATTATAGTGGACTCAGGCCACATGAAACCATTATCATAGCTCTTCTAATTTTCCCCACCAAACCTCCCATGGATGATGGGTTCAAGGTTTTATACTTATTACTAATACTATTTCTCGTCACTAATACTACTAGATGAACAACTTTTTGCTAATCTAGCATTGCTGGAATATTAAAAGAATCAAGAGGAAGGCCTTTAGCACACAGAACAAGCTTCTCTTTGGATTATTCGCCAAAACATAGAAATAAGAGTTATATGGGATGAGAAAGTTGGGAGGAGTTTTCATTTGTATGAGTGAATAAAGTCCTCGTACTGATGAGTTCACGGATCCACTCAAACCTTTAAGCACTAATCTTGCAGAAAGGAGATAACTGAGTTATGCTACCATTTTTGATCAAGTATTTTTGATAGATAAAACATATTCAAGTGTAGAGCTCATTAGCTCTTTGAAACGAGGCAAAATGGACTCACTTGTTGAGTCTAAGCTACTCCAGCAACTGGCTGTCCTCCTGGTGTTAGTTATAAGAATTACAGGGATAGAATCTTAACATAACCAACATCTAGAAAGGGGCTCGTGATCTTTTATTTCCCCCCTGGACCTGTTGGTTGGTCTGAGAAAGACTATTTTAAATGCATGAAATAAGATACATAAGATTACAAAGAAAACCAAAAACAGAGGAAATAGAGATGTAAATAATCTTTCTCATCCAAGTTTATGGATCTCCTGAAATCTACTCATAGGCCTCTTGGGGATCTTTGGATCCCAGATTAAGAACCTTTTTTTGGAGGAAGGTCTCTTATTTTATAAATATAACATGCAATGCTAAAACACTATGGAAATATTAAAAATAATTCTGGGTTAGAGAAAGCTGTACATCTTGGGAATAAATTAACTATGTTCACAGGACTTAAAATCACTTGGTTTACATATAGACATATGAGGTGGATAACATAATGAGGCTAACAACAAAGCATTTCTTGGAGGGGGAAGTGATCAGTTATGACTTTATCATTTCAGTATTATGAAGGAAGAAGGGCTTCTAAATGCTGCACTTTCAGTAAATAAACATTGAACTCTTAGTTCCATAGCTAGGATGCAATTCAAGATTGTACCTGCTAAATCAGAGGTCTGAGATAGACTGAGATATCTCCCAGCTACCTGAGTGGCTTCAAGAAAGTAGCAGATTTTTTTTAATGGTTGTTTTAGGTCGAAGGAAAAGCTAAATTCACTAAGACAAACAAACTCAGTACCTTGAGTTGAGTTTTTAAAAAATCAGACCAGAAGATGGCACCCTTTGAAAACCTACCTCCACGGTTTCTTAGAGAAGAGTATTTCTGCTGGTTGTATCAGAGCCAGAAATCTAACACACAGCAAAAGATCAGTTCTTGCAAAATACCACATTCACATCTTGAAGATATTTACAGAGGATTCTGGGAAGCTCCTTTCAGCCTTGGAAAACATGCACAGCAATGCCTCTCCTGGGAAATGTGGAGATATTTTACTGTGTTCTTTCAGAGTGGAACAAACAAAGAATTGTTTGTTGCTGTTGTAAATAACAAGATGGTCTGTGTTTGGGAGGCAGGGGAGAGAACGGGATTTTTTTCCCCATTCCCTAGAAAAGAACAGCTGCAGAGTGTAGGAGCTGGAAAAATAACACTCCCAGTTCACAGGACTTTTCCTGCTGCTGCAGGGACACAGTAAAGCATTTTGGAACTTTTTTGTTTTGTATCTCACAAAATGTTTTGCACTTAGTAGGTACACAGTAAGTCTTAGTTAAATTGAATTAAGTTTTCATTCTCTTAGAGGAGAAGCAACTTTAGAAGTCACTTAATTCAACCTCCCAAGATAAAAATCCTTGCTATAGCATCCCTAATAAGACTCTTCTAAAGAAGAGGGGAGGCCCCTACTTCAAAAGGTTTCATTGTCTGCTCTAATTGTTAGAAAGTTGTTCTTTATAAGGAGCTAAAAATCTACCTTCCTTCGACTTCCACTCACTGTTAACACTTCTGTTCTCTAGAGCAATTAAGTGCAAGTCTATTCTTTTTCAAATGACAGTATTTAAAGATGGCAATACTATGTCTATTGGGGGGTGAGGGAAGGTGGTAGCTTCTGGCCTTCTATATTTCTGTCAATTGTCTCTATAGTTTAGATATCATACCATTATCAAATATATTTGTTACAAAGTTTTTTTTAAACCCAGTTTACCATTGTCCTTATTTTAGATATATTGATTTTGTTCATGCAAAAGCTTTTCAATGTCACGTAATCAAAATTGTCCATTTTTTTCCTTTGTAATTGCTCCTCTCCCTTGTTTGGTTAATGATTCACTTCAACATTTTTATCTACCTTCACTAATATATTAGCCTCTCAACCAGTCTTCCCATTTATTTACACCCCCCTCTCCAATACATCCTTAATATTACTATCAGAGTAACGCTCCTCAAGCATGGATGTAGTCAGGTCATTCCTCTGCTCAGATTAGAGGAACTTAAATCTTGATGGAGAAGTTACCTTAAAAATCATACAGTTTTGTTTTTTTATTTTAAAAATGAGGAAACAGAAGCCCAGACAGGTTAGGTGATTTGTTGACAGACACAAGTAGTAAAATACAGGGCCAGAGTTGAGGAGGAAGCACATTCTAGACATGAAAAACAGACTATGGAAAGAAATGGAAACTATAGATAGAATATTTTGTATGGAGAATAATAAGTAGACTATTTAGGCTAGAATGAATAGCATAAATGGTAAGAAATACCAAATCATTCAGAAAAGATAATTTAAGGGAATTCCTTCCAGAAAAGACTTTCTCGTCACTAAAGGTAGCTGTGTTCCAAAGTACGTGGCTATGTGAAATTGCTGTCTCTCTTAGTTTAGATTGGTTAGAAGATAGAATTCCTAACTCCATTACTAGGAATGCCTACAGTCTCCTTTTATCAATGGATATTTTTTTAAAAAAAGATTAATTCCTTAATTCCCTCTAGAAGATAGGAGATAGATTAGGTGACCTTTCAAAATTTCCTCAAGATGGAGAACTTTTTTCTATGTTCATGTTTCCAAATATCCATAATACCCAGAAAAATAGCCATGTTCCAGAAAAAAGACATCGAAAAAAGTCCTGATTCCTGTAACTTTAAAGACTAGGAATCTGAGACCCGACTGAAGAAGCTATTTCCTTCCACATATCAGTGGGAGGCTTTTAAATAGTTATGAAGTTTTTAAAGTCCTGATACTGTGTCCAGAGACTGTTAGAAGATGTTAGCAAATATGATGAATATGGTGGAACTTTGTCACTTTGTTTTCCCTGTGTTAACATTGTCATCAATTCAAAGAGGATGACCTGTCCTGATAACTAAGCTGTTTTCCAATACTACTTGACTTGCAGGAAGAAGAGCTGCTAATGTTAGTAAATATTTACCAGATACCAGAAGTCAGGCACACAAATAAGGAGGAGAAGAGGGAATCCAGGACAGAATGCTTTTCATTTAATGAAATGTACAATTGGCTCCATTCTTCTCTTGAAGCTTGTGCTTCTATGTTAGAAAAGAGACTGGCAAAAACCGCAATACTTGAGTAATCCATGAAGCAGGAAATTAATGGCTTAAAGTCCAGGATCTTAGTCTGTTATCAAGCACATAGTGTCAGAGAAGTGGTATAACAATAGCTACGGGTCCAGTTCTCTCTACAACAAAGGCTGAGGGATTGGACAAATTATTTGTTGTTAATATATAGATTCTGGTGCAAATTACATTTAAAGCAAGCTGGTCATTACCTAGGATTTATAAATCCTTTCGTTAAATGGGAATTTGGGCTATAATGACATTTCAATAATGGAATTTGACTATTGATGTTTTTGCAACATTAAGTCCCATGACTGAAGTAGGATAATGTGATGATAAAGCCAGTCTAAATTTCAGAGTAAATTCATGGGGAATTCAGTGGGAAGCTCTCCTTATGGGTGATTTTGTTTCTTGTGTTCAAGACATATTTTCTATAGCCTAAATGCTAGGCTTAAGGTCAGAAATAGCTTAAATCTTTTGGATAGAACTTTGTCTTGGAGGACAGCAGAAATTCAACCAAACTAAGAATGTAGAAGTGTTTGCAACACAATTAGAGAAGAATAGAATTTGTGTCCTGAAGACTTCCAACATTAATGGGCAGGTGAAGGGCTACTATATAATTAAACAAATTCTATCTTTTGCCTTCTTTTTCTTTTTGTATATTTCACTCAATTGGGGAAAATTAACATAATTTTGTTCTCAGTTTATCTAGGGAGGGGTCTATTTTTATTTTATATAAGTATATAAAATATGACATATATTTGTATACAATATAAATATTTATTATATTTATATATTATAATTATAATGTATTAAATACAATATTATATAAATGATACATGAGTATATAATTATATATAAATATAAAATATTATTTTATGTTTGTGCTTAGAAAAATGCAATATACAAGTATATGTATGTATGTATATAATTTTTTGCTCACTAGATGCCTTGCATATATACACACAAACATATATGTATATATAAACACATGTATGTGGATATATATTGCATACATGTATACACAATACACGCATGTGTATATGCATATGTGTTTATATATGCATATGTAGTTTATGGGGATGGTGAGCAGAGTCATAGGGGGGTAGATTTGTATTTCCAAAAATTACAATAGTGCTAATTTGGTATATTCAGTGTGATAGCAGGAGGTGAGAAGTAATCTAGGGAGCAAAGTAAATCATGGCTCCTTACACCCAATGGCAAACTTATCTAGTGTTAAACGGTTAACTTTTGCTATCAACTATCCTACTTTAGAGGAAATATTTTTGAGTTGTACCTGAACTCTGACTTTGGTGTGACATTGTGACATTCTATTATGTGTCAGGAAGCTAGGGAACTCGTGAAATTAGATTCCTGCCACAGAAAACACGTACTTTCTTAGTGAAGGGACATTCTGTTCTGTTTGTAGTAATAAAACCCAGTTGGTATGTGCCACAGGCAGCTCTGACATTTTGTACAAATTCCCATCAATGTAAAGAGAAAGTTGGGCTCTGTTGCAGAATCATAGGATTTTGTCCTGGGTGTCAGCAGCAGAAGAGCTGAATAAAGTAGATTCTGTTACCAGTTGGCAAGCACACGAGGTTCAGACCCTGAATGAAAAGGAAAGGACTTAACAGAAAAGAACCAAAAGCAAACCACTGTCATCTGGACAATCTCTATGGATTTTCTATGTTTTTCCTTCTAACTTACTGAGACTTTCCAAACTATAAAGGAGAAGGATGTAAATATCCATGGAAAAATCATTCTTGTTTCCCCAAAGACAGAGGTCAGTTTCACATGGGAAAAATAGGTAATTCAGTCCTCTCAAATTAGTTGCCACCAGGGACTAGTAGACTGGGTCCTAACATGAATTTTGAGTGTGTATTTGGGAAACTTTCCTCAAATGTAGAGTCCTCACATTTTGTCTATTGTAATCACATTGATAGGGCAGCTAGGTGGAGCTGGGTAAAGTGCCCAGCTTGAAGGCAGTAAGATTCATCTTCCTGAGTTCAAATCTGGCCTCAAACACTTACTGACTTTGTGACTCTGAGCAAGTCTCTTAGCCCTATTTGTCTCAGTTTCTCATCTGTAAAATGAGCTGGAAAAGGAAATGGCAAACCACTCCAGTATCTGCAAAAAACCCAAAACCAAACCAAAATGGGGTCACAAAGAGTCAGACACGACTGAAAATGACCAAAGAACAATAACAACAACATCATCCAAATGTGTTTGATGAAGGGGAATAAAAGAACAGAAGACACTTTTATCACATCTGTAACAAATTCAGAGCTGTTGCTAAGGTTATAAAGTGGACCTACCTTGTGGTCTTTTTATTGGAAACCGTCTCAGGCTGATAATCTCCTTTCTGGACTTTCTGAAAAATAAATTCCAAAATCTTCCATTGGTTGATTATAGTTAGTGTTTTGTTACTGGCCACTTCTCAGTTTTCACCTAGGAAAACATATTCTCCTGAGAGCAGAAACTTATTTTCTCTGTGACTTAGCATTGCCCTCATGGTTTCGCAGCTTACTGCCATGAAATGAGGTTTAGTTTAAGGTTTTACCTTTTCAATCTAGCTATAATTTATTCACCTTCATTTGGATTTTTAAAAATGGGATTCACTCCTGTCCTTCTGTCCACAGAGGTCACTGGATCACCTGACTTTTCTCCATCACCTTGGTTGAATCACTTCTCACATTAAAGCATACTATATTTAACACACTGGGATAGGGATAAAAAAGGCCCTTAGTAAATTGACAAGCATCAATGTCTCTAGGTTCTTTGCCATCATAATGAACCTAATAGTAAAAGAGTTAACTTTCTATGGGTTACCACTATTCTGTTGTTTTGCTTGCTTCATAAAGGGCAGTATTGTTTGTAAATGGAATTATGCGGGTTAACATGGTTGCATAGAAAAAGAGAAAAGAGTTTGTGTTTTAGATTATTAAAGTGGCCCGGGAACAACTTATCTAATAAACCTTTAGCTGACCTTCTTAGTTGTCTAACTTTTACCACCATAGAATTGACAATACAACCTTATAATGTATGAAGCTGTCCTCTGAACTAAAGAATCTAAGAACTGGAAAGACTTGGGGTGGCATTGGGTCCAATCTATACTAGAACAAGGAAAGCCTTCACAGCGTAGGTGAGTATTGCCATGGAATTTGCTTGAAGACTTCCACTTAGAAGAAATCTGCTATCTCTCAAGGCAATCAATTCCATTTTGGGAATAGCTCTGTTAGAAGCATTCACTTAGGCAAACAATTTCAAGTCAGAAAAATGGAGCCAGTTAGAGCTCAGAAATGGGATTTGGCCTGTAAGCAGCTTTGAAATACTTTCAACTTGGGTAAGATGAGAAGACCCTGTCTAAAAAACAAAAAAGAAAAGAAAAGAAGAAAGAAATATAAAAAGAAGGAAGAAAGAGAAAGTCTTTCCTTACATAAAGTCTAAATTTGTCTCTGAAATTTTTATCCATCACTCTTAGGCCCTTTGGGGTCTAGGATGACAAGGTGAATTCTTGTTCTATGTGAACAAGCACATAAAATACTTGAAGGTAACTTTCATTTTTATTCAAAGTCTTTTCTTTTTCTTCTAGGTTAGTCATCTTTAGCTTTTTCTACCAGTTATCATACAGTATCATCTACAGACTCATCACCAACCTGGTTGCCTTCCTCTGGGCACTTTATCAATGGCTTTCTTAAAACATGTTGGCCAGAACTGAACACAGTTCTTCAGATGTGTGCTCATCAGGGCTACCACTTTCTTAGTCCTGTACCTTTCTCAGTGCAGGCTAAGAAAACATTTTCTTTCTTTCTTTCTTGGCTGTCATGTCACACTGTTAACTTGTACTGAGTTTGCGGTCCACTAAGTCTCTCATATCTTTTTCAGACAAACTGCTATTATTTATCTCTATTGTACTTCATCTTATTAAATTTATCCAGTCTTCTAGTCTATCCTGACCATGGTCAGTTGTGTTTATACCATTCTATCGTCTCCAAATAGGAGATAGGCATTTCATTTATCCCCTATTAAAACCATTAATAAAATGGTTAAAAAAAAAAAAGTACACGAACAAACCAGATCCCTGGGGTCCTTTCCTAGAGACTTCCTTCCCAAAGACTTGATTAGCAGTATTCCTAACACAATATTTTCTATTACATCACAATGAAAAATCAGAATCCAATCAATCCTGCTTGAGAAATAGCAGGAAATGAAGATTACATTAAAAATTGATGGTTTTGGCTACCATGACCAAGGCTAGCAGGAAAAGCAAAGTAGATGAGAGGCATATTAAATTCTGCTAAATTCCCAAAGTAAAGCCCAAATCAAATTAAAAGTAATTGGGAAATGTTTAACACAGTAAATAAAAATACAATACAACAGAAATATTGTTAATTTGTAGTTTTCTAAGTCAACATGCCGCCCACCAGGATCTGTGTCTTTTTGAGTTTGACACCACTGAAGTAGCCCACAGAAATTAGAGCCAATAACAGGTTGCCTGGAACTTTATTCCAGGGCATTGAAATATGTTGACATCTCATACTTTTTCAACAGGTAGAAAAAATTAAGATTAGCACCTAATAGCAAGAATAATTAAGCAATAACTTACCATATGAATTCTTTACTGGACTAGCTCTACACAGTGTCCCTGGGTGCCCAAATGGCTCAGCCCCTGAAGTCTCTGTTCCTTCTTAAGTAAAGTTATCCCAGGGTCTATCTATCTCTTTATAGGACTTTGTCATAGTACCTGAGGTCTCTCCCTATATTCTCTACCCTCCCTCTACCTCCAACATCCATTCTGGGTCAATAAATAACAATAAATATAATAGACTTTACCTGAAGGGATATTCAAGGATAATCAAGAGTTCGTGACATATACTGTGATGCACTATGATATCCCTTCCTGAATTATTAACTGTATATAGATTTATCACACCAAAATTATCATATTCCCTTAACAATGCCACATACAGTTCTAAAAGACACCATATGTATTTTTTGGTTTTCTAGGAACATATTTTCTGAAATTAAATGTCAAATAAGTAAGGAAAAAAGCCTCACCTTAAGTAAAAGCTGCAAGAATCGAGGTTTGCTACTATCTTTTTCCTGAAATTGGATTGTAGACAACATCAGTTTACATATCACTAATATATAGATATATGAATATAATACCAAAAAGCTGAGCACCAATTGTAAGAAAAATCTTTCATATTTCTAGTCAATGTAAGGTTAAAAATTGGTCAACAGTTGCAGGAAATCTACAAATTTTTACCAAAAACAAGTTTCTAAAATGACCAGTCTAGTAAAATTTCCCAAAATATTAAATTCCCAATGCAACAGAAAGACAGATGGAGAAATGTTTATTAACTATGTGATACTTAAACCAAAGCAGATGCCAGATGCTTCCTTTGAAAGGAATCTTGTGAAATAGGCTCTTTGTAATCCCTTGAATCAGTCCCATTACAGTCACGTGTCTTAACACTGAAAGATTCATTTAAAATTTTTTGATTCACATTTCTAGGGGACCAAGTTAATTAAATCAAATTCAACTATTAATTGGTGAAGCCAACAGATATGTCACCAGAAAGCCACCATCCTCTTTTGTCTCACCCCCCCACCCCTGTTTCTATTTGGGTATATTAACTTCTACCTGCAAACTCAAGTATTGTGATTTAAAATTTGAAAGGAAAGATTGTCTGTACATAAAGAAAGTAGGAAGAAGTGAATGAAAAGAAAAAGAATAATGGGGCTAGAGGGACTGTGGGAGAGTGGATCACAAGTAGCTGTGATTGTTTCAAGAATTATCAACCTATAAATGCCAAAGGCAAAGTAAAAGGTCAGTGTGGACTTTGGGAACAGGGGGACTGAGAGTGTGGTCTGGGCTCTGCCCCCAGAGGGAGAAGTGGCTGAGGCACTGCGGCCATGCAGCTGCCATCATGTGACTGCTGCAAAACTCCTGGAGTGCTGATAATAGGGGGACCAAGTGACCATTCAGAGGCTAAGTGCTCTTGCTTTAACCTACTTGAATCTGGATTGCTGTCTAGGGTGGAGATCCTGGGGCATGTGACCAGGTGCCAGAGCCTGTGGATGCTTCAGAGAGGGCACCTAACTAATAGCTCTTGAAGCTGCAAAACCCCCAGCAATTTGGGACAAAGTTCTCCCCTCTGGAAGCAGAATTCTACTGTGGCAAAAAACTCAAAAGTCAAGTAATTGAATGACAACATGAGCAAGCAAAGGAAGCAAAGTAAGCACAGCAATCCAACTTTAGATTCCTTTTTTGGGGACAAAAAGGATCAAAGTGTGGAAGGGGAGGAAGACAAAGAAGTCAGAACTCCTGCACTAAAAGCTTCCAAGAAAAATATGAACTGGTTATAGGCCATAGAGGAGCTTAAGAAGGATTTTGAAAACCAAATAATAAAAGTGGAGGAAAAATTGGAGATGATGCAAGAAAATCATGAAAAGAGAGTCAACAATCTGACTGAAGAAAATAACACTTTAAAAAATAGACTAACTCAAATGGCAAAAGAGTCTCAAAAACCCAATGAGAAAAAGAATGCCTTAAAAAGCTAAATTTGCCAGATGGAAAAAGGATTTCAAAAGCTTGCTGAAGAGAATAATTCCTTCAGAAGTAGATTGGAGCAAATGGAAGCTAATGACTTTATGAGAAATCAAGATACTATTAAACAGATCCAAAAAAATGAAAAAATAGAAGGCAATGTGAAATATCTCATTGGAAAAACCATTGACCTAGAAAATAGATCCAGGAGAGATAATTTAAAAGTTATTGGTCTACCTGAAAGCCATGACCAAAAACAGAACCTAGAAATCATCTTTCAAGAAAGTCTCAAGGAAAATTGCCCTGATATTTTAGAACCAGAGGGCAAAATAGAGGTTGAAAGAATTCATTGATCATCTCTTAAAAAAGATCCCAAAAAGAAAACTCCCAGGAATATTATAGCCAGGTTCTGGAGTTTCCAGATCAAGGAGAAAATATTACAATCAGCCAAGAAGAAACAATTTGAATATTGTGGAAACACAATCAGGATAACACAGGATCTGGCAGCTTCTACATTGAGGGATTGAAGGGCTTGGAATATGATATTCTGTAGTTCAAAGGAGCTGGTATTAAAACCACGAATCACCTTCCCAGCAAAACTGAGTATAATGTTTCAGGGAAAAATATGGTCATTCAATGAAACAGAGGACTTTCATGTCTTCTTGATGAAAAAACCAGAGCTGAATAGAAAATTTGACATTCAGATACAAGAAGCAAGAGCAGCATGAAAAGGTAAACAGGAAAAAGAAATCATAAGGAACTTATCAAAGTTGAACTATTTACATTCCTACATGGAAAAAAACAATAATTGTAACTTATACAACTTTTCTCAGTATGAGGATAGGTGAAGGGAATACAAATATATGTATATGTATACATACATATATATATATATGTCTATATAGGAGGGTATTTGTGCATATGAATACATATGTGAGTGTGTATATATATGTACAGGTATACATAGAGAGGGGGCACAGGATCAATTGAATAGGAAGGAATGAGACTTAAAAGGTGAAATTGAGAGGTAAGAGAGGACTATAATGAGAGGAGACAGGGAGAGATACAATGGGGTAAATTATCTCACATAGAAGAGGCAAGGGATAACTGTTACAATGGAGGGGAAGAACAGGAAGGCAAAAGGGAATGGGTCAACCTTACTCTCATTGAATTCGGCTTAGAGAGGGAATGACATATACACTAAATAGGGTATCTCTCCCTACAGGAGAGTAGGGGGGAAGGGGATGAGAGGGAGGATGATGGAGGGGAGGGAAGTTTGGGGGGGAAGAGTAGTTAGAAGCACACACTTTTGAAAAGGGACAAAATCAAAGTAGAGAATGGAACAAGTGAGGGGTGGTATATGATGGATGGAAATATAGTCAGTCTTTCACAATACGTCCACTATGGAAATGTTTTGTGTAACTACACATGTACAACCTATATTGAATTACATATCTTCCTAGTAAGGATGGGTAATGAAGGAGGAAGAGAAAGAATCTGGAATTCAAAATTTTAACATCAAATGTTTAGAAAAATACATATTATTATTTACATGCAACTGGGAAATAATATATACAGGCACTGGGGTATGGCGATCCATCTTGCCCTACTGGAAAGTGGGAGGAGGGATGGGGGAGGATATAGGAGAGAGCAGATTGGGGTAGGGGATATACAGTGGGGTCACAATTTTGGGGTGGTGGGTAGGGGAAAGAAGGGGAGAAAATTTGTAACTCAAAATCTCATGGAAATGAATGATGTAAACTAAAAATAAACATAAAATTTAATTTAAAAAAGATAAATCAAATCCTGAATAAAAAAAAAGAAAATTAAACTGCATTAATCAAGCTAACAATGACAACAACAACAGAATAATAGTCATTTCCATGTAATAAGATGTCAGGGATATCGGAGAAACAAGAAAGATAAGGAGATTTATTTAAAAAAAAAAAGGAAGGAAAAAAGATAGAGGTAGTGGAGGGACAGACAGAAACTCTGTAAAATAAGAAATAATTGCAAAATAATATCTCATGTATCTGGATCACATCTGTCCGATGATCTTAGGAAATTGAAATAAAGCACAGAATGACAAGGGAAGTAAAAAAGACTTTGGAGCAGCTGACGGAGATGTTATAAAGTCCATGTACTAAAAAAATTGTGCCCAGTACTTACCTTAGTCTCCTTCAGGCCTTTATTTATTTAGAGTTCAACATTCAACTTCATATGACACATGACAAGCATTTATGAATATTTATTGAACTGAGTTAAAATGATATTTACATGTAACTCTAGCGAGGTTCAGTATTGGGTTGAAGTTATTTTAAAAAATTAAACTGACTTGAATTTTCAAACACACAGCAGGTAGGAAGAGGGGCTGGTAGTGGTAGTTGTAGTGGTGTAAATTAAAAGAAATAAGCCACTCAAGACATACTGAGAACTTGACACCAAAGGTGGAGATAGAAAAGTTTAAAAAAGTGAAAACAAAAATTTAATAAGCACAGGAGTATGGGATCACTTAAACATAGAAGAATGCAGATTCATGAACCTCAATAGATGTTGAGTGTGCTGCTATATTTCAATGTAGCACAATTATGACTATTGAAAATTATTGATGATCCTGAGTTTTCAATAGAATCTATAGAGATTCCTCTTTGTATTTTAAATAAGACAAAGGAGAATATGCTAATTTAAAGAAGCATTTCAATGCAAAATGATTAAAATAAATTGTTTTAGTTTATGGAATCATAGAATCTTAAAGTTTGAAGGAATCTCAAAGGTCATTTCCTCTTCATTTGAAAGAAAGACTACCCTTAAAAATACCTCTGACAATCAATCATTCATCATTTTCACAGAGCTGAGACTTTAATGAATTCTATAATGTTATAAATATATTTTCACGATGTGGCAGGAGCAATATGTACAAGTAGAAGTTTCTCCTTGAAAAGTATTGAAACTGGCCTTGGGACTAAATTGGCTCAAGTGACTAAGCGTTGGGCTGCTGGCATTGCTTCCTGGTATCCTCAGAACAAAAATCCAGTTCAGGAGGGTGTCTTTTAGGCTTGATTGCTATGTTACCATGATTAATAAAGAGATTGAATACTTGTGCTCAACTGAGTCAATCCTGTATCCTTGCTGAATGTCCTTTCCATGCTATCATTAAGTAAACCTCTTTTTGTTAATTATTAGTTGATCTACAAATGCCAGTTCCTAATCTGAAGTACCAGATTGACATGAGTCTGGCATGGCCTGAAATATATGCTATATAGGCATGAGCCTATATGCCTTAGACCTCTTTCATTTCTCAAACTTCAATCATATTTTCCAGGCTATCTTCTACTCTGACACCTTTAGCACTCATGTCACTGAATATCAAAAAACATGCTGACTTCGTTTGGAGGATCTTATCAGTTTTTTTCCCCTTAGAATTTCCTTACTTCTTTATCCTCTGCAATAAATTGATGCATGAGTTAAGAAGATGTTCATATTGGTCTTTTTGCTGTCTTGATCATTTCATAATGAGAAAAATATTTTTTTTTCTTGTTTCCTTTGAGTCTGCCAAGGAACCAAACGCTTTGTTTTCCCCTTTAAAGAGAACCCATGCGGCATCTTCTATTTAGCTGCAGTTTTCTCTTACCTCCTGGTTTTATTTGTCATAAGAATGTAAATACTGATATGTTTCAGTGTTAATAATATGTAAATTCATTGATCATTGACCAAAGAATACCAATACATATATTAATATCTATAAACAGTCCCTATACCATATGATTCTTAGCACTCCCTGTCCCTTTTTCTACCATGCCATTTTATTATTGCAGAAACAGAAGAGAGCTACACAAGGCTGGGGGGATGTTGCCTAAGTTGTAATGGATGGAGTGTTCAGCACTTAGCGATTGATGTCTGGTGATGACTCTTTCTACACTTATCTAAACTGATCTTCAAAGAGCAGGTACAGTCTGTCATTGGGAACAAACTGTAACTTTCCAGTATGGTAGAAATAGACAAAAATTATGGTTTCCTGGCATAGTGTTTGAGAACCCAGAATCACTTCCACATAATGAGACTTCAGAGGATGACTTCATGGAAGTCAAATTGTGACAGTTTCAATTCGTGTTATTCAAATGAGCCACCGATACCTCCCCCAAATGGGAAGAAGAAATGGAGAAAAGCAAAGATCTTACCTTTTAAGACAATTTGCTACAGTGGCTTTATGTAAAACAGCCACCACAAAGAGAACAAATAATCCAGAAACTACCTTAGCCAGAAAACATTCAATTTACTTGTCAAGTGGAGAGACAGATACAGTAACCACGAACAAAGTCACTTTAGAATACAAACTCATTTGTTAAACCTTTGGAGGAAGATTGTAAAAGACAGATTATGGATCACAAAACAGTAAAAAGCAAGGTAAGTGAAAATAAGCCTATGGAAAGTTTCATGTGAACACTAGTTAAGATGCAGCATCCCTAAAGCATTTATAATGAAAATGGAAGGCAAATCATAAGTAGATACAAAATGGAATTATTTCTCTCTATTTCTATAACTATACTCATAGTTATTGTGGATCTGAGTTAGTTTATTCTCTTTGCAAATTGAGGAAAGCTACAAATCCTGTGGGGTTTTGTACCTAGTCCTTTACCAGAGGTTGTTATGCATGATAGTTTTTCAAATACTTGAAGACACCTATCATGTCTTCTCTTCTCCTTCCCACCTCCATCTTTTTTTCTCTTGGTTAAACATATCTAGCTTCTTAAACTGATCCTCATATGATATGAACTCAGGGACCTTCATCATTCTGGTTACCTTTTTCTGGACAATCTCTAGAGAAGGGCTTCTTAAATTTTTCCACTCACAATGCTTCTTAAACTATGGGTCATGACCATGGAGTTGTGACTCACAGTTTTAAGAAATGCTGTGTAGATTATCAATGACTTTCTTAAATTGTGATGCCCAGAACCAAACATGAGAAAAATTTGATTTGATAGAGCAAAACAGTTCTTTTCCTTTACAATGTAGCTCCCAAGCTCTCCATTTAACTGAAACTACCCTCTCCAAATTTACTAGTGATGTCTTAATTGCCAAATTTGTTATCTTTTTCTCAATCTTCATTCTTTTCCATCTGTCTGCAACAGTTGACCCTTGACCACCATTTCCTTCTAGATACACTCTCCTTTCTGGTCTTCCATAGCACTCTTTCATTTTCCTTTGTTTTCTTCCTGACCACTACTTATCAACTTTGCTGGAATATCATCCACATCAGACACCTTAGTTGTGAGCATACCTCAAACGCCTCTCCTGGGCACCCTTCTAATTTCTCTTTATGTTCTCTTACTTGGTGACCCCATCATCTCTCTGCTGATGGTTATCAAGCTACATATCCACTTGACTATCTCAAATGAATTCCAGTCATCCATCTCTAAGTTTGGAATATGTTTGAACTATATTCATGTCAAACTCAACATGTTCAAAGTAAAAACCCACCATTACCTTTTCTCCCAAAAGAATCTCTCTTCTGAACTTCCCTAATACTGATGAGTGACCTTTGATATTATGCTTGACTCCCCACCCTCCTTTATGCCAGATATCCAGGTCAGTTGTTAGATCCTATACTTTCTCAATAAAAGCTCCAGAATCTATTTCCACCTCTCTCACATGGTTACTACCTAAGGTCAGGTTCTCACGACCCATTCATCTGGATAACTGTAACAGCTTCCTTATTCTTGTTTCTGACTCATCTCATCCTTCACTCAGCTGCCAAAGTGAGTCTCCTAAAGTGCACAGCTGACCATTTGATTTCCTTACTCATAGCCCCAATGGCTATCTACAAAAAACCAGACCCCTCTGTTCAGCTTTTAGTGACATGGTAGAAAGAACATTGTCCCTGGAGTCAGGGGATCTGGATTTAAATCCCAATTCCTTACTATCTGGATGACCTAAGACGAGTCACTTAGCCTACTTGAGTCTCAGCTTCTTCTTCTGAAGAAGAAGAGGATTGTGCAAAATAGTTTTGGAAGTCCTTTCCAGTTTTAGGTCTAGAATTCTATAGTTCTATGGTCTCTTTACCATCTGAATCCAACTACCTTTCCTATCTTCTTATATATTCCTCCCCTTTTGCCACTCTATGGTTCTGCCAAACTACCCTACTTGCTCTTCCACACCTATGGCATCCCACTTTCCTTCTCTGTATCTTTACATCTTTATACCCTCTGTTAGAATTCACTCCATTTAATTTCTGCCTATCAGAATCCCTTCAAAAGTCCACTCAAATGACACCATCGACATATTTCCTTTCTTGATTCCCTCAGTTAGTACCCTCTCCCCCAAGAATCTGCCATTTTTATTTGTATATACTATCCACCTATCCATCCATTTATCCATCCATCCATCTATCTAAATGTTATCTTCCTTGACAAAAAGCAAGCTTCCTGAAGGCAGAAATTATTTCATTTTTGTTGTGGTATCCTACTTACCACAAAGTATGGCACACAGTAGGTACCTAATAAATTTTAGTTGATTTATTAATTAAAGAATCTCATGCATACATTAAGCTCCTACAAAATTTCTTGATGAATTCAAATACTGAGATTACTTTGTAAAAAAAGTTAAACAAGACTTTAAATAAAGACACACATACTTCTCTAAGGTGTCATTAAGGATGCATTGTGCAAGGTCCAAATGTAAGATTCCTTCTGGAAGCTGAGGTTCTTCACATGCTTCTGCTTACAGATAGCATTGACCTGGTATACTGGTAACATTAATTGCTAACAAATACCATGGCTGTCTCAGTGAAATCCAAAATGAGAGGATCTTAGATTAGAAAGGAACAACAGAGGCCACTAGTCTAACATGTGCCTGAGGGTCTCCTCTATACTGTATATGACACATACATAGGCTCTGCCTGAATACGTCTAGTCACAAAGAAAACACTATTTAAAAAGGCAGTTTATTTCACTTCTTACTAATGTTAGAAAACATTTATTTTTATCAAGACTACCTTTGTGTCACTCCAGATTACACCCATTTTTTGATCTTGGGTAAACAAGATCTAGTTGAACCTTCTTTTGTGGTGTAGCCCTACAAACACTAAGAAAATGATTATCCCTTGCCTCCATTTTTTTCTTCTTCAGGCTCAGTTCTTTAATTCTTCCAACTTATTCCTGCATGACATGATCTCTAGGCTTTTCAATAACCTGACTGCCAGATTATCTCTTGATAATATATAGTTTATCTCAGCCCTTAAAATATTGTGCCAATAATGGAACATAATATTAAAGATGTGATGTGACCAGGTCAGAATATAATGGGACTATCACTTGTCACCCTGAATTCCATACTTTCTGAATATTGCCTAAGTTTCCATTAATCTGCCTACCTCCCCATTTCCATAGTACATTGTTCACTGATATTGAACTTGCATTCCACTAACCATCCTCAGGTCTTTTTTGATGACCAACTGTCTAGTCATACTTCCCTCATTTTGTAGTTGTGAAGCTGATTTTTTTCAAATCCAAGAGTTTACATTTATCCTTAATCAATTTCTTCTTATCTTATTCAGCCCAATCAAACCAGTTAAGATCTTTTGAGATTCTGCCTGTTGTCCAGTGTATTAAGATATCCTTCCCACTTTGTACCATTTGAAGACCTGATAAACATATCTTCTATACCTTTGGCACTGTGAATGAGGAAAAAATGTTAAAAAGAAGAGGGTCAAACACAGATAAATAGGGCACTCCACTACACAGAATTTTCAGAACTCACATAAAACACTTAGATAGCTCTTTGGATCTGACCTTTGATCTAATTTTAGTCGACTCAAGCTAAAGATACTGTTTATCTTGCATTTTGTCATCTTGTCCACAAGCATATCATCAGAAACATTGTCAAATATTAGACTAAAATGGAGATAAAATACCTGCAAGATATTGTCCCTGTTAGTGCAGTAATCCTCTCAAGAAAGGAAATAGGGAAAATGAGGGGGCAGAGCCAAGATGGCAGTGTAGGAAAACTCCATAGCTCCCCCCATAACCACCTGAAATACCTAGAAAATGTGATTCTAAACAAAGCTCCAGAACCCACAAAGTGACAGAGAAACAAATCTCTTGTTGAAGGCAACCTGGCAGGTGGATAGGAAGGGTTCATTACAGCACACTGGGAACCAAGACCAGTCGTGGTTTTAGCCCCAGAGCAGCCAGGACCAGCCGTGACTGGAGCAAGCAGGAGAGGGGATCACTGGCAGCTGTGGAAGTTTCCAGAATTATCAACCTATAAGAGCCAAGGACAAAGTGAAAGGTCAGTGGAACTTGGCTGAACTTGGGAGGGACAGAGGAGCGGGTCCAGTCCTCTGCCCCCAGAGCCAGAAGCAGTGAAAGCGGCAGCCCTGCAGCCACCTCCACATGGCTGCTTCAGAGCTCCCAGCCTGATGATTGCAGGGGGGCCAAGTGACCATTCAGAGGCTAAGTGCTCTTGCCTTAACCTGCCTGGATCAGGATCGTGGTCTTGGGAGGTGGTCCTGAGGTGTGTGACCAGTGGGCCAAAGCTGGTGGGAGCTATAGAGAAAGTGGCCTCTTAATAGCTCCAGCAGCTATGAAAACCCCATTGATTTGGGACAAAGCTCTCCCCTCTGGAAGCAGAGATCTATTGTGGATCAAAAAACCAAGTAAATTGACTGGCAGCATGAGTAGGCAAAGGAAGCAAACCAAGCTCAGCAATCCAACTTTGGATTCCTTCTATGGGGACAAAAAGGATGAAAACATGGAACAGGAGGAAGACAACATAGTCAGAACTCCTGCACCAAAAGCTTTCAAGAAAAATATGAACTATATACAGGCCATAGAAAAGCTTAAGAAGGATTTTGAAAACCAAATAAAAGAAGTGGAAGAAAAATTGGGAATGATGCAAGAAAATCATGAAAAGAGAGTCAACAATCTGACTGAAGAAAATAACACATTAAAAAATAGATTAACTCAAATGGCAAAAGAGGCCCAAAAGGCCAATGAGAAGAAGACTGCCTTAAAAAGTCGAATTTGCCAGATGGAAAAAGAATCTCAAAAGCTCACTGAAGAGAATAATTCTTTCAGAAGTAGATTGGAGCAAATGGAAGCAAATGACTTTATGAGAAATCAACATAGTATTAAACAGACCCAAACAAATGAAAAAATAGAAGGCAACACAAAATATCTCATTGAAAAAAACCACTGACCTGGAAAATAGCTCCAGGAGAGAAAATTTAAAAATTATTGGACTACCTGAAAGCCATGATCAAAAAAAGAACCTAGAAATCATCCTTCCAGAAATTCTCAAGGAAAATTGCATTGATATTTTAGAATCAAAGGGCAAAATAGAAATTGAAAGAATTCACTGATCACCTCTTGAAAAAGATCCCCACAAGAAAACTCCTAGAAATGTTATAGCCAGGATTTGGAGTTCCCAGATCAAGGAGAAAGTATTACAAGCAGCCAAGAAGAAACAATTCGAATATTGTGGAAACACAATCAGGATAACCCAGGATCTGGCAGCTTCTACATTAAGGGATTGAAGGGCCTAGAATATGATATTCTGGAGATCAAAGGAGCAGGGATTAAAACCAAGAATCACCTACCCAGCAAAATTGAGTATAATGTGTCAGGAGAAAATATGATCATTCAATGAAGTAGAGGACTTTCAAGCATTCTTGATGAAAATGAATGAAAAATGAATAGAAAGTTCAACATTCAAATGCAAGAAGCATGAGAAGGTAAAGAGGGAAAAGAAATCATAACGAACTTATCAAAGTTGGACTATTTACATGCCAACATGGAAAAATGATAATTGTAACTTATGAAACTTTTTTCAGTATGAGGATAATTGAAGGGAATATAAATGTGTGTGTGTGTATACAGATATATGTGTGTGTGTGTGTGTGTGTATATATATATATATATATATATATATATATACACACATATATATGTATGTGTCATGCATATATGTTTATATAGGAGGGTATATGTGCATATGAATACATATGTGAGTGTGTGTATATATGTGTACAGGTATACTTATGCAGAGGGCACAG
>CM053586.1:203402257-203413642 GCA_028646515.1 Pseudochirops corinnae
AGAATGAAAATAAGAATAGTAAAAAGAGAGAGCACATAAGAATGGAAACAGAATAGATTAGAATGGTTATATATTTCCATGATGTTAAATAAAACTGATTGAAAGCAAAAAAGTCAGTTAATTAAATAGTTGTCTCTCTCTCTCTCTCTCTGTTATTTAAATACTTACATGGATTTATAATCTCTTAAGTGTAGGCACATTTTCTACAATGCCATAGGGAAATAACTTCCAGAAAAGCAGAGCCAGCTTAGGGATTGTGGTAGAAGGGGATAGAAGTGGCTTACAGAACTATGTGATCATACTGTCAAGGAGAATGACATTTGAACTAAAAAAGTCAGAATGAAAATGGATAAAAAAAACCAATTGAAACATATGGTAGTAAGAGGATACCTAGTTCAATTTAATGAATTTTATGTTACCAAGTCCAGAACAACTACATTTCACTGTTACCTGAAATAATTGAAAAAACATAGATCTAATGACAGACTCAGTTTCTAAAGAGAGTTCAGTAGGTTAAATATGTTGGGTACAACTTACTGAGTTTCAATTTTGAAGGGATAAATGCAAAGTCTTATGCTTGGGTTAAAAAAATACACTTTGAAAGCATATAATGGGAGAGACATGACTAACAGTAATTCCTCTGAGGAAGAAAAGTGTACAGGGATATTTAATACATTGCAACATCAAAATGAGTCAATAATGTGATATGGAAGTCAATACTAATGCCATCTTATGTTGCAATCAGAGAAACATAGTACTCAAGACCAGAATTGGGAAATTAAAATTCCACTGTATTCTAATCTAATTATTACATCCAGAGTCTCATGGCACATTTAGAATACCATATTTTAAGGACTTAAGAAGGTCAATAACATCAAGAGAAAGACAGACAGGATGATTAAAGATCTCAAGATCATTCTGAAAGACCATTTGAAGTAATTGAGGATGTTTAGCCCAAAGAATTGTAGATGAACATGGTAGCTCTCCTCCTGTCCTTGAAGAGCTATTTTAGGGAAGAAGGATTTTATTCTTGGCCTTAGATGGGAGGATTAGGAGCAATTAATGGAAGATATGGAGAAGAAAATTTAGTCTTGCTATACGTAAAACCTTCTTACAACAAAACCTTAGAACTATTCAAAAGTAGAATGGGCTGCCTTAACAGGAAATGGTGTCCCTCTCACTAGAGGACTTCAAGCAGAGCCTAGGCAAGTACATTTTGGTTATATTGTAAGAGACATTTTTGTTTAGGTACCTTAGGTACCTTCTAGCTCTGAGATTTTGTGCTGTGATTATGTGAGTGAATTGACCTTCTAAGTTGCAAATGACTTCCTTCATCAAGCAAGCTTTCCAGCTGCCACTACTACTGATCTCCCATTGTCATCTTAAACTGAGGGGGTTCTATGTGGAGAGGGAAAATACAGGAATGGGCTTTGCTTAGATATCTCTTCTTAGAAGGCACCCTTCATCTTAAGATCTTTCCACCTTCCATTACAATTGACCCCCTTATCCCTCACTCCTCAGGGAAGGGGGTTCAACAGGAGGACACTAACAGCACAACCCCCATCACATTGGAATTCTAATGACCATTTTAGAGGTGATTTTTCCTTTAAGCTTCTTGATTTGTGTCACTTCTTTTGTCTTACGGTTAGCAAATTCTTACCTCCTCTTCCTCTAGTCCTTATGATTCAGAAGTAAGGCTCCCCCTTTCCTCTGCTGTCCCTTCCTGTACTCCTTCCTATTTCAGTTCTCTTCCTCCCTAGGCCCTGTCTTTATCTTCTTTTTGCATAATATTCTCTGGAACCCAAATTCTATTATGAAAAACATTCCCTCCTACCCAGTTTTATTCTTTTTACTCTTTCCATGTTCTGGTGCTCATGGAAACCTAGATCCCTCCTGAAACTGTTTCATCCTTTGTGGCTCTTTCTAGTGCACTCCTTCTTCTGTGTCCTCAACACAGTGGGACAGGAGAAGTTAACATACTCTTTGTTCCCCATTATACTTCCAAATCCTATCTCTGGCACCATCACTAAGCAACCATTTCTACTTTGATATAATTGCAACAACAACAAGTTTGCATCTGTGACACTCTTTGATGCCCATCAAGCTCAACTCCATTAGGATTCTTATATTCTGTACTTAGCATCCCTCCCCCACTCCTTTGCTTATATTTCCTATCTGACTCAGCTGGGTCTCCCTCAGTCAATATCTCCTGTCTTCTTGACTATGAAATTGGTAATGGAAAGGAACCAGACTTATGAGTGAGAAAACAGATCTTCCTTATAAAGCTTATGAACTCAAGCAGTTGTTGTGGTACGAAGATGATTGTGATACGGTCTTTGCCAACTGGGAGTGATGGAAATCTCCCCTGATGTAATTGAGTGTGCTGAATCTAAAAGGGACCACTGCTGACCTGCCTTCTTCCTCTTGTCATGTCCCGAAGACCACATTAGCTTCAGTGTTCTACCGATGTCCTGGGTGTATCTTTTCCTCATTGTTTGTGCTTCCCCCTGAATTGCTTCTCTAGGTGTCTTGTTTTAAACCCTTACTTTCCCTTTGTCCTAGTACAATGATCAAATACCCATTGCTATTTGCATTATTACTCTGTCTGAAATTTTTCAAAACTTTTTCTAAGTCCCTATTACTGCTGTTAAAGCCTGGGACAATTGCTATATGTAGATATTCATTATTATCAATTGACCTCCAGTAACTCTCTCTTTTCTCAATTGGTTTAGTTCCTGGTTCATGGTCTTTCTTTTATCCCATCTCTTGTCTTCATCCTTGGTAACTTCTATATTTGTGTTGTCCTTTAGACACTCTGGTCTCTCAGTTCAAAAAAATCTATCCATGACCTCTATCCATCCTCAACTTTAGACGTTCATGGGTGAATATTACTTGACTTGAATTGGGGATAGTATCATTAGATATTCTTTCTCTATAAGCCTGAAAGCATAGATAAGCACCACAGATATCGTCCTTAATTCTTACTATCAAGAAACCTTCCCCAACCCCTCTTAATTCCAATGCATTCCCTCTTTTAATTATTTTGTATTTGTCCTATATATCCTATATCCATTCTTGGGTCACTTTCTTGCTCTTTCTGACTTTCCCTCCAAGATGTCAAAACAACCAGTTTTCTTTTTTAAAGATTTATAGAAAAGTACTCATGCAAAATTTTAAAATAAAATTCTGGCAAAAACCTACAGCAATCCATAAAAAATTATTGTCTGCTATGACCAAGTTGAGTTTATGCCAAATATACAAGATTGATTCAATATTAAAAAATAAATTAACATAATTAATCATACTAAAAATAAAACATATCTAAATAGATGAGTATATCAACAAATGTAAGAAAAGCTTTTGACAAACTATAAAGCCTACAAAATAAAAGTAATTTAACTCCAAAGTTTAAGAAGTAGCCCAATTGAAAGGCAACATGAAATTAAACAAACCACAATTTACCCTCAGTTTTCACTGTATCAGTACCATTTAGGCATTCTTTTATTTTCTTAAAGGGTTATTTTTGATTCCATAAACATTACATTTCTAAAATCAAGTGCTAGCATTATTTTCAATGAGAGGACACTAAAAGACAATGCAAATTCAAAACAAGTAACTCTAATATGGTGTTTCAGTTAACATGTGACTGGCTCTCTCACGTTGAATGTCACAACTAGTTAGAAATGTATTTAATTCTGTGAACCCAATTGCCTTTTTTACATGCATACTTTAAATCCCTCTGGCCTAAATTTAATGCCTATCAGACCCACCTCCCAAGATTTTTATGAGAAACAAATGACCTAATAATCACAGATGTGAAAGCATTCTGTGATTAAGAGGGAGTAGATTTATTTGACTTTTCTCCAAAGGACAAAATTAGGACCAGTGTGGGTGGAAGTTTCAGAGAGATATATTTTGGCTTGATACAAAGAAAAATTTCCTAACAATTAGAGCTGATCCAAAGTAGAATGGGTTACTAAAAGAGATGAGGAATTTTCCACCAGCAGAAGCGTTTAAGTAGAGACCCTCCAACAGATTGTTGCAGATCATAGAGAGGGGCTTGAGGCAGATGTTAGAGGGGGGCCTTGTACTTCACATATAGGTTAGGCCAGATGATTGCTGAGATTCCTTCTAGCTCTTAAAGGTGCTGATGCTATGATTATACATTTTAAAGCAAATACATTCACATATATATTAAATCCTTTAATACTATAGTTTCACAAACTCTGGATATTTCCCTCATGTTATGCTCTTCTCATCTCTCTTCTTCCTCTACTTTCTTGAGAATGGATGATGGAAGCATCTCTCCTCTCTTACATTATTGCAATTGTTACGTTGTTCTCTTTCATATAACAGAAACAAAATAAGAATTTAATTAAGGATAATATTGTTATATTACATGTAACAGAAACATTTTATAATTTAATTGAAGAAGCAGAATATAAAATAGGCTGGAAAATATCCGTTTTTCTGTATATTAGCAATAAAATTAAAAAGAAAGTGCTGGAAAAAATTCTTCTGAAATAACAATAGAATATATAAACTGTTTAGGAATCCTCTTACCAAGAAACACAGGGAATTATATGGATACGACTACTAAAGAAAAACTTAAATAAGGTAGTGATCAATAATGGATAGAGACCTGGCCTTGAATCCAGGAAGTCCAGGACCCAAGGACTATCTTTGACAAATACTGTCTGATTATGGACAAGTCTCTTTAGCTCTCATAGTTCCAGGAAACTGACCAAGACTAAAAGCTGAAAACAAAATGTACACTGAGCTTTCCCTATGCATATATATGTGTATATATATACACACATATATGTATGTATGTATGTATATGTATGTATATATGTATGTATATATGTATGTATATATGTATATGTATGTATATATGTATATGTATGTATGTATGTATATATATGCATATATATATATATAAAACCCTCCCCCCCCCACAGCTCCAAATCACAAGCAGTAAGAGAGAAATGCAATAAAAAATAACTTCTAGTTTCCACCTCACATTCACCAAATTGGCAAAAATGACAGGATGGGGAATGGAGTGACCCCAGAAGGAGTGTTACTGTACCTCTGCAATTAGACAACCAGGAAATCAAGAGGAGCTCCCATACCTGGGGGGGAGAACTCTCATACCAGCATTCCAAATAAGTGCGGATTTCTCTGTTATCATCTCTACCTGCTCAGTACTCCCTTTCCTTTATGGCTTAACAAACTACTCCTACTCACCTTTTAAGTACCTACCCTCTGAGATTACTTTCCATTTACACCATAAGGATCTTGCAGGCACGTAGTTATTTCCATGTTGTCTCACACACTAGAGTGTGAGTTCCTTAGGGTAGGAGCAACACTATTGTTTTCCTTTGTAGGAATTAGCACAAGGCTTGGCTTGTCATAAATGTTTGTTTACTGACTGATTCCACTCATCCTTCTCATCCCCAGGTGTTTGCTTTAGACCCAGACTCTAGAGGTGAGTAGGTAGTGTAGTGGATAGAGTGCTGGGCCTTGAGACAAGACCTGAGTTCAAATCCAGTTTCAGACTTACTAGCTGTGTGAATCTGGGCAAGTTGCTTAACCTGTCTGCCTCTGTTTCCTCAACTGTAAAAATGGTAATAATAATAGCATCTACTTTTCAGAGTTGTTGTGAGGATCAAATAAGAGAATATTTGTAAAAGTACTTAGCACAGCACCTGACATTTAGTAAGTACTTAACAAATACTTGTTTCTTTTCATTCCTTCTTTCTTATATAACTACTACTTCCCTGTACACCTATTCCTGTTTACTCTGATACTTCTTAACCTCAGTTCCTAACCTTTCTTGGTCTGAATTCCCCTGTGCCTATAGAATCTTTTATTCCATTGTTAATAAGCTCCCCCTTATCCCAGAACTCTTACTTCTATGTGTATTCTACTTTTTCAAATTCAGAGAGCCACTTTCCCCATAAGAATCCCACATCTCCAGCTTATCTTTCTAATGAGAGCCAATCTTTTTGTCCATTCTCTGAGTCTTACAGGGCCTGTAGATAGTTGCTACATTCATTGCTTCCCAATATAATTTTCAGACCTTTGCTTTTCCATTATCATGGAACAATCTTTCCTTTGAAGTAAATTCTATTTGGCCATAACTCTCCTCCTTGCCAGGGGATCCTGTCTACATTTTTACCATCCTCCATAAGGAAAGTTAGGATAATATAGTGGAAAGAACACTGGACTTGGAGTCAGAGGCCATTGCTTTGAAACAGCCCAGCTGTTTGCTAGCTGTTGGCAATGTCATTGTTGTTATTCAGTCTTTTCAGTTGTATCCCATTTTTCATGACCCCATTTGGGGTTTTCTTGGCAAAGATACTGGAGTGGTTTGCCGTTTCCTTTTCCAGCTCATTTTACAGATGGGGAAACTGAGACAAACAGGACTACACAGAGTCACACAGATACTAAGTGTCTGAGGCCAGGTTTGAACTTAGGAATATGAGTCTTTCTGACTTCAAGCCCAGCACTCTATTCGATGAGCCATCTAGCTGCCCCAATTTTTGGAAATAGCCTGGGGTAATAAAGAGTCAGCCAGTAAATATATATTAAGCACCTATTATGTGCCAGGTACTGTGGTAAGTGCTGGTGATTCAAAGAAAGGCAAAAGACAGTCCTTGCTCTCAAGAAGCTCATAGTCTGATGGGGGAGACACCATGTAAATAATGATATCCAAGTAAGCTACATACAGGCTAAGCTAGATATAACCAACAGAGGGAAGACATTAAAATTAAGATGGCTTGAGAAAAACTTCCTGTAGTGGCTTGAAGGAATCTGGAGAAACCAGATTGTATAGATGGAGAAGAAAAGCACTTCAGGCATGGGGGACAGTTGGTGAAAATGCCCAGAGTCAAGAGATGGAGTGTCTTGTCCAAGAGGCAGCAAGGAGGCCAGTGTTACTAGCTCATAGAATAGGCAGGTGTTAAGGGAGTGAAATGGCTATATTTCTGCTTTATCACTTTGCTAGCTAAGTGGAAGATGGAGTCCAGCGGGGACAGAATTGTGGCAGTCAGATTAATTCACTGGCAAGTGTAAAAGCCCAGGCAAAACATAGTTTAAAGAAAACAAAACAATCCTGCACCAAAATGATTACAATGTCAGAGGAGAGAAGGAGGCATACATACAAGAAATGTTATTAAGGTAAAATTGAGAGGCCTTTGTAATAGATTGTCTATGGGGTATATGAGATAGTAAGGAGTTTAGAATGACACCTAGATTGTGAGCCTGGGTGATTGGGAAGATGGTGTGACCTCAACAGTAATAGGGAATTTAGACAGAGGGGAGGGTTTGTGAGGAAAGACAGTTTTAGACATATTAGCTTTAAGATATCTATGGGCCATCCAATTTGAGAAGTATGAGGTGGCTGGAGGTGTAAAACTGGAGATCAGCAGAGAGATTTATAGGAATTAACAAGCAGATGTGAGATTCCTCAGTATAGAGATGATAACTAAGTCCATGGGAACCACTGAGATAATAAAATAAAGTAGTATAGAAGGAGAAGAGATGAAGGTGCGGGACAGAGTGATGAGGGACCCTCATAGTTATCAACTGTGACTTGGATGAAGACCTAATCAAAAAGATCGAGGAGTGGTCAAATAAATATGGGAACCAGGAAGTAGAGTTGTCACTAAAAACTGGAGAAAAGAGATTATTAAGAAGAGGAAGGTGATAAACTGTGTGAAAGGCTGCAGAGACATCAATAAAATTGAGGACTGAGAAAAGGTCATTAGATTTGGCAATTCAGAGGTTGTTAGTACATTGGAGAGAACAGTTTTGGCTGAATGATCAGTTGAGAAGTTATACTATAAAGAGTTAAGAAGAAGGGCGGCTAGGTGGTGCAGTTAGTAGAGCACCAGCCCTGGAGTCAAGAGGACCTGAGTTCAAATCTGGCCTCAGACACTTAACACTTACTAGCCCTGTGACCTTGGGCAAGTCACTTAACCCCAATAGCCCTGTCCTCCCTGCTCCAAAAAGCAAAAAAAAAAAAAAAAAAAAAGTTAAGATGAGAGTGAGAGGAAAGGAAGTGGAGGCACCTATCATAAATAGGCTTATCAAGAAATTTAGTTTAAAAAAGGGTAGAGGGCTATAGAATGATAGCTAACAGGGATGGATGGAGCAAGTGAGGATTTTCTGAAAATTGAGGAGGCATGGGTGTGTTTGTATGCACTAAGAAGGAGCTGGCAAACAGAGATTAAAGGTAAATGAAAGAATGGAGATGATAGAGGGGACAATCTACTGAAGAAGATGAGATGGAATCAACTGTGCATAGAGAGGTTCTCCCTGGCAAGGAGAAAAGCCACTTCATTATGGGAGTTGTGGGTGAATGAAGAAATAGTGGCAGAAAGCATCTGGGTGATATCAGAGGAGGATGATTGGGAAGTTGTTGTGAATGTTCTCACTATTTTAAGCAAAATAAAAGGCAAGGTTTGTAACTGTAGGGGTGAAGAGCAGCCATTGAAAGTTTGAGGAGGGGTAAAAAAGTTTGGAAGAGCCACTATGGTAAGTGGGATGGTAAATTAAGGCGGTGTTAAGAAGATTATTTTGATATAGTGAAGGTTTTCTTGAGGTCATATGACATAATTTTTTAGTGGAGCTGGTCAGCATTGTTTAATGAAAATTCTCCAGCTTTATACAGCAGTAGATGTATAAAAGTGAAGGTAGTAGTAGATGGTGGGAATAATCTGAGGTTGAGGCTTAGCATGGCAAGATTAGTTATAAGATGGAGGTGCAAAGGACTTAAAGGAAGATGACAGAGTAAAGTTGAACTGGTTTACCAAGAGATCAAGACAGGGAAGAGAGGAGAATGTAGCTAGGGCAGCTAGCGGGAAATGATTGAGGGATTGATGAATTGTGACTGAAGAATAGATTTTGCTGTTATAAGGCAGAGGGAGAGGAAGAATGAAAATACATTATGATCAGATAAGGGTATTTAAGGATTAATTAATATGGAAGTCGTACCTTTGTGGGTGATAGCATGAACAAGGTTGTGATCATCTTTGTGTGTGGCTGATGTGGATTGGAGGAATAAGCCATGTGAAACAAACTCAGAAACTATAAAGAGCACTGGTAAGAAACTCTGGGCATGTCTTCCTAGACTTATATTACTAAAGTGGTGCAGTTAGGGATTTGTCCAAGGACACTGAAATTGAGACTTGTCTGACAGCCCTTAACACTTAGTTTGAAAGAGTAACTTGTTAAAATTCAAAACAGTGGCTTCTCAATATTCCATCACCTCTTCCTTTCATGACGTCCCATGTACCGTGGACCTCTCCATTTACCCTCTGCTGACCTCATATTATAAATCTGATTTGAGAGTATTCTTTCACGCTATTTGCTCCAGATGTCAAGGTTGCTAGCCATGATTCTTCCTTAAAACTAGACAATGAAAGACATTCCCCTTCGTGCCTTGAAGTTAATGAGATTCATTCATTTATTCATTCATGAAATTGGGTCTATCTGACCCAGCCTGGAAGTATAATGGTTATTCATGGGCCTGATCCTACTGCTTTGATCTGTTCCACTTCTAGCTTGGACCAGTTAACTCCTCCTTAAACAGCCTGGTGGCTCCCCCTCCTGAGGACTCACCATTTTGGTGTTGGATTTAGTGTGTACACCAGGTCAGCTTTAGTCTTATTATAACTTAAAGCATTATACCTGCTTAGTTAGTTCCTTCCAAACTAGTATCTCATGATTATTTTCTCAAGACCAACTATCTGCCTCTACTCTCTCCTGTTTCTGCTGTTTAAATCTTTCCTTTTTGTTTTTGAGGGACCTAAGCCTCAGGATCTGCCAGCCTAGATAATAGCCATTCCTAGCCTGACCTTTCCCACTGCCAAAGGAACCCAGTCACCACATTGATTCAGGTAGACCATCCAGTTATGATGTTCGGGGAATTGTTTCTGTGCTGTTTTGTTTTTTTTTTCTTTTCCCCTTCTATGATAACCACAGCGAGGCAGCTGTTACAGATGGTTGGCTGTACTTATCATTCTGGAGAGTGATTTCATGGAGACAAAGCCCATATTTATTCCTCTGGCTCTCTGCTTCCTGGAATATGGGAGAAAGGGCCAAGTTCAAATGTGGAAGAAAAAGAAGAAAAACACGCAGATAGTAAGGACAACAGGATAATTTTTAAACAATAAAAAAGCAAATTGCGAAGTCGAAGATGAGCAGATTGGCACAGGGGAAAGAGGAATGAGAAGATGAAAAAAACCTGAAGTGCCTCTACAAACCATGGTAGAGAATGATTTATACGAGAAAGCTTTGGTTAAGAGTTTAGCAAATGGTGTTTCTAAAAATAACTAAACACATTCTCTATTTGATAGAGTAAGTGGAGCAAAGATGATAGAGGCTAATGTTTGCCTCATATTTCCCTCTGGTTTTCGCATTGTTGTTTGGTCATTTTTCAGTTGTGTTCAACTCTTCATCACCCCATTTGGGGTTTTCTTGGCAAAGATACTGTAGAGATTTGCCATTTCCTTCATGTCTCCACAGTGCTTTGGAATAATCACATAAAGTAGGTAGATTAAGCATGGTACAAAAATTCTTTTGAACCAGTATAGGTTGGCAGCAACATTTACCTTTGGCGTACTCATTCTTGGTTTAGATTTGGTGAACATATTTCAGGAGATGCATATACAAACTATCAAAACTTTCAGTTCAGCTCACAAAAATTTTAAGATGCTTTCATTTGCTTGTATGTGATCTATAAATAGATAAGCATAGCTTTTCTGAGTTTTGAATGTCTTACTGTGCCTTTTTGGAATGTTAGGTATTTTAGTACCCCCTGTCCTGCCAAAGCAGCTTGGCAAAAAGGTAGAGGCCAGAGAACATGCATCAGAAAACAGTTCAAATGTTTGACATTGAATCAAAATCCAGACCTTAAAAATCAAAGACCAGTCATGGGTTTTCAAAATCAAAGCATTATTTTTTGGATAATCATTCTATTTTATACACACACACTGTAAGCATACATGTATATGTGCATATATACAAATATATATATATATATACATTTATGTAGGTATATGTGTATATATGTATGTGTGCATTCATACATATTTTTTCTTAGATTGCAATTTTAGTAGTTTTAGGAAATTTATACTTTGAAGATTTTATACTTCTCACAGGCTACACAGTGTTATAGGGCCAATGGTTCACTGTTGATTCAGGCTTCAACTGGGCCTTTGTTGTTTTTCTTTTTTTTTTTTTTTTCCTTTTTTCCTTTTTTCTTTCTTTCTTTCTTTATTTTTATTTTTTATTTTTAAAATTTTATTATAGTTTGCATCATTCATTTCCACAAGATTTTGAGTTACATATTTTCTCCCCCTCTTTCCCCCACCCACC
>CM053586.1:203414142-203432420 GCA_028646515.1 Pseudochirops corinnae
AAACAATCGCTCAGTCCCCCTGCTGTCTGCGGGCCGCGGGCGGGAAGCTACAACGCGGAGGCGGGTGCAAAACCTCTGCCTTTTGCTTTTCCGCTCTGGAGACCTTTTGGCCAGACTGCTTATCTCCCCCTTTCACAATCCCCACTCACAGCTGGTGCTAATCTCTGCTCACCTGAGAGGCTTCTCTGCACCTCCCGCCCAGCCACCCCTGGGCACAGCCGTGGCTTCAGGCCAGGCTGGTTTTGGTTCGCAGTGCTGATATGGTTCCTTGTAGCTGAGCTGACTTTAGTGGGAAGTATCCTTGTGTGCGTTTTGGAGTTCTAGGATTGGTTTAGAGTCCTATTTTATGGGTATTTTGGGGTGGCTATGTGAGAGCTGCGGTATGTTGCTGCTGCTACGCCGCCGTCTTGGCCGCCTTTGTTGTTTTTCAGTAAGCTTTTATTGGACCTGGACATATAAGAGATTTTAAAGACCATTTGGATAAATGCCTCATTTTTACAAGGAGTACCCAGAGAGGGGTCATGACTATTGGCAAGGTTCGTATAAGCAATAAAGTTTTGAGTCAGATTGACCCAAGTCTTCTGAATCTAATTCTAATGCCTTTTCTAAGATACCATGCTTCTCCTCTAATTGCTTTCCTGGATTACTCCCGAGGGAACTTTTCTAAATCTTCACTATACTCATTGAAACCATAATCATACACATATATCTCCCTAAATTTTTAGATTACACATATATAGAAGGGATAACTACTATACTTTTTTTTTTTTGGAGGGGGAAATGCACAGTAATTGGAGTTAAGTGACTTGCCCAAGGTTACACAGCTAGTAAGTGTTAAGTGTCTGAGGCTGGATTTGAACTCAGGTCCTCCTGACTTCAGGGTTGGTGCTCTATTCACTGAACCACCTAGCTGCCCCCGATAACTATGATTCTGAAAAACAAGATAAAAATTCAAACATATAACAACAGATTAGAACAATCATCTGAAATTCTGAAATATTCTAATGGCTCTGTGATCTCATTGATTTCAGTCCCCTCCAATGATGCAAATGTCACGCTATAGATGATTGCTCATCCTGTATGACTCTTGTCCATAGTCTCCAGAAGTTCACCATAGGAGGCCCATCTAACCTTTTGGAATTCTTCCTCATCTTTTCTTGAAATAACAAAGCTACCAATGGAGTACTTGGCTGTCCCCCTAGTTCTGTCATACAATTATGTGATGATGCCCTTCATTCCTGCTCTTCTTTGGAGTGCCTCATTGGTTATATGTTGTCTGTTCACATCTACAATATGATTTTCCACTGCATTTTGTATGATACTTGTTTTGAGTTCTTCTTCAAAGATGCTGATATTCCTGGTGTCACTGCCATTTGTAATTTCCCATAACATTTAGCTAGTAGACTTAATTTTCACCTACATTTGTAGGTGAAATGATATTGGAAAGACAAACTTTTGTTTCTATGGCAAGCTTAGGGGTTGACCAAAAAGCTCTAAATTTGTTCAGAAACATTTTACTCTCTTCTTTTGAACTGGGTCAAGCTCATAGCACATCTGTATTGTCTGTCCCAATATATATAATTGGATAAGTTGTCTAGGGAATCTATTCATATATATATGTTGAAATCTAGGAAAAATAAATTCTTTATCTCATGGTCTTTCCTGCGTGTATGGTGGAAGACAAAGAGAGATGACTCTAAAACCTCCACCGGCATTATAGCCATAACAGCAAAATCTATGTCCTCTTCATAATCATGCTCCCCCATGTATTAAAAATATCGATGAGAATCAACTATATATGAATCAAAGGTGTCTCTGATAGTAGAGAAGAAGCAGGCTTTCACAAGTGATATTCAACAATAGACCACATCTTGATCATTTCAAAATTAATCAAAAGGTGAAGAAAATATAACATCCCATTATGTCTATTGTGAAAAAAGCACAAAATATCAATCACCTCACAGGCACTTTAATAGCAAACTGTCACACTCCTCAGCTGTATGTCAACATCATTCAGAATTCCTTGGAAAAAAAACAACAACAGAAATAACCCTGTTCAATGACTTTCTAATGCTGAACATCAAGTGAGACATAAAATTGGGAGATGTATGCTTGCCAATGGTATTCGTTTTGATGAAGGAGATCCAGCACAGAGTAGACAGTAAAGAGGGGTCCCCTGTGGATCACGAAGTCCTTCACATACTCCTTCTTGTAAATAACACTGATTATTGCATCAAGTCCCAGGGCATTGAAGAGTCTCCTAGAAAAAAACAATAGTAATTGAAATGAGTTTGGCTGAAACTAGAAGGATGAAATTTGATGGCCATAAATGTAAAGGCTTTCAATTAAATTTTTAAAATTGCACAAATAGGGTGGAAGGAGGAAAGGGCTGGCTTAATAACATTTTGCCTTAAAAAAAAAAATCTCAGGGCAGCTAGGTGCAGTGAATAGAGCACCAGCCCTGGAGTCAGGAGGTCTTTCAGCATTCAAATCCAGCCTCAGACATTTGTCACATTACTAGCTGTCTGACCTTGGACAAAGCACTTAGCCCCAATTGCCTTGGCTTCCCCCCTCCAAAAAAAAAATAAATCCCATAAAGAATTGAGGCTGGCACTATGTAGCAATCCTTCTGTCCTGCCCCCAACTTCTACTTGCAGTGCCAGGTTAGTTCCTCAGGTGGTGACTCAAGATGCCAGGGGGCATCCTGTAGGTTGGTTATCCCTACTGTTGTTGCTCATGATCCTCCATCTTTGTGTTTTCCCATAACATTTAGCTAGTAGACTTAATTAGTTTTTCACCAAAGCATTTAGTAAGATAGTAAGAATAATCAGCACAAAACATTGTCCTTGAATGTCTGTGATATACTCTCCTACAAATGTGCACAGCATCCTAGAGAAGAATGTGTTCACATTTCAGAATATAAAGGTAATAAATGATGCATATAAAACACCTATTTGGCAAAAGGTAGCTCACAACATATGATTACTGCAGAGCATGGAACTCATTAAAGTTTAATGGAAATGACTCCATTTCTGCTGGATTAATAGGGACTGCTTCTTTCCTGAATTGATATCAAGCTCTTTTCTGTATCATGAAGGATCATACTCTCTGGAGCTACCTTTTCTCTTGAGTAACTGTCTCTCTGACTTCATATCTGCCATTGGTTATGTGTCTTTGCTCTCAGTTAAATACATTGTCTCTTATTGGTCCTGTAGCTCCAATGACATGACCAACCGTGGGGATGGAAGAGGAAAGAGTGTCGTATTCTGTCCCCTCCCTCCCTTGCTGGTCAAAGAGTCTACCTCCTCTTAGTATTCTTGAGCTTGCACTCCTGCACATCTGAATAAATTGCTCTTATAAATACAAGGGTGTGTGTGTGTGTGTGTGTGTGTGTGTGTGTAGGTGTTCTAGAAGTGATACGGTGCCTCTGTAATATTTTGGGGTGATTTTGTAATTTTGTAACACTGTTGTAACTTCAATCTGTAAAAATCTCACTTGTATTCAGGTATCTAGGTATGTAATATCAGTCTGTAACATCATCCTGTGCAATTAAGTTGTAAAAGTCACTCTTCCCCCCCAGCCATAAAGCATTAACTCTGTCTCTCCCCTGGCCCCAGCCTAAAAGCATTTTCCCTAAAACCATTTACTCTATAGCTATGATAACAAGCCATACTGATGAATCCTTTAAAAGCATTCCTTAGTTAGAGAAATGTTTACCTCCTTTTGTTCTAGTGGCCAGCTGTAAACTATGAACCCTTCAATGGATTATCAGTAAGACAAAACCTCACAAACGGCAGATCCATCAGTTTGTGAGGTTTAGCCATTAACCTCTTTGCTTTGTGTAAGACTCATCCTGAAACCCCAATTAGCCCAGCTTCCCAACATCCATATTATCAAAAGGGACTTTAATGGCAAACAGGATGGGTACTTCTCATTCAAATTTGACTGCTGGCTGACTTTATGATGTTTCAAGGCAAAAACCACACCTCCCCCTCCTAGTCTCCCCGCCCCAAATTTCTCCCAGTGTATTATGGGCAATACACATGCACAGTTGACATAAAAGGTACATGTTTCTTTAAACATAAATCATTCCTTAACTCCTCCCAAACCCCTCCCTAACTCCACCTTTCTACACCTAGTTAGCATAATGAACCTATGACTGAGAGTTTTGTGTCTTTAAAAACCACATCTCTAGCCCCTGAACTTTGCAGGTTTTTGCAGGCTTTTTCTATCACACCCCTTGCCTGCTGCAGAGTGTAACACTTAAAATTTATAACTCTGTACTTTGCAGGTTTTCTCTCTGACACCTCCCTGCCCACTGAAAAGCATAATTTAGAGCTTTATAACTCTGCCTTAAATCTCTGTCAGCTTGCAGGTCCCCTTACCCCCTTCTCCAGACTGCTTCAAAGTCAGTGTAACAATAAACTTTTATTACTCTGCCAAAAGACAGTTGAGTCTAGTAATTCTTTTCGGATGACGAACCCTCAAAGAATTTCTTAATAGAAATCCCCCCTACTTATACCTCTTCAGAAGGGACCCCCTTGTCACAGGAAGGTTGCACCCTCGTACCCTTGTGCCATATTCCCAAATTATCCCTGAGCTATAGATCTAACCAATGGCTGTTCTTGGCTTCTGTACATCATTGCTTATGCTAGCTCCCCTCCCTGATTGTGGTTTTTGTGGTTTTAGCCTTTTTAAACACTGTTTGTACCTTCAGTCAATGCTACCTAATTTCGGTGCATACCCTAAGTAGCAGAGCTCTTGATCAATAAATCCACACCTAAATTTCACCTTGAGCCCAGGTCTTGGCTTGCTCTTATTCTCTGCACAACAATCTTAATGAAGAGAAGACAAGATTCACTCTTCCTTCTATTTTTTCTAGTAATTAGAATGATCTTTACCTTAGAAAGCATCATTAGAAATTGTTGAAAAGCAATAGAAACACATGATAAATGAGGAAGAGGTGGCAAGAGACACCTAGCTTTCCTCAAAAAGTTCAAGTGACCAGACTCAGAAAATCACATTCCAGAGAATCAAAATAACTCACAGTTGTAATTACAAGGCTGGTGTCCATGATTTTTTAATGAGGGGTAGTACAACATAGTGACACTGAATTTGGGTAGAGTGCTTAATCCACTCATGGATTTCAATGTGTATTAGTATGAAATTGAAACTATTCTGTTTATTGCTTAAAGAACTTTACAACCTGGTTCACCAATGGATCTTCTTGCTGGTTTTCATATGTGTTGACATTCCATTCCCCATATCAGTACCTTTGTACAGGTTATCTCTCATATCTAGAATGTACTTTGTCCTCATCTCAGGCTCCTAGAACTCCTGTCTTCTTTAATGTAATAATTGGAGCCTACATGATTTTATAAGTCCTCTAACACCAGACTGGGTTAATAGCAACTCCAGTACCCCCACCACTTGAAGCCCTAAGGCTAATTGGCCAGTCACATCAACTTGCAGTTATGGTTGCCAGTCACAACCTGAGGTCATTGGTTTCCTCACCAGAAAACTGTGGCTCCAATTGCCCCAGTGAACTTTTATTTGACTCATTTTTCTTTTATCTGTGTTTAAGGGTTGATCAGGATTCACATAGACTCTGAAAGGTTAGGAAATATTCAAACTTACTATCTTTCCTTGGCTCTGGTTCCCACTCCCAACTTCCACTAAGGGGGAAAAAATGTCTTCTATCCAGTTAAGGGAGGAGTTCCCCTTTCTCACTCTCAAAGTACAGTTATTAAACAACCAAATCAAGCTCAGGCTGATGATAGTCAAGTAACAACTTCAAATGGCAAGAAAAAAACAAAAAGTGAACAATTAGAAAACCAGTCATTTGGTTGCATGGGGGTTGCAGCCAACAGGGTATAAAATTGGACTTTTTTTTTTCCTTTCACCCCTCTCCCCATATGGAGATGGAGAGCAATAGGGATAAGTTTCCATGATTAGGTGGAGGGCAGCTTATCTGACCAAGAACTGGAGAAAGGAAAGGTGTCAGGAATCAGATGTGTCTCTCTCACCATCTCCCACAATGCTCTATTGTCTTCACTTATTCTTGATACTATCTGGTCCAGGGGAACTTGTAGCCTTGAGGCCACATGTGGCCCTCTAGGTCTTCAAGTGCAGCCCTTTGATTGGGATTTAGTCTGGAAAACAAATCTGAATTTTCCTCTTTGAAAATTTTATCCACTGTTCCTCATCTGCAGGGGTCAAGCCCAAGTACTCATGATAGCTCTTCAGATACTTGAACATAATTTTCCTATATTCCCTTTGAGTCTTTTCTTCCTCAGGCTAAAATATTTATTTTCTCCACCTTATCTTCATGTGACATCATACTCAAGGTCCTTTACCATTCTGGTTGCCCTCCTCCAGACACTTTCCAGCTTCTCAATGTACTTCTTAAACTTTGCCTCTAAGATTGGAACACAATAACCTAGTCTGATGAGTGCAGAGCATAGAGGGACTATTACCTCTTTATTGCTGGAAGTGATGTTTCTCAATGAAATCCAAGATCACATTCATTTTTTGTCTACCACATCACCCATGCAGCCCACTAAAACCCCTAGATCTTCTTTAGACAAACTATCCACCACATCTCCCTAATCTGTTCTTATGAGATTGATTTTTTAAATCCAACTATAAGACTTTACATTTATCTCTATTGAATTTCATTTTAAAATATTGAATTTAGTGCTCTCACCTGTCAAAATCCTTTTGAATCTGTCATCCAGAATATTAGCTATCCTTTCCAACTTTAAATCATCTTCAGATGTGGGGAACATGCCATCTAAACCTTTATCCAAATCACTGATAAAAATGTTAAACAGTATAGGTTCAAACATAGATCCTTGATGTGCTTTACTGGAAACCTCCTGACAAGTTTCTATCAAACTAACAGCAGCTATTCTTTGAGTCCAGTCATTCAAGAAGTCCTACATCCATCTAAATGTGTTACAGTCTGGTTCACATCTGTCTTTCCTTGTGAGGATAAAATGAGACAATATTTGCAAAGCGCTTAAAATACTGCCTAGTACATTGTAGGCATATAATAAATGCTTGTTCATTTTTCCTACCCCTTCCACAAGAATAGCATAAGATATTTCAATAAATGCTTTGCTAAAGTCTAGGTAAGTTATATCTATGGCATTCTCCTGATCTATCAATTTCATAACTGTGTCAAAAAAGAAATAAGGTTAGTCTGTTGTAATCTCTTTTTGATGAAGCCATATAGATTCTTTGAAATCACCTCTTCCCTTTCTAAATGTTTGCCAGTCATGTCTTTAATAATCAGTTTTAGAATTTCCCATGAATCAAAGTTAAGCCTATTATTTGTGAACTTTCTTCTCCTTACTATTTATTTTATTTAATTTTATTTTTTGCTTATTTTTTTTTGGATGGGGGAGAGCAGGGTAATTGGGGTTAATTGACTTGCCCAAGGTCACATGGCTAGTAAGTGTTAAGTGTCTGAGGCTGGATTTGAATTCAGGTGCTCCTGACTCTGGGCCAGTGCTCTATTCAACGCACCACCTAGCCGTCCCTCTTTACCATTTTAAAAATTGGGACAACTGAGCTTTTTCAAACTTGTTATACCTCTCTCCTTTTCCACAGTCTTTTACATATTACTGACAATCGCTCAGGATTCACATTTGTCAGTTCTTTACCAGAGGGTGTAGTTCATCTAAACCAGGTCACTTGAATTCATTAAGGCAATTTTCAGGTACTTATTTATCTCAAATATCAATCCTGTTAGTGATTATTTTGTTCATTTCTAATGTGAAAGTCATTCTCTCTAACATGGAAGATAGAAACAAAACGAAAATTGAGCATTTCTACCTTGTCTTTGTTGTCAGTTATTCTTGTCTTGTCTATGCCAAGCATAGGTCTCTATTACTTCTTTGATTTTTCTTTTTTTCTAGCAAGAAAGCGCAATGAAACTTTCTTCCTTCCTCCCTCCTTTCTTTCCTTCTTCCTTCTTTCCTTTGTTCCTTTTTTCCTTCCTTCTTTCTTTCCTTCCTTCTTTCCTTTGTTCCTTCCTTTTCCCTTTTTTCTTTTCCCCTTTCTTCCTTCCTTTCTTTCATCTAGTTTCTCTCACTAGATTTTGCTCATTTTGAACTTTAGCAGTTCTGATATTACTTTTTTACAGAACCATACCATATTCTTATGTCCATTCTCTGCTATCCACTTTTGCTTTTATCTCCTGTATATTTATTCTTAAAATCTAATTTGGTCACTGAGTTCCTTATTGATGTGTCCTTATTAGTCTATTCAGACTTTTTTCTTCTCTGGAATTCATTCCCTTTATTTCTTCTTATTTCATAGAATCGTAGGATTAGAGCTGTAAAGGATTATACAGGTCATAGTCCCCAACTCCCTCAAGAAAGTGAGACTTAGAGAGATTAACTGACTTGCCCATGATTCCACTATTAGTAAGTTTCAAAGGCGTGATTTGAACCCAGATCTTCCTTATTCCAAGTTTGGCTTATTTCACACAATACAATACTGATTCTTCTTCTTAAACATTTACTAACCTTTCTGGTTTTACTTCCCCTCTAGAATTTTAGTGAATATGATTGTACCTACCTCGGAACTCTTTGAAATTTTTTCTCTCTGAGTATCACATTTATACCCAGCTTCACTCTCTACTATGAGGAACTCTGTGGAGGAATGGTCCCTTAGAGTTCCCCTAGAATTCCCATCACTTTACCCCAGAGTAACCTTGTTGGCAAGAATCTTTTATGTAATAGAATTTCCTCTTGTTGGTTCTTGCAATCTTTGAAGGATAAAATCATCACTAAGGCAAACAGAAAAATTGGTAGCTATTATGCTTTTGAGATACAGAAAGAGAGAGAGAGAGAGAGAGAGAGAGAGTAAGAGAGAGAGAGAGAGAAAGAGAGAGAGAGAGAAAGAGAGAGAGAGAAAGAGAAAGAGAGAGAGAGAGAGAGAGAGAGAGAGAGAGAGAGAGAGAGAACAGATGTCTTTATAATTTAATTCCCCATCAATGCTATATTGTGCTTCTGTGCCAGGCTTTCAATCTGTTTTCCAAAGCTTTTGTTTACCTCTTCTTCCTATCTAGGTGGTCCGATGACAGAATCATTTATTTTTCTCTCCATTGACCTACCAGATGGACTCCATAGGGTGTGTCTGGTTTTTGGTTTCTAGATTTCTTCACATGACTTTATTTACTTAATATCCCTACCACCCTCACTCCTATTATCTGAATAAGCTATGCCTCTCCAGGCCCATGGTGCATTCATGGTTTCCATCCTATCAAGTCTCAGGGATATCTTTAAGGTTAAATTTGCCTACTTACATTTGGGCCACTGCTTCTTGCTTTTTACCTAAACTTCGGGAATTTGTATTTAGATGTTTAAGGACCAAGATTTTACTACTGATTCCTTCCTTGGATTTTATCTTCTGGGAACCAGGGGTGTCTCCCATATTAGTACTATTTCTGCACTCAGAATTGGCTCACTGTTGGCCCACATTCCTCTCCTCCATTTTCCTTTTCCCTGTGGACCTCAAAGATCCCAGGTCTTAGGCCCTCTTAGAATCCTTCAGTCTCTCATTCCTGCTAGTGAAAATTACACTTCTCAGAAACCCTTCCTAACAGTAAAAGGTTATATAATTTCTTTTTCTTGAAAGTCTACCAAATTCTCATTCCTGTCCCCTGACCATGAAATATTGCATTGGCTTGAGAGATGAGTAAAACTTCAAAATCCCAGAAATCAATATATGACCTAGGCCATTCCTCTTGCTTGAGAGGGTGGGCAGGTGGTAGTGATCTGTCCTCTCCTTTTAAGGAGGCAGTTACAAAATAAATAGATATTGCTCAGTGTATAACAGTTCTGCTGACTGAACTCAGTTATGGCCAGGAAGTATCAAGGACCAGCATAATGCAATGATAGTCGATTGGGTCTTTAGCTGCAAGATCCAGATTTGAATCTTGGCTCTGCCACTTACAAACTATGTGATCTTGGGCAAGTCACTTCTTTTTTCTGTGACTCAGTTTCCTTTTTAGGTTCCTTACAGCTTTAAACCTATGATCTGAAGAGGACTGAATTAGATTCTAAGACAACAGATAAGTTTCTTGCCATCTGTATGGCTTCAAAGGAGAAGCAAAAATTTCACAGATGGTGCAGGTCAAGGGAACACTGAATTCACTACTAGATACAAGCTGAATCCCTTATGTATGTCTTAGAAATTAGCCCAGAAGATTATCATCCCATTAGAACAAAAGGACTCTGTTCTTTATCTCAAGGTCAGAAATCCAATGTAGAGCAGGGAAAGGATCAGCTCTTGCAAAAGACCCTGATCTTGAATATGGTTATGAACCTTTGGGGAATTCTTTGGGTATACTTTTTCAATTTTGAAAAAAAAAAACATCTGGAAGTTTCTCCTATTTCCCTCCTGGGAAATGTGGAAACATTTTAACATACTATTTCAGAAAATGAAATAGAATATGTTTTGTTTTGTTGCTGGTCTAAGTAACAAGATGGTATGAGGAGAAGGGGGGAGGGAAGAAAGGACTTTGTGGGGGATGGGAGGAGGTTTGAGAAAAGAATAGCCGCACAGTTTAGAAAGAAGGGAAAAAAAATCAGGTTCCTGGATAATGTGACTGTTCTGGTCTTGTTTTATTTTTTTCTTTCTTCTCTTGCTACTGCAAAGGAAATCTTTGTCTGCCAAGCTAGTCATTCCAATCTCAAGGCAATAATCACTCATTATTTGAGTCTTTGTCATTGTTCATTGTGTCTGACTTTTTGTGATCTCATTTGGGGTTTTCTTAGCAAAGATACTGGAGTGATTTGCCATTTCCTTCTCCAGCTCATCTTACAGAAGAGGATTTAAGGCAAGTGGGGTTAAGTGACTAGCCCAGGGTCACACAGCTAAGTGTCTGAGGTTAGATTTAATCTCTGGAAGATGAGTCTTTCTGACTTCAGACCCAGCACTCTATCCGCTGAAACACAGCCGCCCGTTTGAATCTTAGCTCACTTATTTACTACCTGTGTGACCATACCAAGTCTCTCTGGGCCTCATATTGCTGACCTATAAAATGAAGACATGAGAGTAGATGATTTCTAAGATCTCTTTCAGTACTAAATCCTATAGTCCCCTTTCCCTTTGTTCTATTTCTCTTATAACTCTGATGCTTGCATAGAAGGAACTTTAATGTTCCCTAGTACTGCTAGAATATCTAGAATTTCTAATGGAAATTTCAGAAATCCTAAAAGTTTCTAGGTAACCAGAAAGTAAAAGAACCATTCTATCTTCTTGCAGGGGTTCTTGGTCTGGGGTTCATGAATTTAAAAAAGATATTATGATGAGCATTTCGATATAAAAAGATATTATGATTAGCATTTCAATATTCCTTTGAAATCCTATACATTTTATTTAATGGATTTAGAACATTTTTATGTGAAGAGGTCCATAGATTTAAGGGTTTAAAAAAACACAAGAAAAGGTTAAGGACTTCTGGTCTAGAGCCTCCATTAACAACAATTGATTTACATTCTAGTGAAATGTAAATTATTTGAGGTCATTTATTTCCTTTTTCTCATTGGATGCCTAGAAACTAGTATAGTTTCTGGCATATGGAAGAAACTTAATAAAAACTTGCTGAACTGATTTTTTTTTTTTACAATGCCAATGAAGGTTTGAGTCTCAAGTTAACCCAGAATTGCACCTTCAGCCTGATCACAAAAGAGAAGCATTGAGTTGAATTTTTACAGGTCCTTTCCCTGCAATATGCATTCTTATAGATTCATACACTTCCAGATTGATAGAATATGAGAGTTCTATGGGACCTTAAGAGAGGATCTCTGGAGTTCATTTGGATTAAGTGAGAAAGAGTGCCAATGCTTTTTTTTTTTTTTTTAAATTTTCCTTTAAACTATGAGAGAATTTACTAGGCTACACAAAAAAATTAGGAAGACTCAGCAAAACATAAAACAGTTTGGGGTGGAACTCCTTTTAAAACTTATAACAATATTAATTTGACACACATGTTAACAAAATGCTTAATTTTTCATAATTGTTATTAGGTAACAATTGAAGTAGGTATAAATGGCAAAGCATTTCAGTTAATGATGGGACTTAAAATTATCCTTATAGATAAATCAAGCGTTTCTGAGGCCAACGATGGGGTGGTGGGGGGGGAGGGGAGGAAGGTAGGTGGCCTTTTTTCTACTACTCTGAATTACAGAGACACTAGAACTTAGATTTGGAAGAGAACTCAAATGTCATCTGGTACAACTCAAATATTAACAGGAATCTCCAGTACTACATCTTGGGTAACTAGTAAAGCATCACTTCTAAGGATGGAGAACTCACTCCCCATTGAGGCAGTCCATTCTAGAGAATGAATTCTTACAATCAGGAAGAGCTGGCTTTGAATTCTGTCTCAGGCACTGACTAGTTATATGACCCTAGGAAAGTCATTTAACCTCTCTCAGGCTTTGTTTCCTATTCTGTAAAATGGGGCGGGGGGAAGGCAATAAAGATCAAGTTAAATAGCATATGTAAGATATTTTGTAAACCTTAAAATGCTATATGAATACTTAACATTATTAATTATTGTTATTCCGTCTATTTCAACCCTTTGAGTTCCAGGAAAACATGTCTCATCTTTTTCCTTCTACAAAATCCTTCAAATATTTGAAGTTACTTTTCTCTTTTCAGATCTTTAGTCATCTTAAGTTTCTTCTACCTCCCTTTCCTGAGGGAGGAAATCTGTCTCTGTTTGATTTTTCTCGCCTTTCTCTCAACAAGATTGGTCTTGGTCAGGGATGGGGAACTATGAACTCAAGGCCACAAGTGGCCTTCTAGGTCTTTGGTTGTGGCCTTTTGACTGAGTCCAAGTTTTACAAAACAAATCTTTTTATTAAGGGGATTTGTTCTGTGAAGTTTGGATTCAGTCAAAGGACCACACTTGAGGACCTAGAGGGCTGCAGTTGGCCTCAAGGCCACCAGGCCCCTGGTCTTGGGATGCTACTGTACCACCCAAGGCCACGTTAGCTCTAAGACCCCAATGTCTTAACATGTTCAACTCTGCCATCTGGGGACAACGAGAATGCTCAGGTAAGCAGAGGCTTGGCCACTGGATTGTAAATTGCAGAGCCTAGACTTCTAAGGAAGCTAATTAAGGGAACAGCCCTGTAAGTACAGAGTCACCTAAAGGAACTCACAGAACTCTGGTGAGAAGTAGACCCAGAGGAAAAACCATTCCACCTTAAAAGATGGATAAGGGAACGGAAACTAAGCCAGTCTGATGCATGAACAAGAAGACAAGAAAGGGAGAACTCTACTGGAGTGGAAATTATTTGCCAAGATGAGAATTTGTCATTTTCCTTTTATTGAATTTTCTTATGTTGGTTCTCATGTATATTTGGCTGACTGATGCTAGTTAATATTAACTTTACCTGGTTAAAATCTGACACATGGGAAGGACAGTTTTATAGAAAAGGTTTTTTGCCATTCTTCATACGAAGCCAAAGAGGAGTTTGAACTTCCATAAGTGATTCAGTTAAGTATTTGTGAAAAGATGCTCCTGACTCTGAACCTTTGTTTATCTTTGTGTTATGTAAATCTCCTCTTCTTACTTAGTCCATTGTTACTTCTTTAAAATGTAGCCTCCTAGTTTTTGAAGTGTATGATATTGCAGGCTCGGTATTTAAATTTGTAACTTAGACTGTTGACTAATTTGTTCTCAGTTTGTTTAACCCTAGTGACATTGAAGGATTATTTTTGACTAGGCCCGTGTAAACTTTATAAAGATTGTTATGTGTTTTAAAAAAATCATTTCTCTGCCTCTCTGATGTAATTTTTCTCTATGAGAAATCTGGTCTGAATTCCAGTTCGGTTTCAGGGTTATTTTTCTGAAACCTGAATCCATACTTAAACATAATAAAAGCAAGGTTTTAACCTCTATAATTTCTGTTTCTTCATTATTTACTCAGCATCAGTAACCTTTCACAGGAACTCAATGGGAAAATATTCTTCCTATAACATTAGACTAAGCAATAATTTTGATTTGAGTTGGTTTCCTCACTGGATTGTGTGCAATATGCACATCTCATTGCTCTCTCTTGTATTTTGAATTCTATGTTTTTTTAAGAATGGATATTACTCCAAAGAAACGTGCAGAAGTTGTACCTCTTAAAGAACACCCTCCAATGACTGTTAGAGACATTGCAGCAGCTACTGGGGTGGGAGTGGGAGAAGCAAAGATTCTAAAAATATCAAACCCACAATGAAACAGGATTAGTTGTCACAAAGCCCAAAGGAAAGTGAGGTTGAAAATTTTTTTAAAAGTCAAACTATTGCTTCAAAACAGGGTAACTCTATCTTCAGGAAACAAGCAAAGACCTTCAGAGAGACCTGACAACTGGAAAGGTTGTTAATGATTCCTCTACAGTGTGGCATAGCCTTCTTGAGCTTGAAAATATGGGCAGAACAACAGTTTAAAGAGAAAAAAAAAACAGGTACTAATAGTAGCTATTGCCAGAGCCAAGGCAATATAAATACAAGGACTGGGCCGCCAAAATTTGGAAATAGGTAATTTTTACTAATAAAACTCACTTTTTCATTCTTTCTGTGACCCCATTTGGAGTTTTCTTGGCAGAAATACTGGAGCGGTTTGCCATTTCCTTCTCCAGCTCATTTATATGAAGAAACTGAGACAAGCAAGGTTAAATGACTTGCCCAGGGTCATATGGCCAGTAAGTATCTGAGGCTAGATTTGAACTCAAGAAATTGATTCTTCCTGACTTCAGGCCCATCACTCAAATTGGTCTCCCACTTTCCCATGTAACAAGAAGGGAAATGCTATTTACAGAAGTTGCATCAGCATGGATATTTCTTGTCATTTATGAGGGTGAGGTCTCCTTATCCCTTTTTCCCTCCCTCCTCCATGTATATTGGACTGGCTAGTCTTTCTTTAAAAAAGTATTGAGATCATTATTGGGATTTGGTTGGCTCAGAAGACTAAAGCCTCAGACGGTTGATACTACTTCTTCACAATCATAAAGAGCTCCAGGCAAACTCTGATGGTTGGTTGGTGCATCATGATGGAATACTATTGTGCCATAAGACTCATGATGGAAAATGAGATGCACATCCATAGAAAGAACTACGGAGTCTGAATACAGATTGAAGCATACTGTTTGTTCTCTTTGTTCTGTTTTCTTTCTTTTTTCTCATGGTTTCTCCCATTGATTCTAATTCTTCTTTACAACATTATTAATGTGAAAATGTTCAATATGAATGTATTTGTAAAGCCTAAATTAGATTGCTTGCTATTTGGGGGAGGGAGAAGGAGAAAATTTATTTTTTACTTTTTGCTTTCTGGATGGGAAAGGTAGGGCAATCAGGGTTAAGTGACTTGCCCAAGGTCACACAGCTAGTTTTATGTTAAGTGTCTGAGGTCAGATTTGAACTCAGGTCCTCTGGACTCCAGGGCTGATGCTCTATTCACTGTGCCACCTAGCTGCCCAAGAGAGGGAGAAAATTTAAAACTCAAAACCTTATGGAAATGAATGTTGAAAACTAAAAATAAATTAATTAATTTAAAAAGAAAAAGAATTTTTCCTGGAAGATAATTATAGCAAAGAGTCTTGGACTCACTGGAACTGTTATACCAGAGCTTTCCAGCTGGGTGACTTAAGTTTCCTCTAAGAACTCAGTTTGTCTTGAAAGCACCCGGGAGGACTTGAATTTCATGAAGATTGTGGGATGAATTTAAAGCCATGGTTTTCCCCACAAGAAAAAGAACAAATACTAATGGATCAGATAAACTCTTTTTTTGCTGTGACTGGACATTTTTGTACTCTTAATGGTTATCATCATTTGCTTGGTGAGGGGGCAGGGCTACTAGAAAAAAAGGCCCCTCCCAGTTTTAGGAGAACTCTATTTGCCTGTGAATGGGCAAAGAACTGTTTGGTTTCAAATGGCTTTTAGAAATACAATGCAACAAGCAAGCAGTCCTCAGTCTTCTAACAATCATCTGAAGGAATTTTTCAGCTTTTGTTGTTGTTGTTGTTGTTTAATTTGACTGCAATTTTGTACCATGCCCATTGTTGGGATTATTTGGTGCAAACCAGGGGGGGAAGAACTTGAAATAAAAATGATGAATCCAGGAACCCAGAGACTTTTCTGTGATTTGAGGATGTAGACAAATGTGCCAACTGTATCCCAGTTAATTTGCTGAGGATAAGCAAGGATACTGGATCAATTAAAAATGGTCCCCATATCACTCCCAATCTATGAACTGTGAATTGTAATTCCTCCTTTTCTCCTCTTCCTCCTCTCCTGTCCCTTTCCCTTTTTCCTCCTTTAAAAAAATATCTTAATTTATTATTCATTTTTATCATTTTTTTCTTTTTAAATTTTGAATTCCAAATTCTCTTTCTTTCTCCCAACACCTCCCCCTGCCCATGGAGGAGGCAAGCAATATAAAATCAATTATACATGTGAAATCATGTAAAACATATTTCCATATCAGCCATATTTTTCTGAAAGCAAGAAAAATTTAAAAGTAAGAAAATTAGACTTCAGTCTGCACTCAGAGCTCATCAGTTCTCTTCCTGGAGGTGCATAGCATTTTTTCATTATGTGTCCTTTGGAATTGTTTTGAATAATTGTACTGAGCAGAGTAGCCCAGTCTTTTACATTTGATCACCATTACAACATTGCTGTTATTGTATGATGTGAGGTTCAGAAAATATGTGCAAGATTGCAAGCGGTTGTGTCCAGGCACAGGGAAGTGTTTGAGGCACGGGATTAGTTGAGCCATGTGGAGGTCAGAGCATACTGCACTGTCCCTGGCCAGGGGATACTGCATTGCTCAAGATTCTCTTGCATGGGATTACCTGCTGTTCCTGATTGGCGCCTCCACACCCTGGGGTCTTCATACCCTTGTAATTGCACTCTTCCTCTCACAATTCTGTTCAGCTGGGCTCTGTCACGTGTGGTAGGTGGATCTGGGGGTTATATAAGATCTAAGCCTTGGAAATATCTTTGAAGCCTGCCTTAGGATATGGCTTTAAGGCTTCCCCATAGAGAGACCTTAATAAACCTTTTCTGTTTGGACCTCAGAGCCGTAACTCTTCTGTTCTAAAAGGCAGGCTAGTGTCAATTAGTTGGGTGAGTAACCGATTGCCCCTGCTGGCAAGTTAGGGGACTCTGAAAGAGAACTCTGACAGTATGATCTCCTGGTTCTTTTCATTTCACTTTGTATCAGTTCATATAGGTCTTGTCATATATTCTGAAACCACCTCATTCATCATTTCATATCATCCATCATACAATAATTCTCCATCACAATCATGTGCCACAACTTGTTCAGCCATTCTCCAATTGATGAGTATCCCCCAATATCGATTTTTTTGCCACCACAAAGAGGGCTGCTTTATTTTTGTGTATGTATTGGTTCTTTTCCTGTTTCTTTTATTTCTTTTACTACAGGCCTACTAATGGTATTTCTGTATTGAAGAGTACAGTTTTATAGGCCTTTGGGCATACCTCTGAACTGTTCTTCAGAATGGTTGGACCAGTTTATTACTCCACCAGTAATTCATTAGTGTATCTATATTTTCCTCCAGTATGTATCACTTTTGAAGGAGCTTCAAAGTAGTTTTAAACTCCAGGGTGTAGTTTGTTCCATGAATCAGTGCTTTCTATGGAGTATTGAGCTAGGAAGAAAGGATAGAAAGAATCTCTGGGTGGAGATTTCTGGTCTCTTCTTTGTTTCTTACTCAATGGGGAGTCAGATGAAATAGGAATGAGAGACTGCCTCAGGCCTAGGGTATTTTAGGGTGACCCAATCTGAGAGGAGTTGGTTGTTTCCTTGACTATACTGCTCACGGCTGAGGAGGAGCAAGAACACTCAGGGCACGGGGCTGCCAGACTGTGGGTAGGTTACTCTTGCTTGTAATCCTTTGCCATCTAGAATATTAGATAGTCTAAGCTCTCTGGTCCTTAAACATGGAAGCCAATAAATTTTTTGTGATTCTGACTCTTGATCTACAGCCTTGCTTGTGGTATTTTCTCTTTAACCTGGGAGCTCTGGAATTTGACTATAATATTGCTAGGTGTTTTAATTTTGGGATCTATTTCAGGAGGACATTAGTGGATTTTTTTTTTCCCATTTCTTCTCCCAACCTCTTAAGGTTTCTTTTTTTTTAAATTTTTTTTTTATTTATTCATTTACTTTTAATTTACAAGATTCAGTTCCACAATCACTTGAGTTTCAGATTTTCTCCCCTCCCTTCCCCCCCCCC
>CM053586.1:203432920-203462063 GCA_028646515.1 Pseudochirops corinnae
CAGGAGAACTGAACTGTTATTCCTCATGGCTCAAACTGTACTATATGGAAATATATGGAAATACATGAAATATATAAAAATATGTGAAATATATATGAAATACATGAAAAACCTCAACTGAAAAATTAAGAAATAAGTATTTCTCTATCTAAAGTCCCTTCTATATTTTTACCTTTAGCAAAGTGTGCAAAGGGAATATGGATTAATGATGGTAATCAAGCTCAATACCTCTTGTATAGTTAAGATCATTGTCTTTTCCATTCAGAAAGGATTAAGATCTAAGGGAAGTCCCTCTGATTACTCCAGGAGAACCCATTAAAAGCAATGATCAAGAAGGAATTGAGTAGTTTTGAAATAACTATTGTTCTATTCTTGAAATAGTATGCTAACCAAAACTTTACTTGAATATATGTGACTTTTTCCTTGTTCAAGATTCTTATAAATGTACTTTAAATTTTCTTGAGGTTGAGAAATGACTAGACTATGCCAGTTTGGACACTTCTCTCTCTAAGCTGGAAATAGTTAGACATTAAATTAATTTTAAAATTCTAGCATCCTTGTGTCTCAAATGCAAAATAATCACTTTTTTTTTCTTTGATACATCATAAAGCAAGAAAAACTTATGAGAGAATTAAACTTTCTTTTGCCACCACAGGGGGGAAAAACAACTTCCCATACCTTTTTTGCTTAGCTGCTGTTGGAAAAAGCTTCAGAATCTCTTCATGGAGATGTCTTACTTGTCCAGGTTCTTTCACTTTTATTTCCAGTATATAATCTTTGCCAAACTTGCTTTTCAGATGTTGGATGGAACCAATGCATCTGGAGTAAGGAAAATGGAAGAAGAGGTATCTGTCACACACACACACACAGAAACAGAGAGACAGAGATAGAGACTAAGAGACACACAGAGAGAAACAGAGACAGAGAAAGAGATAGAAAGGCAGAGACAGAAAGACATAGAGAAAAGAGAGAGACAAAAATATAGAGAAAGAGAAAGATAGAGAGAGACAGAGAGAAAGACAGAGACAGGAAGAAATAGACAGAGACAGAAAGAGAGACAGAGACAGAGAGACTGAAAGAGAGAGAAGCTAAAAAAAAATAAAGTATTTCCTACCTAACCTATTCCTATTATTCTTTGTTCTGTGAATAGTGGGGATAAGGCTGCATTGTTATACCAGTGGAAATAGATCTACTCGTCATGAGATGAGCAGAGTGGCAGAAGACTCTTATTTTGTTATATCTTTGCTTTTAAGTTGGGGCTCACATTCACCCACCGTAGCTGTCCTGATACCATGATGGCCACTCGGTCACACACAGCTTCAGCTTCTGCCATGTAATGTGTAGTCAGGATAGCACCACTTTCCTTCTTCTTAAAGATTGCTCGAATAGTCTGCCTATAGTGAAGTCAAGAAAATGTGGGCAATTGGAATAAGCACACTAACGTTTCAACACAACTTGACAAAAGAAATTGGAAGGATCACAAGAAGATACTAGTTTAGACAATTCAGATTTGATAAAGGGGAGAATGTTCCTGGAGAGGAGAAATGGTAGGGCAGCGAGGAGCCAAGAAGGATATAGATGCATGAACTGAAGGAATCAGAATGAACAAAAAATAGTGAATGAGGTAGTTTCTCTGGGAAGAAGGCAGAATTGAAGTAAAAAAGAGAACTGTTGAGTGAACGAAAAATAATGAAAATAAACTTATAAGATGGGTAAGCAGGGGAAAAGAACACAACAAAATTCCTGGAAATTTACTGGGGCCTTGGATGGATTATTTACTGGACCATTTATTCCTGAATGATACCCAGGTCAGGAATGTCAGGGAAACCTTTAGTGCTAGATAAGTTCCTATGGAGCAGACCAATTAGAATGAATTAGGAAATAGAGCTTTTTTCATGCTTAATTTTCATAGGGTCAACCAGAAGATTAAATCCTAAACAGGCTTTATTTGGCCTTGAACTTTCTTAAAATTCTCCTTACCATATTTGTTGCTGCCCCTCTGGATCCATTCCAGTTGATGGTTCATCCAGAAGTATGAGAGCTGGATTTTCCAGGATACTCAGAGCAAAGCACAACTAAAATGCAAAGAAACATAATTAGTTACTATCCTCACCATAACAATGCTTAAAAGAATGCCAAGCACATTACATACCTTTCGAGTTATGCCTGTTGATAAGTCCTTGACTGGAACCTTCATGTACTCCTGAAGTTTGAGAGCATCTTTTAATCTGATAGAAAATACATTGATTAGAGAAATGCCAACTAAACAAGTCTGAGTTTCTACCTCACACTCATAAGATTAGCCAGGAAGACAAAAAATTAAAATTATGAGTGTGGGAAGCATTGCAGGAAAATGGGCCACTAATGCATTATTGGTGGAGTTGTGAGTGATCCAGCCATCCTTGGACAGTAATTTTGAATTATACTCAACAAGTTACTAAAGTGTGCATATGCCTTTTGACTTAGCACTTTTAGATTTGAACCTCACAGAGATTTTAAAAAGAGGAAAAGTGCCCATATGTACAACAATGTTCAAAATGAGAGGATGCCCATGACTTGTGGAATGACTGAACAAATTATGGTACATGAATGTAGTAAAATACTATTATAATAAGTAATATAAGAAATGATGAAAGAGATGGATTCAAAGAAACCTGAGAAGACTTATATGAACAAATGCAGAGTAAAGTAAGCATAATCTGAGAAAAAATTATATGATAATGTCATTGCAAAGACAACTGACTTTGAAAGGCTTGAGAACTCTGATAAATTCAATGACCAATGATAAAGCATGCTACCCACCTCCTGACAGAGAGGTAATGGACTCAAAATGAAGAACAAAACATACATTTTTGGACATGGTCTATGTGGAAATTTGTTTTGTTTTATTATGCATATTTGTAACAAGGCTTAATTGTCTTTTCTATGTAGGAGAAGAGATAAAATTAATGCTCATTAAAAACTAAATTTTAAAAGGAAAAAAATGCTTTGAATCAAGCTCATTAGCCAATGGCGGATGTTGGAAGAACGTCTCCCCAAAAGGGAGTAAAGGCAATGTAGAAGAAAGTCTCAGCTCTGTTTATCATGAAGTGACTCATTTAAGCAACAAGAGAGGAGTTTTGTTGGTGTTTTAATTTGTTTCTTATTGATATTATAAGTATTAATTTCAATTTGTCCTGATCAATTTCAAATTTTATTTCCTATTAGATTTTGTAATAACAATCAATGAACTGAGATACAATAAAACAGTACCAGTCTCAGATGGATCACTTATAATCTAGCAAAATTTAGAAACATAATTTGAAATCTTCATGTCTAGTTTTATGGAGCTTTCCACTATCATATTCTCACCCTTATCCCAAAGCAATATCTACCTAACTGAACCTAAAGATAAAGATATAAAATCATGCTTTCTTGTACTTAATAGTAATTTTCATTAAAAAAAGATAAGTTTTGTCCTACTTAGTTTTGCATACCCAAGGCTAGTCCCTCTCTTGCTTCACCCTTGTTGCAATTCTAGGCCAGGAGTGGGAATCATGTGGCCTCGAGGTCACATATGGTACTCCAGGTCTCTTTGGGACCACACTTGAGGACCTCGAGGCCACAGGTTCTCCACCCTTGCTCTAGTCTGTCTCCTCCTCCTCCTCTGGAGAATTGGTACAGTTTCCCTTTTACTCTACCGCGAAATAGTGACCATGGCATCTTCCTTCTTTAGTCCTTTCACTGCAGCATAGACCTCCAGATGGTCTCTCACTGTAAGGTTTTGCCATACTGGATTCTCCTGAGCACAGTACCCAAGGATATTGATCATTTCATCTCTTTGTTGACGAGTTGTTTTGCTTCCTTTCAGAACCACCTGCATAAAACATCCACATTCAAACTCAGCATGCAGTTCTAAAGCACATATATTTCAACAATATGTCATTATCAGCTTGGGGACAGGTTATATGCCTGCTGTTCCAGGATCACTGTAGGTCAGTTCAGAGACACTCATCACTAGTTCAATAACAGAGGTTGAATTTTCTGCTATAATAATTCTCTCATATGTTCTATTAAGTTGTAGTGACCCTTGAGATCTGTATCAGTGGAGAGAATACCTATCCCAGAGACACCACAGATCATTAAAGTACTGAAGTATTTCATAACGTATTTTAAAAATGACCAATATGCTAACTACAAAAAGGAATTTTGAAACAACATAGCTGATAACTGAATAAACACACGAATACTGGTTTCTGCAAAGATAGAGAATAAACTTATAGAGAATTTGTTCTCTCTCAGAGGTCCCCCATGTCAAAGTGAAGCATCCTCAGGCTTGTCTTCAGTTCTTTCATCTGAACTTGATGGCCCGGTCTCCAAGTGACTAGATTAATGCCTCTTAGCATCTCAATATTCAACTATTTGCAACATCCCTCTGTGTGATTCATCCTTCACATTGTCAGAATAACTTTTCTTCATTAAGTAAAGATTTTGTCATGAAACTCTTCAAAAATCTTTAATAGCCTCCTGATTAAAATCCATTCCCCTCTAACTACTTACTCATCAAGGCCTTCCCAAGATTTGGTATCACTTCCTCCCTCCTTCTGACTTTCTCCAATCCTTACATTACTCCTGGTCCTGTATTCTATTCAAAAGGAAAAATTGGTTTATACTCTTCCTTTACTAGCTTTCATGCTTCATTATCCTTGCTCATTCCATCCCTTAAGCTTGGAATGCTTTTCTTTCCCTTCCTTATCCGTTGACTTCCTAACAAACTTTCTAAGTCTAATACCTTTTCCATGTAGTCTCCATTTTTATGATCCTAGCTTTTCAGAACTCCCATGGTGCATTTGGGGTGAGGGGTGGATAACTAATTCTTTTATCAGTATAATATTGTGGATTATAATTGTCTGTATGTGTATCTTATCTCCTTTGTAGGCTCTAAATTCTGTTAAAGTAGGGATCAAACCTTATTTAAACTTCACTTGTCCCAGTGCTCTGCAAATAGTAGATGTTTGATATATATGTACTTATTATTGTTGATATGCCTGGCCACTGACCTCTAAATGCCCTGAATCTCCATGTCTGGGCAACCCTGTTGCCTTTCAATATCATATACCAAAACATTTCATTTTGGAGTCTATTGCAATAGCTTCCCAATTGGTCTTCCTGTCTCTTCCCTTTCTAGTCCAACTTACACACTGCTTTTAATTTGATATTCCTGAAGCAAGGGTATGACCATGTCATTCTATTGCTCGAGATACTTCAATAGTTCCCTATTTTCTCTAAGATAGAAATACAACCTCCTCTTTTTGGCATTTAAAGCACTTCACATTCTGATTCTGACCTTTTTTCAGGCTGATTTCATGTTGCCCTCATTAGGAATCCTGTATTCCAGCCAAATAGGCTTGCTAGTGGTTCCTTGTATAAATCTCTTGGAATTCCTAGATCCTTCCAAAACTTAGCTCATGTCGCTTCTTATATGAGGTCTTCCCTTCCTTATTCCCTTAATTGTTAATGCTTTTCTCTTAACCACCCCCTCCCCCCATCAACCATGGTCTTTATTTTTTAAAAATATGTATATATGAGATATATTTTGCATTTACTTCTCAGTATATGTGTAGTTTTGTCTCTGTGGAATATAAGCTCCTTGAGGGCAGGGACTGTTCTATTTTTATCTTTCTATCCCCACCATATGTGGCTTGCACATAAGTAGATGAGTGATAAATTCTTGTTGGGTTAAATTCAGAGACTGACGCAAATCTCATGTTGTTGTTTAATTGGTTCAAGTGTGTCTGACTCTTTGTGACCTCATTTGGGGTTTTTTTGGCAAAGATAATGGAGTGGTTTTCTATTTCCTTCTCTAGCTCATTTTACAGATGAAGAAACTGAGGCAATCAGGGTTAAATGACTTGCCCAGGGTCACACAGCTAGCTATTAAGTGTTTGAAACTGGATTTTAATTCAGGAAGATGATTCTTTCTGACTCTAGACCTGACATTATATACACTGCCCTACTCAACTGCCCCCACGTATCTCAGCAATGTATTTTTAGTTATAACTTGAGTCAAAAGTAAATGTAAAAAAGTAGATCTGGGAGAGGAGAAAAGAAGACAGAACAAATTTATAAGGATTGATATAAACAAAGACAGAAAAAGAAATATACAGAGAAATGCTTCTCACATTACTTCTCTCTTGTACTCTTTCTTCTGTCCTAACTTGTGTCAAACATCCTGGTACTTGGCTTCTGACACAAGTTGTTCCATTTCATTGTTTGAGTCATCGACTCCTACTGCTGAAACTCCATGACTCTGTCGGACTTGACTACTTTTTGGATGACCACTTTTTGGATCTCCTGATCTCTCTACCCCCAGAATCCCCAGTAATCACTCATCCTCTCTCTACTTGAATTGGTGTCTTGAATCTTAGACTAGTTAGACCTTAGCTAGTGGTAAAAGGTCTCATATCCTTTTCCTTCATACTGTCTCTGTTCTGGTGTGAACTAGTCCCATCTGAGCCTTGGTTCTGACAACTAGATTCACTTAGCTAGAGGGCCACCAATGCACTGCATGTGTTGACTTAATAAAAGTTTTTTTAAAGGACAAAGACTATCTCACTTTTATATTTATCATGCTGGGCATAGTCCCTTGCATAAAGCAAGAGCTTTCATGTAATTTAATAATTTAATCAATGTTTTTTTTTTCATTCATTCATTCTAATTTCCAGAAAGGTTATGACTTGTCCAAGGTCACACATGTAAGGCTTGGGTTACTCAAGTTCTCTGACTCCAAATTCGTTGTTCTTTCCATTGCATCATGCTTTTTTTTTTTACTATTACTAATAGTGCTAATTATGTGCCAGTTGTTATTATTGTTGTTTCTCAGTTGAGTCTGAATCTCCATGATGCCATTTGAAATTTTCTTGGCAAAGAAACTGGAGAGGTTTGCTGTTTCCTTCTCCAACTCATTTTACAGTTAAGGAAACTGAGGCAAACAGGGTTAAGTGACTTGACTAGGGTCACAGAGATGGTAAGTAAATGAGTTTTGCTGAGTCCAGGCCCTGTGTTAAATGCATTACAATTATTGTCTCATTTTATCTGCATAACAAGCCTGGGAGACAGCTGCTATTGTTATCTCCATTTTACAGGTGAGGCAACTGAGGCAAATGGAGTTACTTGACCAGTGCCACACAGCTAATAAGGCTAGATTTAAACTCAGTTCTTTCTGACTCCAGATCCAGAGCTCTATCAGTGGATAGCTAGCTGCCTACCTGCCCTGAAGTCATACTCCCATTTCCCTGCAACTATTTTTATACTTTTTTTTGTTTTATACCATTTTGTATTATCAGTCCCTATGACAGTGTTATACACACATCAGGCACTTAAATGTGTTTTCTGCAAGCAATTCACATTTTATTTCACTCACTCTGTCTTCATGGCTACTAATGGAGATATATGCCCATCTTTCTCTTCTTCTACTAAAAAAGTTTGCGAACAAGTGTCCCAACCACTTATTATAAATTGAGCTTTGAACTAATAAAGTACCTAAAGATTACTATTACTACTTACTCTATTTCTCGTGTCTTCAACCAAAATATTTCCCTTCTTTTTCTCTTACCTTCCCTGCAGTTGGTCTTGTCTCTCCAATTATCATTCTAATACATGTACTTTTGCCAGCTCCATTGTGTCCTAGCAGTCCCAGTATCTCACCTGGAAGGAAAAAAGTGAATCATAGTCAGTGAAGATACTTCCTGACTTCTTGTACCCTATATTCTTATGTTAGGGTTGGACCTTTACTCTTGTGAATAAAATCCCAAGATAATTTGTTTTGCAGCTTGGTGTTAGAAGGCCAGAAGCAGGTATGTACTGAGTATGGAGAGTGTCCATATGAATACCAGGGCATTAAGTAAGCCATGAGGATTCTAGCTCAGAAAATCTTTGACTACTGAACCAACAAAGTAGTAGGATGGCAAGATGGTTTGCCACAGTCCCAGATTAATCATGGTTATATATTGACTTGTGGGTTATAGCAATCAAGTGTCCAGAAGCTTAGGTGGAAATCCGGCCTCTGAAACTGATAAGTGAAATTCCTCCTGATCTAATAGTCATCTGTCCAAAAGCCTTTTTGAAAAAGTAACACAAGCCTAGTCAATTCTCCTTGGATAGGGTACCTGTGTCATAAGAATTTCCATGCTGCTTGAAGTCCTATATTAGGTACCTCTAGAAAAAGTTTACGGGCTTGTGGCTAAGTTGGAGAGTGACCCAAAAGATGGTAGATTAGTAATTTTCCCCAGAGCCCTTTAACTCTCTGAATCCACCCTCCAAAAAAAAAAAAGATAGAGAGAACTATGCATAAGATCTAGAACTATTACAGCTGAATCTACAGAACAAAGAAGAGAAAACCCAGGTAAAATCTTTGTGAATTAAGACCTTTTTTAACGCAGAAAGAGATATTTCTTGTAGCCAGTTTCTTCTTTCTCTTTGAAAAACAATTTTTCTTCTTGCCTTCATATTCTTTTCGTAGACAGCTGACAATAATAACAGGTTTCTGGAAAAGAAGCTAGAACTTGATTTTCTTTATAGTGTCTTAGTTGGATGCTGTGTTCTCTCAGGCTCTCAACTCTTGTCCCAAGCAATTGAAAAAATGAGGTCACATTAAGGGCAATGCTTAACTGACATAAGTGAGGGTACTGTTCCAGCTTGTGTTCATAGATGGAAAATTCATTTTTCCATTCACGAATGTACAATGGAATTAAAGAATGTTTTCTATGAGTTTGCTTTTCTCTACACAGAATGAAGAATTTGCTTAAAGAAGGCCTTGTTGTAGCTAATTTTAAAAAGAGGCCAAATCCACAGACCTAACACCTGTTCAACATTCCTTACAATATGGCTTATCCAAGACCTTTGACTCACCAAGGCTTTGGGGATTTTAAAAATTATTTCTGTGCTTACGGCAAATTTTCCTCAAGTAGAAAAATAAAACACTGTATTCTTATTTAGCTTCAGGGTTGAAGAATAAATGAAAGATTATTTACTTGAGATTTGACTCAATTTTCTAAGCATTTTAGTAAACATCTACACATAAAGTTTCACCTCGTCCAAATTGGAATCAGTTAGTGCCCTTGTGGTTCTGTTTCGTTCTGCCTGAACGTCTTCATCTTCATCTTCTGGTTCTTCAGGGTTGGGGCCACCATCGCTATTTGTTTGGAAAATTCTACAAAGGACAAAAATAATGCCATGAATATTAATTTTCAAATATAATTGACACCCAGAATTGATACTCTCTACTAATTTTTTACTTTTGTTAGCAAAGAGGTTGGACTATCTTCCCTTCTGTCTGCCTTAGGCCTTCAATTGTAAAATGAGAATAATAATAGCATCTTCCAAGGTTGTTGTGAAGACATGATGAAATAGATTTGTAAAGTGCTCAGCAAAGTGTAGTAAATACTTAAGAAATGCTCCCTCCCTTTCCTTTACTATATATTCTTTCCTTTTGGAGTCAGCTTTGACTATTCCTTCTCATATCCCCTAGATACAGTCTATCACCAAATGTTATCATTTCTTTCTCTCAAATATTTCTCAGATTTTTCTGTTATTTCAATTTCACTGCCATTATGACATCATGCATAGTCATGCAACAGACTTCTAGTTGGTCTTCTTTACATCCATTCATTTATTCTTCATTCCATTCTACCACCCTGCAAACCACTGTCACTCTAATCTTACTAAAATTTAACTTGCTTAAGAACTAAGGATCACATTTCATGATCTACTACATTTATATTTAAACTAAACTCATACATTTCATGGTTCCACAAAAGGCTACATAATTGGGCTCTATTCTCTGCATCCAACCTCATTTTCCACTATTCCACTAACACAGGCCTCTATTACAATCAGATTAGTCATGTTATTATTATCTGCGTATCATTTCTATCTGTCTGCCTTTGCTAGTGTTGTGTCCTTCTATGAACTGACTTGCCTCCTTTCTGCATATTGAAATCTTACACATTCTTCAAAGCCTAGGTAAAATCCTTGTCTCATTCATTCATGGATGACATGAATAAACCATCCATGGAAGGGCATTCAGGAGGATATTTCAGGAGTACAGGTGAGAAATAGGTAGAATCTGAATTAGGGTAGACATTGCATGACAAGTAGTGTGTCATGTCATCACTAGGCATTGTGCAAAGTCTTATGGACAAAAAGACAGAAAAGGAATGGTTACTCCCCTCAAGGAGGTGACTTTTTCTTGGAGGGACAAAGAATGGACACATGTAAATAAATAAACACAAAGTAGACTGAGCTCCTTGAAAGGAGGGACTGTCCCTTTTCCTTCTATCTGCAATGCTTGGCACAGTACTTGGTACACTAGTGTATGCTTACTAAATGCTTATTGACTGACTCTTTTAAAGGAAATTAGGGATTCTATTACATGGAGGTGAGGAGGGAGTGCATTCCAGATATAAGGGCCTCTATATTCAAAAGCCCAGAGGCCAGAAATAGGATAACTTAAATGAGAAACAGAGAATTAGCTGGTTTGATTAGATTGGAGATTTTAGGAAAGAGAGTAAGATGAAATAAGAAGGAAAAGGCATGTGGGAGCCAGATTGTGGATGGTTTAAATGCCAAGATGAAGGTTTTGTATCAGCTTAGAGGAAATAGGGAGTGATTAAATGTTTTTGAATAGGAGAGTCATGCAGACAGATCTGTGTTTGTAGAAATATTTGTTTGGCAGTTGTCATAGAGGATGAATTGCAGAGTGGAATGACTGGAAGTGGGAAGACCGTTCAGGAGGCTTTTTCAGTAGTATAGGTGAGAAGTAGGGAGAATCTGAATTAGGACAGATATTGTATGAATAGGAAAAAATGGAGGAAGTAGAAGAGATGTTGTGGAAGTACAATTAACAAGACTGCAATTGATTAGAAATGTATGCGAAGGAGAGGGAAAAGTTAACGATGATGCCAGGGTTGTGAATGAGAATGAAAAAGAAGATGGCATTGACATCAAACGGGGCACTTAAATGTTTTCTAATTACTTCAAATGTGTGAGATTTGTTTTCCTAACCACAATGCAGCCTCCTTGCAAACAGAGATACTACTTTATAATTTTTGTATCACTTTGTCCCCAAGTATATTTCTTACAAATTTTCTCTTGTCCAATAGTCCTTTTTGAAAAAAATAACACAAGTCTAGTCAGTTTCCCTTGAATAAGGAATAAGAAAACCTCAATGACCAATTTATGATTATTGTTATTGTTCAGTTGGTTTAGCTTTGTTTAATAGCTGTGATGCTATTTGGGGTTTTCTTGGCAAAGATACCACAGAGGTTTACCATTTCCTTCTCCAGCTCACTTTACAGATCAGGAAACTGAAGCAAACATAGTTGAGTGATTTTCTCAGGGTAGATTTTACTCAGTTAGTGATTGTCTGAGGATGGATTTGAATTCAGGTCTTCCTGACTCCAGGCTCAGCTTTTTATCTACTGTGCCACCTAGATGTATCCTTAAACACTTCTTAAGGAGTCACCTACTACACTCCTTCTGGTAAGATGGTGGACCACTAGACTATCTGCCTTGCTGCTATGCACTCTGTGCATTGTCATCTGACCTGTCATTGCACTCTAAGAATTGCTGGACTTTATTATCTGATCTTCCATTACACCCTGAGGCGCAATAGACCTTCTTATGCCCCCTGGAGATGAACTCACCAGTATGTGTTGTATCCCTTAATTAGAATGTAACGTCCTTGAAAGGAGGGACTATTTCTCTTTTGTAATTTTATTCCTAGGGCTGAGCAATTTCCACTGGTAATCAAATCTATCCATTGAATTTATAAATTAAATAGTGAATTCTATTTTTCCCCTTGCTAACCTGAACAAAGGGTCCTTTCTCATGGATTGCTTTCCATATTTCATTTCCAGACATCGTAGAACAAAAAGGAAAATGATACAATGAAGGTAAGGCTAAGGAGAAAGAAAAACAAACACAGTAACAATATAGTAGAAATCATTTCCATATTTACCTTAACATGATTATTGTTGTTCCTTTTCCAAGACAGAGCAGGAAAAAGATAACCTTCTACTATATTTGGGTGCTAATATGTGCAATACAAAGCCCAGCCCAGATGTTCTGTTTAAAAGAGTGGTGAGAACAGGAGGATAAAGCATCACCTCATTTTCCTCAACAGCTGCATAATTCACATAGCTGCACAGTTCTTATAGCTTTGGATTCAGATTTGGAGATACTTTACAAAAAATTGTTCCAGATTTTATAATCATCATATTGGATTAATGTCACAAAAGGGCAGTCTCCATTCAGTGGCACAAGAAGAAAAAGACAAACATCAAAGCAGATAAAACATTTCTGAAGATTTTCTTCTAAAATAATTCTAATTTCATCATTCAACACTTATAACTATCTCTCAAGAGTGACATATATGTAAATACCCACATTCCCAAACATATATCCACATGCAGCAAGTCTAAAATCATGCCTTTGTAAAACCTAATAGATCAGGTAAGTTAAAATGAGACCAAATGTAGCCACCCTCAATACACACATATCCAAATGGAAAAGTCTTCTTACTATGAGAACTGTGAAGAGTATATTTCTGTTGATTGCATATGTTACATCATCCATATTAGACATTTTGAAATACATATAGTTGACCTGCCAAAGGAAAACCATGGTTAAATCAGTTCGTCTGCATCATGAATTTTATCTAAATAAATCCATAATGCAAGACAATGAACATCTTGGTTCAATTTCCTCCTTGTATGTCAATGACCATAGAGAAAAAAAACTATTATCTACTTTGCTCCTATTTTCATAGCATATGGAACTCACCCTGTTTTTCATTGCAGTTTTGACTGTCAGACATTTACAAAATTCCAAAGTAACCTAGGTTTGTTGTTAGCATGCCCAAATGTTCCTCTCTGTTCCCATTTCCTTCCTTGGTGCCACCCTCCTTTTCCCAGAAAGGCAGAGATCCAGCCTTCTCCTTCCTCTCCATATGTAACCAGAAGAAAGAACTTAACTTCTTTCCACTAGGGTTATGAATGTCAAATAAATACATGAATAATTGTGAATAAATCAAGGGCTAATTGAGATACTTCTCTTCCAAAGACACCTGCATCTTAAGAAAAGTCATAAATCTTAATATAAATAAAATATAAATATGTATAGATAAATAGATTTATATAATATAAATAAATAGATTTCATTTTGTAGAATTCATGGAGAAAATAAACTAGTAGGAGGGGGATATATTTCTGGGTAGGAGATACTTCATGATGTCATCAAAATTGCACCAGGTGCTTAGCTAACTACTTACTCTGCCCAGGAACATACCTTCCCTATCCATGACCCTAGAGGGCAGAGATTCTTAAAGAATTTTCACCTTTTTTCATGTCATGGACCCCTTTGGCAGTCTGGGGAACCCATGAACTCCTTCTTCTCAGAAAACTATTTAAATGTATAAAATAAAATATTTAAGATTTTAAAATAAAACAATATTATTCACACATAGTCATTGAAATATATTTTTAAAATATATTTTAAAATATATTTATTGGTACAGTTCTATACACCTACTCAACCATTGCACCATTGTAGTGTAATTCTTTCCTCCAACCAGAAAAAAAAGCAATGGAATCCTTCCTTCTATTGATTTATAAACTTAAACTTTATAAATTTATGAACTTGAAAGAGAGCAAAAGAATTGGACTCTGAGCTAGTCAGCAAATTAAAGAAAACCATCTAGTAATCTCTTACCATGTACCAGGCACGGTGCTAAGCACTAGACTCTCCTACTTTCACCTGACTGTATTATCTGGTCAGAGCTGGGCAGCACCAATCTGAGATTATATTTTGCAGGGGTTTTCACAGAAGCACAAAGCTTTTAATCAAATGGCCCTACATACGGTGATGTTGACAAATCCATTGCTTACCTCCAAAATAAGTATCGTGCATCCAAACAAGGTGAAGAAAGGCATGAACGCAATACAATAAAGCAGTTTGTGTAGTGCAAAGTCACTTGCTTGAACAAAAACAAATGTGAACAAGGAAATCTGTAGGAAAATTTCACAGAGATATGAACAGAAAGTTTGAGTCACTTCCAATATTTTAGGTATTTTCATGTTTTCAGTATTTCTTCTTTATATGGTCCCATTTTTGGTTCACACACCATTTTGTAGGGAGTATTGCCTCAGTTTGGAAGATATTTAATACCTTGCAACATTTAGCTCCCACTTGTCCAAATTTATTTCACTTTCTCCCTATTTACACACTATTTTACAGTCAAACTAGGCTACTTTTTATAACCCAAACTCAGCATCATATATTAAGCTTCCTAGTCTTTACGTAGGCTCCCCCTTCTCTTTATGTTCTCTATATTCCTACAATATTGGGAGTTTAAGTGACTTGCCCTTAGTCACACAGCTGCATGTCAGTGGCAGGACTTGAGTCCAAATATTCCTGGCTCTAGGAGAGCTCTATGAATTATTCTGTGCTGTCTCTCAAAGTATTTATAGCAGCACTTTTTTTTTGGTGCCAAAGATCTGGAAATAAAATAGATATTTATCAATTGTAAAATGATTAAACAAATTTTGGTCTATGAATGTAATACTCTATTATATTACTATGCTGTAAGAAACAATGACCACAATAAGTACCAAGAAGCACAGAAAGAAAAAAAATTAGGGTGACTAGGTGGCGCAGTGAATAGAGCACTGGCCCTGTAGTCAGGAGGACCTGACCTCAGACACTTAACATTTACTAGCCGTGTGACCTTGGGCAAGTCACTTAACCCCAATTGCCCTCCAAAAAAAAGCAAAAAAAAAAAAGGATGACTTTGAGTGACTAAGTCATTTTGATGATTATAAATATGCAAATTAAAAATAAAGGACATATGAAGAAAAAATGCTGTCTGCAGTCAGAGAAAGTACAGGTAAATAGAAATATATATAGAATAATTTTACACAACCACTGCGTGTGTGTGTGTACGTGTGTGTGTTATGGTAGCCATCTCTAGGGAAGAGAAAGTGAGGGAAGAATAGAAAGAATAAAAGAAATTTAGATGATAACTATAGCCCATTTGGGGGAAATAGGAAGTTGCACATGGTAAATTTGTAGTTTTATGTGCAATCAACTATTTTATTGCACTGTGTTAAGGAAATGCTTGTTTTGTTCTACAAATTAAAAAAATAATAATAATAAAGAAACATGGGACCAGAAATGTCATGTATACGATGACTACAACAATATAAATGGAATCAACAAAATAAGAGAAACAGGATGCTTTGAAATTAAAATGGCCAAACTTGGTCCCAAAGATGTGACATGAAGACATCTCCCTCTGCTTCTTTTCAGAGGTATGAGATAATGAGTGTGAATGAGTGCATATAATGTCAGTCTTGCTTTGACATACTAGTTAGTTTTATGAATAGTTTTATTTCCTCTTTTAAAATTTTTTATTATAAGAAATTAATCTCTCGAAGAGGAAGACTACAGTGGGAAATTTAAGTGACATAAAAACAAAAGATATTAATAGAATTTATTTTTCAAAATAGAAAGAATTGATAATGTTAGGGAGAGTGGTTACATTTAAGTGATAAGATCAGAATCCAAATGATCAGTTTTTATGTGAGAGAGATGAGAAGTGGAAACAAAGAGGGTAGGTAGGATTTTAGGGAGTTTAACTGTGAAATGGAGAGAGATTTAGGAAGAGGATTTGAATGGAGGTTTAAGGTTGTGATTTTTTTTAAGGATAGGCAAAAGTAGGCATCTATTTCTAGATACCAGGGAAGGAATCAATAGATTAACTTGGTTTGAAAGTCTAATCTAGATTTAAAATAATTTAATTAATAATTTAATAATTTTGGTTAATAAAATTGAACACTATTGATACCTTTGATAACATTTGACAATATTTTTAGAACGCTATACATATATACTTACAATAAAGAAGCAAGTAGACCAGATGCCACTATTTTTTCTTCCTTTCTTAGAAAAGAATGAAATCACATATGTGAAGAAAACACTTGAGCCTGCATAACCAATAATGCAGATGATCTGGAAGCAAGAGAAATTGCCATTGAGTTCAGATACTTTCCAAGAAACCACCAAATCTTCAAGATTCACAAATTCTGTGCATAAGAATTTTTGGATGTTCTTTGAATTAAACTATTACCGAATAATATAAACATATTATTTCTTATCAGTTCTGCTAAAGTCAGCAATCATTCATTAAGCATACTATCTCCTAGTCCCCTAATACAAACAGGATACAAACAGAAAGAGAAAGTCTGTGTCCTTAAGGAGCTTATATTCTAATAGAAGATCCCCCCCCCCCCCAGCTGAAAAGCAGGAAGAGGGAGCAAGGCGATGGAAGAAGAAAATGTTCCTGGGATGTTGCAGAAGAACGTACAGAGTCAAGACTGGAATCTGGAGAAGAATGAAAACATGCCTCACCTGGGCACTTTCCTAAAAATGGAGGTGAAATTCTATATTTTCTGATTCAATTCTCCTACGATTTTTTTTTTAACTCACCTGAATAAATAGGATTCCAGTGTCCACCGTGTAAAAGCCTGAGCTTAGAAAGTATAAAATTACATATATTACAAGAAGAATCAGGAAGTTCAAGGGAATATCTACCAGTGCCTGCCCACACCAGTATGCTGAAGGATAAAGGCCTGAAATTCTTAGTTGGGTTTGAGCTTTTATCTAATTAAAAAAAAATAAAAATAAAAGAGGGATAAGATAAAGTCAAAATTTAAGATTTTTTAAAATGAAAACAACAAAGAAAGCTAAGAACTCATACATTTTACAAATACTGCAATGAATAAGTTAAATTATTGAGTTTAAATCAAGGAAAGTAAAATATGTCTTGATAGGTACTATTACTAGCATTTAATAGGATGGGACTCATATTCGGAATATGTCTTTGGAAGGGTATTCTCTACTCAAAAGGGACAGAATAAGCAAAAGGGATGGAGAAGCATTATATATTAACAATGATCCTGGGGGAGAAGTGAAAAATGACTATTGTGGCATAGTGGATTGAGCATCTCACTTGGAATTGGTAAGTGGTTTTTGTTCAGTCACATCTTGCTCTTCATGACCTTATGTTGGGGTTTTTGTGGCAAAGACACTGGAGTAGTTTACAAGTTCCTTCTCTAACCCACTTTGCAGATGAGGAAACTGAGGCAAACAGGGTTAAGTGACTTGTGCAAAGTCATACAACTAGTAAGTGTCTGAAGTCAGATTTAAACTTTTTAAGATGAGGCTTCTTGACTCCAGATCTGGCACTCTATCCACTGGGCCACCTAACAGCCTTGGATTAGTAAAATTTAAGTTCAAAACCCAATCCAAACCATATGTGTGACCCTGAGCAAGTCACTTAACCTCTATATGTCTCAGTTTCTTTTACAAAATGGGGGGATTAGATTCACTGGCCTATCAAGTCCTTTTCAGTTCTAAATCTATGATGCTATATGTTCCTAACAATTTCCAAAAAGGAGCAATTGGTTGTTGAAGTTAAATTTATGAAAATCTTGAGGAAACTACACGCTCTACTTTTGAACTAATTATAGATAAAGGGAAAGCTAAGGTAGTCTGATGTAAATCTTAGATTTTTAGAAAGCCATACTTCAAATGGCTCAAAAAGCACAGGGAGGATCTTGATCCCTAAAATTCTGTAAGCAAAGTTGTCTTTTAAGGGGATTAAAAGTTTTTAAGAATGAAATGTTGATGATACAAATGTAAGCTATTCCTATGAGGAAGAGTTGTTTAAAGAGATTGATGTGGATTGATAGTCAATTCATTGCCCAGCTAAGCTTTTTTATGTTTATTTATTTTTTTAGTTTTCAACATTCATTTTCACAAGATGTCGAGTTGCAAATTTTTTCCCCATCTCTCCCCTACCTCCCACCCCAAGATAGTGAGCCCCATTGCCTATCTTATTTCCCACCAACTAAGCTTTTTAAAAATCTTGCAGCACGGAGCCAAGTAACAAAGAATGAACTAAAAAGAACAGCATGATAATGTAAATAGTGTTAGGATTTAAAGCTGAAAAGGACCTCAAAATTAATATATTCTTCCTTTTTTTTTTTTTAAACTGAGACTTAAAAAGGTTAAATGACTTGACCCTAACTCATATAAATGGAGAATAACAGAACCAGGATTCAAAACCAGGTCCTTTTGACTTCAAATGTAGTAGCTATCATTCCCTGCTTGTATGACTTGGACTATCCCAGGTTCTCAAACTAAAACTGAAATACTATTGTCAGTGAAAGCTAAGGAGAGTGTGAATAGATAGCTCTCATACTCTGTATATATGAGAGGGTAGGCATATGGGCCAGCTGTTAAATGTTGGTTTCTTTTATTGACCCTAAGCTTCCCATGAGAGCAAAGGTTCACCTTTTCAATCCTAATATTCTCATAGTGTTGCTATATAGCAACAAGACATCAAACATAACTACCTTTGAGGAACTAAAAATAATTATGACACAAAAAGTAATGGGGTGGTCGATGTTGGGTCTGAGTTGGTTGCAACATACAAGGAAAAACTCTGAAGAATGGGAGTAAAAACATATGGTAGAGAATTTGAGGTGATCACATGGCAAGAATGAAGAATGACAGGAAGACAACCAGAGTATTCCACTAGTACACAAGCAATGTCAGCAGAAAGTAAGGAAGACCCCTGGCAAGTTGGATGGACTCCTTATGGTAAACTTTGGGGAAGATTTGGACCCGAGTCACATCAAATGGGCTGACATAAGTAAGCTGTAATACATGTACCACTGGAGGGAATTCTTGAACTGATAGGTGGTGCAATGGATAGAACGCTGTCCCTGGAATGAGGAAGACCCTTGGGCAAGACCCTGGGCAAGTCATAATCCTTTTTGCCTCAGTTTCCTCATCTGTCAAGTGAATTAGAGAAGGAAATGCAAACAAATCCAGTATCTTTGCCAAGAAAACTCCAAATGGGGTCACAAAGAATCAATTACAACTGAAAATACAACACATGCTTCCCAAACTGATAAAATCATAAAACCATTTGAATGTTTAAAAAAACCCATACAATTACAAATGTAATTGAAATATACTATTATTCTTATCAAAGCTGAAATAATTAAATTCTCTAAACTGACAAAATTCAACCAAATTTATTCCATATAAGCACAAAAAATGTAGTTTAAGAAAAGATATTCCCTTCGAGTGTGTTTCACACTTTTCGTATCTTTGTCAGTGTGTTTTGTGTACGGATATCTACAAACTCAACTACGTTTCTGTTCTTTGAGCCTTAAAAAAGAGGAGGATTCATCCATCTTTGTGTTTATGACTCCAATGAAGCTTCCATAAATTTCTTCATATCTGCTTTAATTCTTCAACAAAATTTTGGGCCTTGAAATTAGTGTAATAGAAAGAGCAGTGGAGCTAGAGTCCAGACACATGGGTTTGAATGGCAGGTTTGGCACTAGCTAGTTACATGACCTGGGGCAAACCATCTAACCAACTGAGGTTTTAACCTCTTAATATATAAAGTGCAAAAATTAATACCTGTACTTCCTACCTTCTTAGTTGCTCCATTGTTATACTGAATAGTGCTAGAGTCTTTCTAATGACAAGAGATGGCTAAGCTCAATATTTTTTCCTAATTCATGCTGATTTTTTCATTACCCTCTCTTTATCTTTATCAGTTTCTGACACTGTCCTGTCAATAATAATGCATTTGCTTGAAGGAGTATTTGATTTATTCTTGGGATTGTGCTTAAGGGAGGAATTTTTTTCCATTACCCTACTAAGTTTTTCTATTTCTTTGTCTTCTCTTTAGTTAATTAATCCACTTAGAACTCCTCTGTTTATTATATGTGTTACTTTGGTACCGCTCTGGCTGTCATCTCCCTCCAGACTGATATCCATCGTGATTAATTACTTCACATCTCTCTTCTGCATCAAAATAATATGATGCACAATGAACTCTCTCACTTATTTCAAGCAATATTAAATACCTACTAGGGGCAAAATATACATAGGAACCAAATGAAATGACATTCATAGAAACATTCAAACATTGTTCAAGAGGAAAACACATACACACACATATATTTATATATATATATATATATATACATACACACATATATATGTATATATATTCCTCCTTCAATTACTAAAGTAAATTCATTTCAGTGACTTTTTCTTACTTTGTAATCAATGATGCTGTTCATTGCAAAATAAGGAGAAAGACTGGTTGTTGCCAACAGCAAGAACAAATCTCTCTCTATGTTAACCATTGAGCTGGGCTCAACTTCCTGAAAGAAAAAAGAGTAAATGCTGACAACCAAAACAGTATGAACAGTCAAACAGAAAATTACAATCAGTGATAATGCAAATTTTTTGCAGTTAGTGAAGTGCTCAAGCTAAAAGTGTCACTCCTAAGTCATATGGAGCACAAGCTCTGGCAGGTATAACTAAGATGGAAAGTCATTGCATGTGGGGTGACATATTGTTTGAGCCTAGTTTCACAGAGGTTCACTAGCAGGTTTTCTGAAAGATGATAAACTTCAGGCATAACTCCTTTTCAAGACTTGCTACTAGTTATAGAGGTGTTATAATCTGGGTTATTAGGGAGAGTAATCACTATACACTACACATGTTGTTTCATTTGTGTCTGACTGTGACTTCATTTGGGATTTTTTGGGCAAAGATAGTGGAGTGTTTTCCCATTTCCTTCTCCAGCTCATTCTACAGATGAAGAAACTGAGGCAAACAGGGTTAAGTGAGTTGCCCAGGGTCTCTCAGCTAGTAAGTGTCTGAGACTGGATTTGAACTCACAAAGAACTCACTTTCTGACTTCAAACGCAGTGCTCAATGACTGATTCTTAGAGTATTGAAATATTCTGGAGTTGCCACAGTGTAGGAATGAGATCAAGAGGTTAGACTTAGAGCTGTAAGAGACCTTAGGCATTAGTTCAAATATTGCCTCAGACACTAGTTCTGTGACCCTGGGCAAGTCACTTACCCCTGTTTGTCTCAGTTTCTTCATCTGTAAAATGAGCTGGAGAAGGGAATGGCAAACCATTCCAGTATCTTTGTCAAGAAAATCCCAAATGGGCGGCTAGGTTGCTCAGTGAGTAGAGCACCGGCCCTGGAGTCAGGAGGACCTGAGTTCAAATCCAGCCTCAGACACTTGACACATTTATTACCCATGTGACTTTGGGCAAGTCACTTAACCCCATTGCCCTCCAAAAAGCAAAAAAAAAAAAAAAAGAGTTAGACACAACTGAAAATGACTGAACAAGTCCCATCCCCTCATTTTGCTGTTAAGGAACCTGAGGGTTATCAAGGTTAAGTGATTTGTCCAATGTTACACAGTCACAAATGGCAGAGTTGAGATTTGAACTCAATTCCTGTGACTCTGAGTCCCATTTCTTTGAGAAGATAAATGATGTAGTGAAAAATGTAAGGGCAAGCTGCATGTATCAGTGGAGAGAGTACCAGCTCAGGAGTCAGAAAACAGATTCAAATATCATCTCTTACGCTTAATCTCTGTGTGACTTCAGACAAATCACTTAACTTCCATGGGTTTTACTTTCCTTATTTGTGATGGGATCAGATTAGCTTGCTTCTGAGCTTCCTTCTCACTCTGGATCCAGTGGAGAAGCAAAGGTGAGAGAAGTTGTGGGATATATTTGGGAGGAGGTTCCTGTTCAGGTCATTGTTGTGTTGGATAACCTCTGAGATTGCTTTCGCCTCAGAAATTCTGTGATTCTGTGACAATGGTTTGTTTGTGAATTTAAGCAAGACACTTAAGATCTCTGTGTCTCAGTTCCCTTTATGTAAAATGAGAGGAATAAACTAGAAGATCTCTGAAATTCTTTCTATTTATAAATCATCTGATCTTAAGATTCTTGGTCAGTGAAACTCAGTTTCTTACTTGTGAATTGAGCCAATACCCGATGGCCTTTATGTCCTCTCTAGGGTTAAAACTTTTCAACGACTATAAGTCATTAATAGAAGATTTCATACAATATTCCCAGTATGCTTTGTTTAATGAGGTAGAAAAGTAAACTATCTTTCCGAAAACTTTCATTAGTGTAAAATAATAAAAGTGATTTTGGCATAAAAAGTGGCAATCTTCAGTTTTCTAGGAAACTTATTCACTCAAAGTACACATTCACTAACAATTAATAATAATTGAGACATTGTCATACTTACTAAAGAAAATAGACTTTTCTCAGTGTAAATTTGCTTTGAGGAGTTCAACATTCTAAGTAGTCCATTGCTAACAATATTCATGAGGACAGGAAAGCAGTTCAGTCTCTTGGTGTTACATACAACAGAAAACCTATAATCCTTAAAAACAAAACAAGTGTGAGCTCAAAGTCAACAAGTAGTCAGTATGTATTCAAATGAAAAATGTGAAAGCATTATTTAAATTACTAAGATTATGTCCTAAAAAATAAACTCACACAAATCCTCAGCTTTCCTATATATTTCCAATGAAATCCAACAACAAGAAATAGAAAGAGAAATTCCATTTAAAATTATTCTAGGCATTATAAAATATTTGGGAATCTATCTGCCAAAACAAACCCAGGACCTATATTAATAAAATTTCATAATACTTTTTCCACAAATAAAGTCAGATCTATATAACTGGAAAAATATCAGTTGTCTGTGGCTAGGTTGAGCTAATATAATAAAAATGAATAAATGAATAAAATGAAAAATGAATAAAAATGAATAGAAATATAATTTTAAAAATTTCCAAAAGATAGAAAATGGGTTTTATTTTCTGGTAAAAAAAAATCAATAATCTGCAAATTTCTATATCTTCAAAGTAAGGACTTTTTTGGAACTTCATGTAACAAATTCTCAGGAATAATTATCTATTATTTTCTTATTTAGAAGTTTAAATATGTTTACCTTAAAAACAATAGGATCAGCAAATAAGCCCATGGGATTGAAGGGTAAACACAAAGTTTTCATTTTTTTGTGCTAATAAATCATAAATATCTTCTCTTGTGATAAAATTTCATTGATTTCAATGAAACTTAGATACTGTTATTTTCCTTGAGAACCAATTATAATGGTAGGTACGGAATTAGCTTGTATATGTAATTTGACTTTTCTTTTCCTGTTAGAATGGATATTTGGTTTGAAGTGTTCTATAATTAGAGATTTTCTATGATAAGCCTTAAATGTAAACATTTTTGACTCGAGTTCTAATTTACATATACCAAATTAAAAAAAATTCATAGGATATTCTAGGTCAGAGGTGAGCTAACTCTACTCAGCAGGTCAAATCTGGGCAGTAAGTTAGAAATGTTTTTCTTTTGAAATTTTTAAAATAAAATTTTACTATATTTAAAAATACAAAAACCATTCTTATCTTATAAACCAGTACAAAAATAGATGGTGGACGGAATTGATCTTTGGATTGTAGTGTGTCAACTCATTTTAGAAAATTAGCTTTTGAAAATTGAATGAGCATAAGGTTCCTAAGTCTCAATAAGTCAGAAGTAATGCCTACCCGAGTGTACATCTTGATTTATCTTACTATTATATATTTTTCATTTTTGAGAAATCATATTTTTAATCTAGCTTTTACTCAAAAAGCTTGTCAGGGGAGGGATTGACAGGTAATGCTTATACCTCACTCTCATCAGAATTGATTCAAAGAGAAAAGAATATATATATCTATACCTATATCTATCTGTCTATCTATCTATCTATCTATCTATCTATCTATCTATCTATCTATGTATTTATCTATCCAAACACACACACTTAGCTTGGCATAGAAATCTATCTTACCCAACAAGGAAATAGGAAGGGAAGGGACTAAGAGAAAGGGGGGGTGGGTGAGGTGATGAAAAAAGAGAAGGTAGATGAAGGAAGGCAGTGATCAGAAGCAAAACAGACTTTTGAGAAGTGACAGGATGAAAACAGAGAGAGAGAAGAATAAACAGAAGAAAATGGGATGGAGGGAAACACAATAATAATTGTGAATGGGTTGAGCTCAATCAAAAAGATTGATAGGTAGCGTAGATAGCAAAAATTAGAATCCAACAATGTTGTTGAAAAGAGATACATGGAGTTAAAATAAGGGGTTGGAGCAGAATCTATTATGCTTCAGCTGAATTTAAAAAGGCAGGGATAGCAATCATGGCCTCAGACAAAGCAAATGCAAAAATAGACCTAATTAAAATAAATAATCAGGGAAACTACATTTTGCTAAAGAGTGTAATATATAATGAAGTAATATAAAAAATTTTATAGCAATTTTCTCTGATAAAGACCTTATCTCTCAAATATACAGGGGATTAAATTAAGTTTGTGAAAATAAAAGCCATTTCCCAACTGATAAATGGCCCAAGGAAAGAAACAGGAAGTTTTTAGAAGAAATAAAAGCTATCTATAATCATGTGAAAAAAATGCTCTAAATCACTAATGATTTTAGAAATGCAAATTAAAACAATTAATGAGGTCCCACCCTACAGCTATCAGGAAAAGGAAAAGGAATTATATGTGCAAAAATATTTATAGTAGCTCTTTTAGTGGTAGCAAAGAATTGAAAATTGAGGGGATGTTCATCAATTAAAGAATTGCTGAACAAGTTGTGGCATATGATTATGACAGAATACGACTGTGTTATAAAAAATGATGAGGGGGATGGTTTCAGAAAAACATTGGAAGACCTATATGAGCAATGAAATGAGCAGAACCAGGATATCATTGTACATGGTACAGCAATATTGTAATGACGATTAATTGTAAGACTGGGCCACTCTGATCAGAACAATGATCCAAGACAATCCCAAAGGACTAATGATGACAAAAAAAATAATCTACATGCAGAGAGAATGGATTAATTCTGAGTCCAAATTGAAGTATAATTTTTACTTCATTTTTCTTGCTTTTTTGATATGGCTAATAAAGAAATATTTTATGCATGATTTCACATGTATAATTGAGGTCATATTGTTTGCCTTCTCAGTGGGTGGAGGAGAGAGAATTTGGAACTCAAAATTTAAAAAAAAAAGGTTAAAATAAATAAATAATAAATTGAACAAATCTTTCTTGATTTTCTCCTCCCCAAACACACAAAGATTATGTCTAGATGGGGGTGGAGAAGCTCCCAGTGACTAAACTTGAGGTAAATGGGTTTTTAATATCCTGTACATAATCTGAAAGTGAGACACAGTCCAGCTCTGTATTTTATTTATTAGTCATTATTCTGAGTTGACATTGAGAGTTGATTAATTTTTACAAAAGCAGTTTTGTAATTTTGCCAAAAGAAATACACATTTTTGTGGTATTCTAGTATTTCCCCCCCTCTACCCCCATGGATATTTCTTTGCTATTCAAGGAGAAATAATATAACCAATTAAAAAATGAAGTCTGTAGTTTATTACACAGACTTCTCCATGATTTATATTAGACAATGTAGGGGCATTTATTCACATCATGTATCAAAACTGAGTTTTGAAGCTTGTCCAATGAATGCCATGATTTTCATATGTCAAGGATTTATAATCTTACTATTATGGAATATTTCTCTCAATTAAGGTAGACCACAACCCATCTATGACAGTGGGTAAGTCTCAGGGAGTTCCATGACACTTAAATAGGTTTATTTTCATATTTACATAATTAAAAAGTGTCAGAGGCAGGATTTGAATCCATTTCTTCCTAGCACTCTTTCCACTACATTTTATTGTTATTACTGATTTCATCTCATTAGAATGAGGGCAGGGATTTTTTTTTTAAATCGCTAGCATTTATCACAATACCTGGCACATAGTAATGCTTAATAATAATGCCACATGTAAATTGTATTTATAGAGCACCAGGTGGATTAGTGGATAGGTTTTAGCACTGAAGCTAGAGTCAAAAAGACCTGAGTTTAAATATGGCCTCAGATATTCAGTATCTGTGTGACCTCGGGAAAGTCACTTAACCCTGTTTGCCTCAGTTTTTTCATCTGTAAAATGAGCTGGAGAAGGAAATAGTAAAGTGCACCAGTATCTTTGCTAAGAAAAACCCAAAATCCCGGAGTTAAGATGGCCCTGTGGAGCTGGCTGCGGGTGGCACTGGGGGCTCGGGATGCCTGGGGGGGTCCCAGCAGCACCCAGAGGGGCAGAGTCAGCAGCCGAGGAAAGGGCGTGAACTCCCTCCCGGACAGGTGGAAAGACTACCTCCCAGTCTGACAGCGGATGCCTGGGATGTGTTTCATTGCTTTTAAAGTTCCTTTAAAAAAGAGTTTTGAAGGAAATCTTGCCGCAGAAGAACGCTTTTCCCCTTTGGATCTTGTTAACAAGTTAGGAGAGCAGAACGAAGAGCTTGTATCGGTCATCAATTTAACATACCCTCAGAGTTATTACAAACCAGAGGAGTTGCCAGCGGCTCTTCCTTACTTAAAGACTTTTACCGCTGGACTCCAAGTGTCTGATGATGACACAATTTTTAAATTCAAATGTGCTGTGAGCAAATTCTTGAAAGAAAACCAAGATAATGACAAATTTATTGGAGTCCACTGTACACACGGTTTAAACAGAACAGGATATCTTGTTTGCCGGTATTCAGTTGATGTTGAAGGCATGAAACCAAATGACGCAATAGAATTGTTCAATAGATGTCAAGGACTTGCTATAGAAAGGCATAATTACATTGATGACCTCCACCATAGACCAATCAAAAGGAATGATGGTACTTTAAGGTCAGATCATTTTGAAGAATCATCATTTATCAAAAGGAGAAACTTTTACAACACCCACAAAACTGATTATCACAGACCCATACGGACCTTCCATTGGTCCTGAGACTTCCACTCCCAGCCTGAAGAAGACTTCCACTACCAGTCCCATGAGTTCCACTCTCAACCCCAAGACTTTCGATCCCATCGAAGAGAATTCCACTAACAACCACGAGATTTCTACCAGTTATCCAGGAAAAACCAACACAGACAGAATTACTCTTGCCAAAATATGGAAAGCCACCTCCCCTTCACCTCCTCCAAGCCCACCTAGAGAAGACTATTCTCAGAGCAAATACACTTGGAATCTAAAACCCAACTACAATCTCCCTCCTTGGAACAAAAGACAGAAACAAGAGTTATAATGGACCATATTTTCTAGGCCAATGGGGGACAGATAGCCACAGATATGTAGAAATCAAATGGGGGAAAATAGTTGGCATGTCGTTTAGTCAGGCCAAATCCAGGGAGGGTTGCCATCTCTTTTATTTCTTTCCCAGGCAAGCTTAAGGAGAAATTATATTTTTTACCACTTTGCTGATGTGGTTGAAAAAAAAAAAAAGAAAAACCCAAAATGAGGCCATAGGAAACAACTAAACAACAACGAATTTATATAGCACTTTAAAGTTTGCAAAGCACTTTGCAAATATTGTCTCATTTGACCCTCACAACAACCGGGGGAGATAGATGCTATTACCTTTGTTTTACAGATTAGGAAACTGAGGCATGGCTAGTAAGTGTCTGAGGTAAGTTTTGAATTCAGTCAAATCTTCCTGACTCTAAGTCAGTGGTTCTCAACCTTCCTAATGCCGTGCCTCTTTAATACAGTTCCTCAAGTTGTGGTGACCCCCAACCATAAAATTATTTTTGTTGCTACTTCATAACTGTAATTTTGCTATTGTTCTGAATCATAATGTAAATATCTGATATGCAGGATGTATTTTCATTGTTACATATTGAACATAGCCCACAGGTTGAGAACTGCTGCCTAAGTCCATCAACTGTTCACCTCATTAGTGGATGCTTCTTGTCTTTCATGCTCATCTATAATGCTAATATCAGAAGTATAAAAGCATAATTTTTCATTTTATTGGGAGTTTGGGCAATGAAGTTAGTGGATATCTTCTCCCATAAAATTAAAAAAGTATTTCATTTAGGAAAAAAAATTGATATATGAAGTAATTTGTCCATAGAGTCAAGATTGTGAAGAATTTTATATTTGATTCCAGAACAAGATAGTAGATCTTTCTAATTATAAGCACATGTAAACTAGTGAGAATATCCTTTTCTCTATCTTATTAGACAGAATAAACAACACTTTGATAAAAAGGCCAACCTACCTCCTTTTTCCCTGATACTATTATAGCTCCACTGTAGGCAAGGTCAGATGTTCCATTTCTTCTTTCAAAGTCATCTACTTCCAAAACTATATTCTGGTGCTTCAAAGAATTTATAAAATCTTCAATACCTGATCCTAATAAACATATAAGAAGAAGACATCAGGAAATAATTAAAGTGTGTTTTTTAAACTCTGAAATTTAGACATACTACATTGTATTAAGTTCCATTTATATTTATGATAGCAAAAATGACAGTGCAAGTCTGCAATAGAGTCTGCTAAAATGACATGGGGCAGATTTCTTGAATCAGAAATTATTTTATTCAAGTTTTAGTAATGTGAAAATAATTTGTCATCAACATTGCAAGCTTCTTTATTAAATTTTTTCCCTACTTAATAGTAACTGATTTTTTGATTACATGTAAAGATAATTTTCAACAGTCATTTATTATAAATTTTGAATTCCAAATTTTTCTCCCTCCCTCCCCTTTCCCCCAAGACAGCGAGCAATATGATAGAGGTTATACATATACAGTCATTTTAAATGTATTTTCATGTTGTAAAAAAAGAATCAGAACAAAATGGAAAAACCATGACAAAGAAAAAACAAAAAAAAGTGAAAATAATATGTTTATAAGAGTTTCAAATGGAGACTGAAGCAATCTACATGCTATCGTTCTTTTTCATGTTTGGTTTTCTTTCTTTTTCCCATTGTTCACTCTATTGGTTACAACCCTTCTATACAACCAGCCTATTGTACAATGTGAAAGTATTTGCAGATCCTATACTTGATTGCACGCTGCCATGGGTGGCGGGGAAGGAGGGGAGAAAAATTGAAACTCAAGGGATTGTGGAACTGAATCTTGTAAACTGAAAGTAAATAAATAAGTCAATGAAAAAAAGAAAATAATATGCTTTGATCTGCATTCAGACTCTATAGTTCTTTTATGGATATGGATATGGATGGCATTTTACATCATGAGTCTTTTGGAATTGTCTTAGATCACTGTGTATTATTATTTTTTTCTTTTTTTTTTTAAATTTTATTTTAGTTTGCATCATTC
>CM053586.1:203462563-203475514 GCA_028646515.1 Pseudochirops corinnae
CTTGAGTTCCAGGCAAGAGAAGTGGTGAAGAGTTTGAGATGTGCTGGACCCTGTGAACTTCAGTGTGTGCCAGGGACTGCCCTGAGGACTGGACAAGGACCTGGGAGCTGTCTGCTTCTGAATCCAGATGACTGTTTGGTGGATTCAGGAGGGACCTGGGACCATGGAAGGGGATCCAGGGAATCAGAGAGCCCATCCAGAGTCAAGATGAAAAGGCCTCCCCTTGGATGAAATTGAGGTTTTCTGGACACCGAGGGGTAGAGAGTTTGTGTGGTTTTCTAATGACTGTACTAGTGATTAATGATAGTCAGTAATTGTGAATCTTGGAAGTTTGATTATTGTGAATTGATTGAATGATTAAGTATTGATTTGCCCCATGAGTGGAAGTTTGAGTATTGTATTGTGAATTGACTAAATAATTTAGTCAGGAGGGTTTTCCCCCTTAGGGAAACCAGATTATTCTTGTGTTCCTTGTTCTAAATATTGTGGTCACTGTAGTGAAAACTGTGTGGCCATTTTCTGTGATAAAATGTAATGTCGTGAATATTATATTGTGATATATTGTGAATGTTTGTCTTGATTTGTAATGGAATAAACAGAGTGTTCACTATGTTGTGTAATCCGAACTCTAAAAGCTGTTCACAGTAGCATTCTTTTGGGAATCTGCTGGTGCGTGATATCACAAGTACCCTTTGTAAAAACAAAGTAATGAATATTGAATGAATGAAGTAATGTTAAGCATTTATTGACCACTTTATGTTCCAGTCACTACCCTGAGCACTGGGGATGCAAAAGTAAGAAAGTAATGCAGTTCCTGTTCTCAAGAAACTTTCATTCTAAAGGGTAGAGATATACATGAAGGGGAGATTATGAGGAGGGAGCATGCAGGGTGACAGTTAGGAAATGGTTGAGAAGTCAAGAAGCCTAGTTCCAGGCAAAAATAAAGAGAAAGCTCACTATTGAGTACAGTTCACATTTTATACTACTTTCTGGTGGGAGGGAGATGAAGAATATGGCTGGATTGTAGGTGATATTGTTTTGAAACAGCCAGGAAGGGACATGGGGGCCTGGATCTGGGCAAGATAAGGCAAAAGCTTGCCTCTCGGAGCCCAGGGTCAGGAGCAGAGCGCAGGTTCCAGTGGGAGGAGAATGGCTGGAGTACAGGTGACATGGTTGAGAAATGGCCAGGAAGTATTAACTTACTTTGTTTTGCCCTACTTTGAATCAGATAAATATGTTTTCTGAATATTATTACTGGCTAGATAATATGTTGTTGGACAGGGGAAAGATGGTCAGGTGAAGCATGGGGAAATAGATTCATAACACTGGGTCTTGGGTTGGAACCCTTGGAGAGTCAGAGCAATTGAATACACTTTTACAAAATCATATGATAGTTCTATTATTGATTTATAATGCATGTGATTTTTTTTTTACCTGTTTCATCAGTTGCTGTTTTTCCTTCTAGTTTCAAGAATACCTCAGTCAGAGTTGTCATGGAAACACCATAATTCATAATGCCTTGGTCAGTACAGTTATCAAGATCACTGTAAAGGTCTAAAGAATGGCCCAAAATGTTAAAACCATAAAAGCTTTTACTGAATCTGGGAGTAAATATAGTTATTAATAAAAATAGGCTCTTTGGATGAATGTTTTTCTATAGAAAAAACTCCCCCCAAAATAATGCATTAGATCTGAAATATTTTTGTGATGTTCAAAGTATACAGAACACTAATTGAAAGTACTTTATGAGAGATTCTTAAGAAACAGATGACCTTTAGATATGTTACTTCCAAATATTTATAATATCACAACAGTTAATTTCTTTCTAGTACTTTTGGCCTCCATTCTCTCATTGGTACAGGGCAACTTTCAAAGAATCTCAGGCTTGGAAAGGGTCTCAGAGGTTACCTACTTCAAACCAGCAAGAATTCATTTTATGTTATGATCTCCAATTCAAGGCTGCTTATAATGAGGAACTCACTACCTTTTAAGGCTATGCAACTTACTTTTGGACTGCTCTAATAATTAGCAAGTTTTTCCATGAATGAAACCAAAATCTGGATTTCTAAAACTTCTATTCATTACTTATAGTTTTCACCCTCTAGAAATTTTCTGAAGTTCAATCCCTCTTTCTCATAATAGTGCTTCAAATTCCTTATTACAGCTATCGCACACCTCCTCTGAGTGTTCTCTTCTCCAAAGTAAAAACCATTAGTTTCTTCAATTTATCCTTATATAGATAGTATCCAATATATCATTATATTTGTCCTTATATCTTTCAAAATATTCTTATACCATCCTAATCACCTTGCTAAAGACACATTTAAAACTGCCAATGTCTTTTCAAATAATAATCTTCATTCTTATTCAAATTAATTGGCACCAAAATTTAATTTCTCATTTTAGCATTATTTCTAGATTTTGCTTTTAATTACCCCTATTATGTTACCTGGAAATAAAGCTGTCCTTTCCAAGGGCAATGTGTATACAAGTTTTTCTTCACTTTCTGCAGTTAATTTGGCGTCAGGAATATGATGTTTAATGAGTGATGTTATTCTCTCTGTGTCACAAGATTCATTTCTCTGCAAACTGAAATATGATAAAGAAAAAATGAGTATAACTTATTTGTATTTGTCTCTATCTATCACTGCCAATATCACCTTAGAAAAAATTCAATTTTTATTGTGTTCAAAACATTTTACCAGACTTCTCAGAAGATTAAAAAAATATGGAGGATTCTGGGAAAATGACTGAGCAGGTCAGAAAATTGCAAGCTCTCAAAATTTTCCACGCACAAAAGATTTAAAATAACACCTTAAGGATGAACAAAAATATGGGTGGAGATAAATAAGAATAGAGACAACTGATTCTTCTTGGGACAATTTGAGAAGATCAGAAGAAAAATCCCAGATGAAGTTTGGTCCCCATGAAGAGTAAACACCTCCAGGCTAGGGTCCACTTCAATAAGGAGAAGCAAGCCCTGGGGTTGGTTTGGTCTGAAAGGCTGTCTCAGCCCTAGCAGCAGGAACTTTACCACCCCTCACATGGGGAATAGTGGGGAAACTGGGGCATCTGCACCAGGGAAGATTGAGGGGACCTCTGCTAACAAGGAACGCCAGACCCAGGTATGCTGCAAAAAGCCTTGGGGGCAAGAAGGAATCAGCACACACCTGGTGAGTACAGAAGCAGTGGAGTAGAAAGCCCCTGACTGTGGGCACTTACAGCAGGTTGGAGAGGTGGCTTTGTTTTCCGGCTAGAGGGGAGAACTGAAGATTTGGGGCAAGAGGCACCATCTCCCATACCCAGGGGCTAGAGGTAACTACAAGAATTAAGCTATTACCACAAAAAATGCGAAGGCAAAGGAGAAAGGATCCAACCATAGAAAGCTATTATGGGAAGAGACATGACCAGGGTTCATCTGCAGAGGAGAATATTGAAGTAAAGAAACACCCAAAGAGTAGCATCAAATGGACACCTGCCCAAAAAGAATTCATAGAAGATCTTTAAAAAGACTTCAAAAATCAAATGACAGAGATAGAGGAAAAACTAAAAAAAAAAAAAAAAAAAAAAAAAGAATAATCCAAGAAAAACAAGAAGGGTATGAAAGTCAATCAATTAGAAAAGGAGATCCAGAATCTTAAGGAAGAAAATGACACCGTAAAAATTAAAATTGGGCAAAGTGAAATCAGCGAAATTATAAGAGATCAAGAAATAATTAAACAAAATATGAATAATAAAAAAATAGAAGAGAAAGTGAAGCATCTGATAAAAAAAAAGCAACTGATTTGGAGAATAGATCAAGAAAATTTGAAAATAATCAGACTAACTGAAAGTTATGATCAAAAAAAGAATCTTGATACAATAGTACAAGAAATAATTAAAGAACATTGTCCTGAAACATTAGAACAAGGCGGAAAGTAGAAATAGAAAAAAAAAAAAGTCCATCTATCACCACTTAAAAGAGTTCCTATGAGGAGAATTCATAGCAATATCATAGACAAATTTCAAAACCTCTAGCTTAAGGAAAAAATATTAAAAACATCAAGATTGAAATAATTTAAATGTAATTGTGCCACAATTAGAATTATACAAGACCTTGAAGCAGAGAATTAAAGGACTGCAGGTCTTGGAACACAATGTATCAAAGGGCAAAAGAACTGGGACTCTGGCCAAAAATATCATACCCTGCAAAGTTCAGTATTATCCTGAATGAAAAAAAAAGAACATTTGATAAACTCTTGGACTTTCAATACTTTGTTAAAAAAAAAAATCCTGAACTTAATAGAAGATTTGACATAAAAGAATGAAGAGAAATATAAGGCACATAACAAAGACTGATTATAAGGGATCTGCAAGGACAGACTGTTAACTTTTTATATGTGTAAAATGTATGTCTAAGATTCTTATTAATAATTGGGTAGCTCATAAGAAAGATTGGGGTAAACCTGAGTATGATATGAATTTTAAAAGTAAAACCATTTAGGAACAGTTAAAAAGAGTGATTATTCTATACAAATGAGGTGCAAGAGGAAGAATTGATATGGAAGAATTAAATGGGGAAGGAGTACATAAAAGTATAAATATATAGGAGTATAAAAGTCTTCTAAATTCAAAAGAAATAAAATGGTAGGGTCATAGGTAGGGAGAGAGGACATGGGAGGGATTTTTAGAGGAGAGGATGAGGAAATAGATCAAAGGAGGTATAGAAGGGCATTTAGATTTATGGGAATGGAGGATAGGGGAGGGATCCTTGGAGAGAGACAGGCGAGTAACAAGAGGGCAAGGTAGTGGGTAGAAATGAAGTAGAGGAGGCAGGGGGAATAGGAAATATAAGATATTCACATACATAAAAACAAAAATCGGGAGTAGAATTAGTTTGGGAAAGTATATGTCTATATATGTATATATATATGTGTATGTTTATATCTATAACTATAGAGAAACATCTAAACTTTATTGTGACCTTCTGGGTGATAGGGGGAGGGAAAAAGAACAAAGTAAAAAAATGGACAGCAGAGAACAAAAGAAAACTTACAAGGAAGCAAAAAAAAGATGGACAATTTTCAATACAATGTGTATCATTTATCATACAGGCTTTCTTGAAATGAAAACTTGTTACATATTTTGAATCCTTTCATGTTCTGCGATGCACATGATGTGCTTTTTTTTCTTTCATTGGATTTAACTTCCACTATTTAAGTTTATGATATGTTTTTGTTTCTTTATTCTGTATTTGTGTTCTGACCCATGAGTCTAAAATAATTTTTTTAAAATGTAAACAAAATAAAATCCCAGACTTGGAGATATGTATCATTTGGGGGAGTATGATGGGGGGTGAGGGGAGACCAGGCTTGGTCATTTGAAAGAACTAAGGTTATAATTCATAGGTCTCATTATATAATTGTCATTCAATAACGTTTTATATAATTGTAGACTAATACTGGAAGGGACTTTCAGCTCATCTTTTCCAATCCCTATCCCTTTATTATGTTCTTTTTTTCCTTTTTTTCATCCTGCATTTCTGTCCCTTTGTCCTGACAAAATTATTTATCAAGTGTGCCAAACCTGAACTTAGGATTTCTAAGGAAATTACTGTTTGTGGATACCTGTGAATTTCTTCTTAGTAATTCCAATCACTGACGAAATCCTACACATCCTTTAAAGCCCATCTCAATTACTATTTCTCCCAATCAGCCTCCTCTGGAGCCCCTTTCTGTAACAGACCATTGTCAATTTTTGTAGTGTATAGAGATTCAGAGGTGGCCCTATGGATAGAGAGTTGGTCTGGGGTCAGTAAGATATAACTAAAAATCCATTTATTAACTGTGTAACCCTGAGCAAGTCACTTCACTTCTTATTGCCTCAGTTTCCTCAAGTATAAAATGGCGATAACACTTATTCCTAGGGTTGTTGTAAGGATCAAATGAGATAATATTTGTAATATATTTAGCATAGTGTTTGGCATATAGTAGGTACTTTAAAGTATCTATTTCTTCCCTCCCTTCCTCCCTTCCTTCCTTCCTTCCTTCCTTCCTTCCTTCCTTCCTTCCTTCCTTTCTCCCTTCCTTCTTTCCTTCCTTCTTTCTTTCCTTCCTTCCTTCCTTCCTTCCTTCCTTCCTTCCTATGTGCCATAAACCCCACTTAGACAATGACTACATGAGATTAGTGATTGGAATTCCTATGGCCCTTATTCCTCCAAGCTAGTGCAGTGCTCTGAGCACCAGAGGTACCCGATAAATATTTATTGAACATAAATGAATTTATTAAAACGTAGAGGGGAAAAAGCTCTTGCCTCATTTAACAGGCTTCTAAGAAAGTGACAAGCAGAGATTATTCTAAGGTACCTATATACAATTGGCCCATTTTAACTTCCTTTATGCAAATAGCCCAGTTAACCATTAATTATTCATGGAACATACTATTTCTTCAAATGAAGGTGGGGTGGGGCTTCCTCACTTGAGTGGCAAGTTAATTTTCATAAAAGAACACTGAGATTGTCCATTCAGCTATGTCATCCTGGGCAAATCATTTAACCTCACCGAACCTCGGTTTCCTATAAAATGGTGCAAATATTATCTACTTCACAAAATTGTCATGAGGAACAAATTAAATAATATATGTAATGCTCTTCACAAATCTTAAAGTAGTATGTAAATGAGAGTTACTATTACTCTTGTAGGGAAGGAATCCGCCACTTACTAAAAAATCAAAACAAAAGGCAAAAGTTGCATTCAAATAGGGGGTTTAGGGAAAAAAGAATTTTTTTCAAACTGTTATACAAATGTCCTTGGACTATAAGGTAATTGAACACTGTGGAACTGACACCTTTGAATTGTGGTGCCAGAGGAGACATTTGAGAGTCTGTTGGACAGCAAGGAGATCAAATCAGTCAATACTTGGAGAAATTAATTCAGACTATTCATTGGAAGATCAAATACTGAAGTTGAAGCTTAAATACTTTGGCCACATAATGAAAAGGACGGGATTCATTGGAAAAGACCTTGAAGTTGAGAAAGATTAAAAGGGAAAGGAAAAGGGGATAGCAGAGGATGAGATGGATAGACACTGCCATAGAAACAATGAACATGAACTTGGACAGTCGTTGAGAGTTAATAGAGGACAGAAGGACCCGGCATGCTCTGGTCCATGGGGTCACAAAGAGTCTAATGTGACTGAACAACTGAACAACAATACAAATATCTCTCTCTTGAATCTCTTCTAGTAGATTTACTATCTACTAAGGATGGTCACCCAAAAATGTAATAGTTTCATAATGGAATAATAAATACTTAACAGAAGAGAAACCGTGACACAAACAGCATGGAATACAAATATTGAAGACATTTTTGTAGAAAATTGTGACTATATTTTTGCTATATAACTTTTGATTAAACCATAAGTGACTTTCACTAGCAGTTGGGACTGGCTCCAGGAAGTATAATGAATGGCAAGGTGGAGGTTGTGAAATAACAGTGTTCTTTCAGCAAGAAAAGAAAGAGAAATTATTGTTTTGCATATTCTGGAAATGGTGGCTATGATAGCTGTTCACTCCTAATAAGTTATTTCTGTATTATTTTGCAAAGCCATGATAACTATCTATACTAAATATCACAACTTGAGATTTCATCCTACTTTTAGCAACTATGGCCCAAGAAACTTCTGCAGAACTAATTTGATTTTTCTTAACAAAAAAACAGGAGAATTTTTATGATAATGCAAGGTTATAAAAATAGTACATGAGTCAGGCCTACAACTTACCTTTTTTAAAAAAAATTTAAATTTAATTTAACTTTTTAAAAATATTCCCTTCCTAACAGTCATGGCAAGAAATGCTTTGTGGCAACCAGAGTCTCTTCACAATGCCCACCTTAAAAGGTTCGTAATGCCTGCCTGGTATGGATACATCCTTCAATAATTCATCTAAAACTTTCTTGTACTTTATAGTAGGCTTTGGTCAGATCCTGTAGCAATCTCATTTAGTGTCCCAATTGTTTATATAAATCAGAATGAGGAAATACCTCTGTGGCTGCAGCACAGATAGAGAAGAGACATATAGCCTGTAGTCAAAAAATTGCATATTCTCACAGAAAGCCTTTTTTATAAAAAAAAAAAAAACTGCATTGACAATTGATCCAGTTCCCCACAGGGTGACATGTAATTTTCTATTGGGGGAGGGAGATAGGTGAAATTCTGAAGGAAAGCTTTTTTTGCTCCTTTGACCTGGCAAGTTCTTCACCATTCTCATGGAATGCTGCTATTGTGACTTAGGACAAATATTCATAAGGGAATAAAGAGACAGAGGGAGCCATATCTGCTGACCCCACATTTGCTAATAAGTCTGGCTTCTCATCTTTAATTTCTAGTATCTTCATATCTCTTGATCCCTTTAGCAAACATTCTTGCTATTATAGTTTAAGAATGGTTATTTGAGGGGAATACAGAACCTGAGCCCCCTCACTCAGAGCTAATTCAGACTTTATTTAGATTTCCTTATAGGTAAGGAGTTCCATATATGTGGTTTCTGTTGTGTGGAATAGTAAATATATTATGTTCTTAAAAGTATATGCTTCAAACTTCAAGGAGTATCCTTTATGTTAGTCAAATTCCTTAAATACTTAGAAGTATTGAAACAACAAATCTTTAAATGTCCTCAAGTTGTAGTACCTTAAATGATAGCCAATCCCCCATTTTTTCTTAAGAAACAAAGAAGAGCCTGCACACTTCAGTCTCCCACTGGATATAAAGACTTTCCAATCTGAGCAAAAATAAAGCAATGATAAAGCAGGTTAGGAAGTTGTCTCTTCACTTGGAAATATTATGTGGGGGAGAGGGTGGAAGGACAAGGTGGAATTTATAGGATTGTCTATAAGTGATGCTCTGTGGTCTCACTGTATTGAATATATACCACTTACAGTTAAACTGTAAGATTTAATCTGAAGTCCCATAAATCTGATGCATTCTAAAGATAATCACAACTTCTAGGTTATTTTTGTGTTATCCAGAACTTTTGGGAGAGAGGATTAATTTGTGGGGAGGGGGAGAGGGCAAGGTATAAAACCAGATATTTTGGAAGTAGCTGGATTTTTCAATTGGATATGATATGACCTAGAGTTTTCAAATTAACTGGTCTTATAAAAAGAAAAAAAATACAAATCTTTTTTCCCCTTATGTTGCTTGCCAAGCAAATTTACAATAAATGAACAAGTCTTCAGATTCAATTCACTGATGTAGTCACCAGTCTACCTTTGGAAATAAAAGTCCTACCATAACAGCAGACATTTAATACATGGGGGAAAAAGCTCTCATATCTTCCATCACTATGTTTCTCAATATAGACATAGCCTTAGATAAGATCCATTCTTCCATGATTCCCCAAATTCTTGATGATAGTAAGGAGAAGAAACTGAGTGTCACCAGCAAGAAGATCAGCTTCATCCATAAACTGGGTACTGAAGAGGATCACACGGTTTTCTTTGTGCTCCTTTAAGAGATGCCATACTTGGTGCCTTGAAAAAGGATCCAATCCAGCAGTTGGTTCATCCAACAACAAAACCTACAGTGGATAAAAGGAAATAAAAACACCTTCTGATTTAAAGTGAGGCTCTTTTGGAAAGTGGCATAAAAATCTTAAAATGTGTGTGTGTGTGTGTGTGTGTGTGTATGCATGCATGCATGTGTGAGTGAGTGTGTGTGTGTGTGAATATACACATAATAATGTTGGAAAAAAAAATCTAAAAAGATTGCATTGCATTCCTAGTAGACTTCTTCCTGTATTTTTCTAATCACAAAAGAAGAAAAAGAATTTGTTCTATCAATAGTCTAATTTTCTTCAGTCTGAAACCCTAAAATTCAATCCCACTCACCTGAGGATCGCCTAAAATGGCAATACCAAAGGTCAGCTTCCTTTTCTGTCCACCACTTAGGTTTGCAGCCAAGGTGTCTTGAATACTTTTCATTTCCAACTCCAGACAAATTCTTTGCACCTAACCAAGAGAGAAGAGCAAGTTCAAATAACTGAGAATTCTTTGGATTAAGCTCTTTCTTTTCACTGTTTTTAAATGTAGGTAAATTTATTCCAGGCTCTCTCTTCCTAAAGTTTATCAGTTGACTCAGATATAGGTAATTGAACAGAAATAGTCAGATTTCCATGGATGAATAATTTAAATCTCCACCACTTTATCCTAAAATGTTTACCTACCTCCTGCTCCACCATTTTTGAAGGAACCCCTTTGATTTTAGCATATAGCCTGAGGTTTTCTCTCACAGTAAGGAAATCAATATGTACATTAAATTGTGGGCAAACACCAATGATCCTCTTGATTTCTTCTACATCCAACATTTCAGAGAGGTTGTTATTATAGATGCTAGCAGTCCCTACAAAAGATGTTTAAATAATTTAAACATTTGGATATTGTGCAAAATTCTAGGTTTTGTTCAGTTGGGAAAAAATTTCACTGTATATATAATCACACAATAGACATAACATACATTATTTTACAGATAATGGATTGCAAAACTTGTCATAGATGGGATGAGAATTCTGATGCCTCAACTCTTAGTCAAAGGCTCTTTCTACTCAACAACACTGTCTCTTTACATATTGGAAATTAATAATTTTTCTATATATCTTGTTTTGTTTATCAATTAGTTTGTGGTTGAGAAATTTATCACTCACCTTCTGTTGGGGCAGATAATCCACTAAGAATATTTATTAGTGTTGATTTCCCAGCTCCGCTGTGACCAAGTATTGCCGTGATCTGGCCCTCATAGATGTCCAATTGCAAACCTAAGATAAAAATAAAAATTATTTTCTTTTAATAGTTAACATTTGCATACTGTTTATTATATGCCAGGTACCAGCATTTAATATTTATTATCTCATTTAATCCTCACAGCAACCTTGGGAGGTAGGTGCTATTACTGAGCCCATTTTTTTCCAGATAAGGAAAGTGAGATAAACAGAGATTAAGTCACTAGCCCAGAATTACACCGTTAGTAAGTGTTTGAGGCTGAATTTGAATTTAGGTCTTCTTGTCTCCCAGCCAAAGACTTTATCCATTGCACCGCAAGTTGGTAGACCAAATTGTTGTCATTAGGATTTTATCATGTAGAGAAAGGTGATTGAAAAAAATTTGGAATTAGATGATTCCGGTTGATTTGGTGTTTAGATCTAACAGTGTATCATGATTCAGTGACATTTTCTTAGTTCTAGAAGCATAGGCAAAAAGCTTATGTCAAAAAACCCCCTAATTTTCTTCTCATGTTTTTCAAAAGAACGTAATAAAAATCTTTTATATTTGACATGCTAATGAGAAGTTATTTGTTAAAGAAAGTGAATCACTTCCACCACTTCTACTTAACTCAATTTTAGAAATAGCAGGTATGGGAACAGAACTTATATAGATCAGTATCATAAAAGGCAAAAATTTCCAGATGAGATGAAATTTTGGATATTCAAGAGGACTCAAATAAAAGACTGAAGTAGTCCATTATTTATATTTTTTAATAAAGCAGAGTAAAAAATTGACATTATCAATTGCTTTAACTTGCAATACAGTAAAGTAAAAGAGTATAAAGTTTAAAATTACAGTAAAGTGTTTTTTGGTAAAGTAAAATGTTTTTAAAAAGTAAATGATTAAGTAAGAAAAAAGACAAAGTAAAAAATACTTGAAACTCCAACAACAAAAAAAGAAACTCCAAACAAAACCCAGAAAAAATTGGTAAAATGAGAAATATTATTTGCAATTATGACTAAAAATATCACTTCTCTGCACATTAACCCATCAAAAACATATACAGAAGAACTTTAAAATATTTTCAAAAGAATTAAAAGAATTTTACTAATGGAAGAGATAGTCACTGTACAATATGAGATCTATAGATAATCATAAAAATATAAATAATCCCAAAATCAATTTATAAATTTAATGCAGTATCAATTTTTATTTAGGTCAGAAATCAGAGCTCTCAATGAAGAATGAAAGGATATAAACACCAGATGATAAAAATCAGTATGCATGATGAAGAATATCTGCAAAAAAAAAGGAAGAGTCTCTGAAAGAGAGAATGATAGATTTGGAACTCAAATATACAGAAGTAGAAGAAAATTTGGAGAAAAAGTAGCAAGAGAAAATAACCTGAAAAGAGCAAATGAATGCTCTTTCATAGATCTAATATGAGTTAAATCGATTGACCTTGAAGACAGAAGATAAAAAGATAACTTAAAGGTCACAGGTCTCCCAAAAGAACAAGCTCAATCAAAAAGCATAATATACTATATAAATAACAAGGACAACAAAAAACCCTAAGACGATATCAATAGATGCAGAAAAAGTCTTTGACAAGATATAACACAAATTCCTGTTTAAATCACACACACACACACACACAAACATAAGACTAGAATTATATATAAAAGGGATAAATAGAGATTTTACATTAAGATTGAGGGTTAATCAAAGTTGCCCATTATCAACACTCTTCTTTAATATAGTTCTAGGAGTGCTACCTATAAAAAGAATTTGAGGGATAAAGAATAAAAAGAAATTGAGGGAATAAGCGCAGGTGAAGAAGAAATATAATCATTACCTTTTATAAATGGTATGATGATTTATTTAAACAATCATAGAACATCAACCAACAATTAATTGAAATAATGTCAGCAAAGTTGCAGGATATAAAATAAGTCCACATAAGTCATCATTTCTTCACATTACTAACAAAATCAGCAACAAGAAATAGAAGAATCTCATTTAAAGTAACTATGGACCATTTGACAAATGGTCAAAAGATATGAACAGGTAGTTTTCAGAAGAAATCATCCCCCAGTGGCGTGCAATCATGTACAGGATCTGCAAATACTTTCACATTGTACAATAGTTTGGTTATATAGAAGGGTTGTAACCAATGAGTGATCACTGGGGAAAAAGCAAAACCAGACATGAAAGAAAA